>CM076581.1:1027137486-1027558007 GCA_034641835.2 Pinus albicaulis
CGATCGACAAATGCCATCTACACAGGCCCCAGCATCGATTCCGTCTGTGCCGCCACCCACAAGATCTCTGATCTGGATCCCAATAAGTAATCAGGGCAGCTAATGGTTCCCACTGCTCTCCCTGCTCTCATCGACGGGTTCTCCACAAACTTGAGAATTTAAATATTGGAATACAAGCCAGGCATACACTGTCGCTGGATCTGCGTAAAGTGTTCAGATCCCTCTCCCTCCGATTGACCATAGCTACATACTGCCCAAACACATTATTTTTGTCGAGTACGAGATCGGGAAAACCATGTGCACACCAAAACCCAGCTCAAATACTAAACAGCATAGCCCCCTCTCTCGAGTCGCAGTTTGCAGCATTTTCTGAACCGGTCGCACTTTTGCCCCTCAAACCTGGTCTGCAGTGCTGCACTAATCAACAAAACTGGCCAGCAGAAGATCAGGAGAGGCCCGTTTCTGGGGTGTTGGGCCCTAAACTGCAAATCTAATCCATCAAAATACAAGAGCAAGGTTAGGCCTCTTACCTCCAACTGACAGATCTCGAATCCAACGGTCGGTTTGTCCGCTACGTTCGCCGCAAGATTTAGGACCTTCTCTCCTCTCCACATTCACCACAGCAACAATAGCAAATGAATGATTTTGGAGGGAAAACTGCCTCATTAAAAGAGAACCCCTGTTTCTTTTCTCAAGCTATGAGCTTCCCTGTGCTTAGTTAAACCAGACAATCAGGCTGCAGCCAGATTAGATCTCACCAAGTTCTCAAATGGGTTTGTAGTTTTTGGTGATTTGATACTTCACTTTGGACATTTTTCCACGGTCACTTCCTTGCTCTTAAAATCAGATTTCCTCACTTACGGCCTTGTGCTTGGGCACCATATCGCTCCCTTGCTCGTCCATGTTCGTGTCGATTTTCGTCATGAGTACCCACCTTGTACTCATGCTTCCTTGGTCCCCCATTGGGGCCTTTACTGTGTGGCAGCACTATCATGTCGCCCTTGTTTAGCGCATCCGAGTTGAGTCATCATTGCATTCATGGATTCTATCCCGCGGCCTTTTCTACCCTACTATAGCCCTCCATTCCTTTTTGCTTGGTTCCTCTCTTGTGTCGCATATCATGACCTTCAGCCCCACTGTCCCCTATCCCTTTCGATATTGTGTTAGTCGCTGCCATGTCATGCATGCCCTTTATGCTCTAACAAGGGAAGTCATCCATCCACCACTCCATCCTTCCCATTTCCACCATCATCATTAGTGTCAGTTTGTCTGTCGCTCTATTGTTCTTCTCTCGTGCCCTAGTTCAGGATCTCTCATTGCCTCACCTACGGCGGACCTCCTTCTGTCGACATCAGTACATTTATTCCAGAAGCAAGGTCTAGAGGGCGGTGTACCTTGGTTCCAGCTTCCACTTTTGTTCGGTGCCTCGGATCAGGCAAGGGGATCTCTCACTTCCCTTTGACTTGATTGCTTCTCCAGCTCCTTTTCAGCATGATCGAGATTCGTATACTGGACAGTCCAGTGACCCAGCAGCAGCTCTTGATGATTCCCGGGCGTGTGTGAGATGTCTCAGCCCTCATGAGGGGGTGGCCCTGCAGGTAGCCCCCCACATGCCCGGATGCCCTCTTCATTGCAGCCTTTGATGCCGCTCCAAATTTTGATGATGTTGGCCTTAGCCACTTGCAGCACCTCTATGATTTGCATGTATCAGTCAGATTTTGTGAGCCCTTCCCCATTTACAAGGGGCATTTGGGTTGTATTTATCTCATGTACTCAGATATTATTGTACTAGTCCTGGCTGTTATCCCAGGCACAACATGTATGTGAGACTCTTCATTGTATTTTTATCTGGCTCTTGATTATGCCAGCTGTACTCTATGGTTCGGTCCCTTGTTCACTGGACACACTATTCTTTTGTACTTTGTCACGGCGGGCATAGGTATGCCTCCCCCGCCGCCTTCAGCACAGGTACCCTCTCATAACAGAGACTTGTTGCACCTGCGAGTCTCGTCTCCTCAGAGTCTAGTCCTTCAGCACACTATCTACCTCACATTTCTCTCTCTGACATCCCTTTTTGCTGTCTAGTGATTGTGTTCTTACAACGTACTTCGGTCATACGATTTGCTCCTGACACTCGCACGCTGGGGGGCAATCTGTTACACCATTTTTTAGTCATCTAACCTTTCATCATTAGATGGACCCAAGTACACCATGTAAGACCAGTTTTACCCCAAGTAAAACTGCTTTCACTATGTTAATTAGGAAACCCCAAAAGGAATAATTAATTAAACCATAATTTAATTATTATTCCCAGTCATGTTTAACCAAAAAACAAAGAAATTAATGAGATAAACCCATAGTTATCTTATTATTTTCTAGGAATAATTATTTAAATAATATTCCTTGTTAAATATGACCAAATCAACCACCATTAATCAAATAAATCATTATTTATTTTATTATATCCCAACCACTTCCTTAAAAAGATAAATAAACCATTTATTTATTTATTTTTCACTAATCAAGGGATTTGACCCAAGTCAAACACCCTTTCCCTCCAACAAATAATAATAAAATATTCCATAGAGGTGGATCTAGATGTGATTAACATTATTTTAATCATGCACCAAGATCTAGAAGGACCCAATGTTTTGTTATAAATAGGAGGGTTTTCCCCATCATTCTTCACCTTTTGTTGCATACTAGATCACTCTGGATCTATACACTCGGTCTCATTTTCTGCCATTGTTGCTCCCATTGAGCTCTACCTTCTACATTGGGTTTTCTAAATCTACAAGAGAGAGAAAGCTTAGATCTGAAGTGCTGAGGACTACAAAGAACCCATCCCATTGAGGAGATCTGGATACACCTTCTTGTTTCCTCCCAGGTGCCCTGTAATATAAAATTCATTCAAAAATCGTGTTCTTGTCTTGTCTGTTGGATGCATGGAGCAAACTCTTTACTTTACTGCTTAATATCTTTCCATTTATAGATCTGTTTGTTGCAGCACTTTAACTACTAATTGCGGATCTGAAGATGTTTTGCAGCCATTATTGTTGTTAGGGCTATTAGTTATGCGTAGCTAAAGTGGTTCTTTTTCGTACGCTTCGACAAAGAATTCATCTTCAACTCGGTGTTATTTTTATTTTTGGTCATCTAACTCTTCATCATTAGATGGACCCAAGTACACCATGTAAGACCGGTTTTACCCCAAGTAAAACTGCTTTCACTATGTTAATTAGGAAACCCCAAAAGGAATAATTAATTAAACCATAATTTAATTATTATTCCCAGTCATGTTTAACCCAAAAACAAAGAAATTAATGAGATAGACCCATAGTTATCTTATTATTTTCTAGGAATAATTATTTAAATAATATTCCTTGTTAAATATGACCAAATCAACCACCATTAATCAACTAAATCATTATTTATTTGATTATATCCCAACCACTTCCTTAAAAAGATAAATAAATCATTCATTTATTTATTTTTCACTAATCAAGGGATTTGACCCAAGTCAAACACCCTTTCCCTCCAACAAATAATAATAAAATATTCCATAGAGGTGGATCTAAATGTGATTAACATTATTTTAATCATGCACCAAGATCTAGAAGGACCCAATATTTTGTTATAAATAGGAGGGTTTTCCCCATCATTCTTCACCTTTTGTTGCCTATTAGATCACTCTGGATCTATACACTTGGTCTCATTTTTCTACCATTTTGCTCCCATTGAGCTCTACCTTCTACATTGGGTTTTCTACATCTACAAGAGAGAGAAAGCTTAGATCTGAAGTGCTGAGGACTACAAAGAACCCATCCCATGGAGGAGATCTGGATACACCTTCTTGTTTCCTCCCAGGTGCCCTGTAATATAAAAATTCATTCAAAAATCGTGTTCTTGTCTTGTCTGTTGGATGCATGGAGCAAACTCTTTACTTTTCTGCTTAATGTCTTTTCATTTATAGATCTGTTTGTTGCAGCATTTTAACTACTAATTGCAGATCTGAAGATGTTTTGCAGCCTCTATTGTTGTTAGAGCTATTAGTTATGCGTAGCTAAAGTGGTTCTTTTTCGTACACTTGACAAAATTCAACGCCACCAACAAATGGCATTTCCGGGTTTTAAAATTCGACGTGTTCGGGTTCATATTCACTGCATATCAAACTACTTGATTTCGGCTTCTTTTCAGCTGCTTAGTTTTCCTCTTTTTATGTCATTTTCTCACATAAAACCCTAAAAACTTAAAATTTCTAACTTCCGTGTGTTTCTGGCCCTATTGCGCAGGTAAGCGACACCAGCCGCAACTGAGACGGCAACTTTTCTGAAAATCTGCCGCCGAGACAACCGGAACAGGGGGGTCGCACTTTTTGGCCCTAAACCCGCGACCTGGACCTCCGAATCGCGCACCCCGACTTGTTTTTAGGCCTCAACTGGGATAGGTGACTTCGCGACGACACCTCCAACATTTTTACGCGCCTCACGGGTTTTTTCTTTCGCGACTTCGCCGAGTCTTTGACCCTGTCTGTCGCCTTGACCAGAATCGACGATCTTGTTCCTGTCTAAGTGGGAACCCAGCCCCTTAGGGCTTTAGTACCCTCCACTTTTGTGGAAGAGTTTTAGCTGTTTCAGCCGTCGGTTTCAGAGCTTCAGCCCCCTCTTTTCCAGATCTGTTACCTCACTTTCAGATCCATTGAAATCAGCCTCTTTTCCTTTCAAATCACCTCTTGTCGTTTTGTTTGGACCTCCTCTGAAGGCCTCTGCCTTGCCCCCCGTTTTTTTTGCTGATTTCCCTTTTCCGGCCACCTTGCCTCTGTCTCTTGGCTGTGATCTGCACCCCTTGTCTGCAGCTTTATCCTCCAGATCTCTGTCCCCTTTGACCCTAGATCTGTTGAGCTTCCTTTGTGTGTGTTTCCATATTTTTTCCCTTTCTTTTCAGCATAGTTGTGAGAGACCCACCTTCTTGGGTTAGATAGATGCATATGTAGCTGTTATTTCTCTGTTATTTCAGCATTTTATTCTATTCTCTGTAGGTTTATTTTCAGCTACGCAGCACACTTTTTCTTGCTCTCAACAACGGAAAGGGTTTAAAAATTAAAATTAACGCACGCCACACACTGACCCTAAGTGAAGAAGCGCCTGGTTAACACCGCCTGGCAAAGACTCTAAAATCAATTGTCACTGCACCTTTTCTGCCCTTGACCTCACTTGATTCTGTCCCTTTCTGCCCCTGTTGGTTTCCTTCTTCCTGTCATCATTGCGCCCCCAAGGCGCCTTTCCCGGAGACTTCTTGGCCTTCACCCTCAGTTTCCGGTTGATCGACCTGCTCCGCACCGCCATCGTCGAGCCAGTCCACCTTCGAGTCCGCACTCCGACTCCTCCCCTGATTCCTCGGGTCCTCCTTCCCCTTCCGGTTCTCCTGCCCCCTCCACCATGTCTGGTCCAGGGCCTAACGCTAGCGGTTCTCCCGGCCCCAATGCCGACCCTACTTCTAGCGGAACCGTCACAACCACTACCCCGGCCACCCCCGTGCTGCCGTATATTGCAGGCCTCAGCCTCCCCGATTTCCATCAGCTGATTAATGATCCCATTCACCACAATGCTACCTGGCCCACTATGCCCACCAAGCTGCCCTCTGATATCCCTAAGTTCGAGGGCCTTAATGGCGAAGACCCAACCAATCACGTCCGGTCTTTCCACATGTGGTGTTCCTCCAACTCCATTACTGATGACTCCATCCGTCTTCGTTTGTTCCAACGCACGCTTACCGGCGAAGCTTCTAAATGGTATGTCGAACAGGCCACTTCCTCCCATACCACGTTCAAGACTCTTGCCCAAGCCTTTTTGTCGTACTTCCAGCTCCCTCTCCGATACGACACTGGCACGGAGCTCTTGACTTCATTTCGCTTAATCCTCTTACGCCTTTACCTTATGTTCGGGAATGGTGGCAAACGGAGAGCTTATGTAGGGCCTCCTTTGAAGAATATATTTGCATGGTGGATCCTAGCACTCTCACGTCCCATAGTGAAGATCGCCGTCTCTCACCTTTCCTCGATACGAAGAAGCCGCCTCCAAATGACTTTAAAATATGGCACAGTCAACCAATGGGTTGTGTTTATACCCGTTCTTCGACATCCCCGGGCCGGTGAAAGCGCTGCACCCGGGGCATCTCATTCCGCCGACGGTATTGTTGGATCTCTTTCCCACCCCTCTGCTCACCCTCCTATGAGCCACGACCTTCCTCAGGGAGGGGCCAGCACCTCTAGCACTCTGCCTCCTCCCGGCAACATGTATCCGGGATACGGCATGCCTCCTCCTTTTGCCCAACCTCCTGCTTACCTCAATGCTGCCCAACCCAACCCTTACTTTTATCCGCAGCCTGGTGCGCCAGCTCCCCCAGCCATATGCGTTTCCGCCTCCCTTGCCTACTCACAACCTGCAACAGCACTTACAACCCCCTCCAGGGCAAGTATTTGCACAGCAGGGTGCGATTAATCCCCCTTCTTCTCAAAGACCCAATCCTCAAGGTATTGACCCTAACACTGCTAACTAGCAACAGGGCACTCAGCCCAAGCCGGACAGGCCTCTTCGCACAAATAAGCCTTGTTCGTGTTGCGGTGTCTATGGTCATTACACCCATGATTGTCCCCTCTTACCACATATGCGGCAGATGTGGGAGTCTCAAGCCACATTGCGAGGACAACATGCCTCCCCTCATGCTCCCGCTAATGTGGCCACTACTCAACCAGCTGTGTTTACTGATCCTTTCCCTTAGCAAGGATTCGTAGCTGCCCAACCACCTGACGGACAGGTTTCCACTCAACCTTCCCCTTCTGGTTCCTCCAATTACCAGATCCTCATGATGAACTCTGATCCATCCCCAACCGTCAACCTTCACCTTCAAACTCGGTCTCGCCAGTACCCTAAGCCTCCCGCTCAGTCTGCCCCTGAGTCCCCTTCTTCAGGTTCTACAGAGCCTCTTTCGACATCCAATGGCCCCTTACATATCCCTCAACCCAAAGTTGAGGTTCATACCAAGATTCCTAAGGGAACATTATGTCGAAATGCTGCTTCTGGTCAGGCTGTTCATTCGTATAGCATAGTAGATGATTTGGTGCAATCTCCTACTGCCATTTCCACATTGGAACTCCTCCAGTCGTGCCCTTCCTAAAAGAAGGCTCTGCTATCTGCCGTGGGCACTGTAGATCCTGCTGATGACCAAATGATTGTTTTCGACGCCCATCAATCAGAGCATTCTCCTCTTCCTGCTTCCGTCGCCTTCCAAATCCCAGTCAAAATCCGGAATGCCAACGTTTCTCGATGTATAATTGATGAGGGGGCATCCACCTGTGTGATGTCTACTTCGGTTTGGAAGCAACTTGGATCTCCTGACTTGGCCCCTTCCACGATCACCCTTCGAGCATGGGACGGCCACGCCTCCCAGCCCATTGGCCTTTTTCATAATTGTCCTATCACCCTTGCTGATAAGACTGTTTGCGTTGACTTCGAAGTCATCGACGCCCCTCTAGACTACAACATTCTATTGGGCGAAGCTACACCTATGCCATGTCTGCTGTCCCATCCGCGGTTTTTCGCAAGATGTCTTTTCCTCACAATGGAAAGATAGTCACCATCGACCAGTTGACTTATCATGAGCCAAAGTCTCAGACCTCCCCTGAGATGACCATCTCTTCTGTAGCCAATAAGCAAACCATCGATTCCTTGACCAGTGTCTCTCCCAGCGTCTATAAAGACTCCTCTTTGCTTGGAACTTTTTCTGGTCTCCCTCCTCCTCCTATCTCTGATCCCAGCTTATCGAATGTTTGCATGATGCAATCGTCTCAGGCTGCCCTTAAGCGACTCACCTCGACTAGTCAGCAACCTCAGACGCAACCTCACCCACCGCAACCTGCTTCTAGCCCTTCATCTCCGCCAGCCGGACCTCCTCCTTCTGGCCCTTCTCCTACAACTAGTATCCCTGAACCCCTTTATCCCCCTGGATCGGTTCCCCTAGGCCTTAACCATCTCGGAGTCATCCCTCCTGGTCATTAGCCCGCTGGTCAGATACCTTTCCTGGCTCCCCCTCTAGGAGTCTATTCGGTCCCCGTCATGGCCACCCTCTCTCTCCCTATCCTGACCCTGGGTATACCCGTCTGGTACCTTGACCCTCCAGCCGCTACCCCTCCTGGTCACCCCAAACCCTATCTTGCTTTGACACCGGTTCAACTGGTCACCCTCGCTTCCTCCGTTGCTACCATGCCCCCTGCACCTCCCCAGGACCCTACCCCTGTGGTGACAGGTCCAGGAAAGAAAGGCAAAGCTTGCAAGGGGGCATCCAAAGACAAGGTCACCCCGACTGACCCGGTTCCTCCTCCGCCCGCAAAGCCTTGCACCTTGTGTGATGTCGTCGGTCACGCCACCCATAATTGTCCTGAATTGCCCCGCATTCAACCCATGGTTAAAGTCATGTTCCCTGAGTCTACGGTCCCTGACCCCTCTCTCCCGTCCTCATCCGTAACCAAGAACCCAAAAACTATTCGCACCAGCAAACCCTGTGCTTTGTGCGGTGTCCATGGCCATTATTCCCACCATTGTCCTCACCTGACACATTACCGCGCCTCTTTAGAAGTAGTTCGAGAGTATGAGGTTGAACAAAATCAGTCCGCCTCTCCCATACTTGCGCAGTATGCTTCAGGACAGCTTGAGGCTCCCCCCGCTCCCATTGACATTCCCCCCCCTGATGTCCAGATGATGGAGTCTACTACCACCATCCTCTACCTATCATCCTCTATGAGACCCTTGGAGCACATTCCCCTTGAATCCTCCCCTGTTGTTTCGCTTGACACCCCTTCAGCGACCACCCTGGGCTCCCCATCTTTTAACCATTTGTTTCCCTGTTTTTCTATCATTCCCCGTGACGATCCGTATGCGAGATTTTCTTCCCCGACGGATGATTTAGGTAACTTTGCCGCGTCATGTGGTGTCTTTTCCACCTTTTACCCCCTCTTTTCCGCCCATACACGAGATAACTCCACCTATATCTCTGTTGACCTCTGCAGCCCGAGTCCCCGCCATACCTCCTATAGCCCTCATATACCACCCTCTAGTTTGTATATGAGTCATATCCATCCTGCTCATCGCACTCCCTCCCGCAGTTGCCGCTCGATGTCTTCTATACACTCATGCTGCCGTCATTGTCCCTCCTCCCCCCATTTGTTGTCTTTTAACACTATTCCGCAGGACCTCCCATCCTCACCCTATATCGGCTACGTCGATGGTGCAAGTCGTTACTCCCGGAATCTAGCCTCGGCAGGTTGGGCCATTTTCACCCCCTTGCGTGTCCTTGTTCTCTCCAACGGGGTATGCATTGGTCTTGCCACCAATAATCAGGCCGAATATGATGCAGTGCGTGGTCTCTTAGTCGATGCCCTCTCTCATCGCATCCTCCATCTGCATGTTCGTTTAGATTCCCTACTTCTTGTCATGCAACTAAATGGTGTCTATCGTGTGCATAATCCTTTGCTGTTTAGACGATATTTACGAGTGAAACTCTTGATACGTGAGTTTGAAACCATAAATTTTACCCATGTACCTCGAGAAAAAAATCACTATGTAGATAGCATTGCAAACCATGTTCTAAATTGGCATTTATCACACGCATTTTATACAAGACAATAAAATTCATAATCATTAAACAAGATGCATATCCATAATATGTGTCGCCAAAACATGTGTTTAGAGTCCATCTACTCTGATACATATGCCATGCCCATAGCATGTTACAAAAAAATCAAAACTGGGGGCACCACCTGCCCCTACATACACACTAGGGGGCACCACATGCCCCACACCTAATCACTATCTGGCGGATCCCGAGCCAATGGCTCTGTTCCTGCAGCCTGTAGATCATGTATCCCCTGACCGGCCATCGCCATGCGCCGCATGACACCTCGCCATTCCAAGGGTAGACCAATACATGGATCTATGTACTGGTCGTCTAAGTCTTGCCACCCGCGCTCTGACACTCCAGTTAGCAACCTCTCACATCTACGACGGATGTCCTCCAGAAGAGTGGCCGCATCCTCATTACGCGCTGCTCTCGACCCACTTGGACCTGTAACTCCAGATGCTGCCGGTCATCCCATATATCCGGCCGGTTTCACTGGAGCTATATCTGCATACCAAAAGTACATGAATCAATTTTCTCTAAACAATAACTGTATGCCAAACAAGAATGATCACTTATCACTTTGATACTTCAAGATTTCATAACGAAAATGACGGAAGTGGCGGTCAGGATCTGACTAACTCATCCCACTATAGGGATAGTCGACCATGTATAACGACCCATCGATCCCAATGAGCAAGGAACTCCGGTCGAAACACCGCGTTCGTAGCCTCCTCCTCCTCTGCCATAGTAGTCGCCCCACCGGCACATCACCCGACCTACGGGGCCCCATCTGGGGCCTGTCTGGGGTCGTGGTGGGATCTTCTAAAGGCACACAATAAAGTCCCATACGACAATCGTGGTTCCGCCGCCGCCTGCAGCAGAAGCAGCCTGTCGTTTTAATATTTTGTATCATTGAACCCCACCACCAAATAATTCCCACTCAACACACTCTCCACAATCATCATACACCTTTGATGATGTGATGGAATGCACAATTTGCCTAGGATCAGCGACACCGGCTAGCTACTATGGGTACTCAATCTCTCAAAGTCCCCGTCCCGGTGTCCACGTCCTTTGACTTCGAGCCGGGTCGACAATGCGCTCACAAACTCCCCGCGATCGACCCACCCCCCGACCTTTCCCCAACTGCATGTTTCCCACCATCCTAAGTGGCGAGGAGACCGGTCGGAAATGCATCACCGTTGTCGGTTGATGCGTAGCACACTCAAGACCTCATGCTAGATCGACAGCGATGTCCAGGACGGCAAAGGGCTCTCCGGCTCTCTGCAAAGGTTCTCCAAAACTTGGGAGCCCCAGCTAGCCATGTGCTGGCTGAACTACTGATGCGGATCTCTGCCCGTGTCATACACACAGGTCTCTCTCTCTCCATTATGCAAGTATCCTCTTCCATATGCGCACAAAAACATCATCTTATAAAACATAGATGAGAATGTGTAACAAACCCAAAAACCCAACTCTTAGCCATAAAATAGCATTAAATCCCCTTATTCTAGAGTCCACCTTTTTATGGCTTTTATCCGGAATACAGATTTGCAATAAAAAGTCTTGACACGTGGGTAACAGAGATCTATTCTTGAGTCTAAGGCCTAATGCGACTTTTTAATATCAAAATGAAGAAATGCAGTGTGACCTCTGCACACAGCGGATCTCGATTCCAATGGTGGTTTGCTCACTACGTGCCTGATTTAGACCTTCTCACTCTCCCATACCACAACCTTTGTAAATGAGTGAATTTGGAGGGAAAAACAACATTAAAAAGAGAACCCCGGTTTTCTTTGCTAACTGCATTTTGCCGCCTTAAGTTTGGCTCAATGATCACATTAAAACTCTCCACCCATTCCCTTTAATGGTTATCGTGTGTTTGTGATTGATGCTTCCACTAGGACACATTTGCTCCAAGAAGGGGTCCTTCCTCCCCCCAAAATCATATTTCCTCACTTACAACCACTTGTCCCATTGAGGCACCACGCACATCATACATCTTTGACAGCCTCATTTCGTCATAAGAGATACCATCTTATACTCATGTTTTTCCATGGTCCCCCATTGGACCTTTCTTGTGTGGTAACACCATCGAGTCGCCCTTGTTTGAGCCTTGGTGAGTCATCGCCTTCGCATTGCGGAGTATTACGGGTCCCTTTGCTTTTAGCTCATCGTCCTCCATCCTTTATTCCTTGGTCTCTCTCTTGTGTCGTACATTAAACGCCCCAGTCCCGCACTATCCCTATCATGATCTTCGTATGTCGATCGTTCACATGTCATTCCCATACATATGCTCTAACGGGGAATTCGTCCATTAACTACTAAGTCCCCTCCATTCCATCATTATCATTGGTATTAGTACGTTAGCTCTCTACTATTTTCTCTGTACTTCTTTGAGATCTCTTATTGCCTCACCATAGGCGGACCTCCTTCTATCGACATCGGTTCTCCATTCCCGAAGACAAGTCTAGGGCAATGTACCAGCAAGTTCCGACTTCCCTCTTGTTCGGTGCCTCGGATCGGCAAGGGATCTCTCATTATACTTTGACTTGATTGTTTCTCAACTTGACTCCTTTCGGCCATGATGAGATCCATATGCTTGATGAATCGATGCGGCGGCGGCTCTTGGTGATACCCGGGTGTGTGTGAATGTCTCGGCCCTCATGAGGGTGGCACACGAGGTAGCCCCCCGCCACGGAATGACCTCTTCATTGCGACCTTCGATGCAGCTCCATATGTTTGATGATGTTGGCCTTAGCCGCTTACGAGCGCCTCTTTCGTTGCATGTGTCGATTGATTTGCAGGCCTTCCACCTTGTAGGGGCATTTGGGTTGTATTGGTATCTCATGTACTCGGATATTGTTATGCAGTCTGTTGTTGCTCCGAGCCTGCAGCATGTATGTGGGATCCCCTCGCTTGTATTTCTATACGGTCATGTTTGTCTGGAGATTTAACACATGGTTCGGTCAACATTTCATGGACCACCTGTTAGCACACACCACTTTTGTCTCGCTCGGGCATAGGTATACGCCACGCCTTCTTGTACAGTACCTCTCACTTAAAAAGAGACTTGTGCACATAAGTCTTGTCTCCTGAGATCTAAGTTCTTGACACATTAGTCTACCTCACATTTCTCTCTCGACTTCACGATGTCCCCGAGTGATTGAGTTCTTACAACGTGCTTCGGTCCTCGATTTGCTACCTACTTATAGCATAGAAGCATGTTACACCATTTTTTTGGTCATCAACACCACTATCATTAGATGGACCCAAGTACACCGCAGACCAATTTTACCTAAGTAAAATTGCTTTCACTATATCAAAATAACTTAATAAGAAAAACACATTTATTAGGGTTGTTTTATGGTCATGAGAGGAAACCCCAAAAGGAAATATTAAGAACAAAACTACTATTTGTTTGATTTTCCTAGTCCATATGTGCTGTTAAAAGTATTAGATAAATCTTTATTTATCTTATTATTTTCTAGGAATAATTATTTAAATCTTATTTAATAATATTCTTGATAAATATAGATAAAATCATACATAAATAATTAAATCAAATCAGTATTTATTTTATTGTCATCCCAGCTTAGTCTACCGAAAATGATAAATAAATCATTTATTGTATGTACAATATTAATGGATTGACCAGTCAAATACCTTTTCCCTCTAACAATATAACAAAATATTATAAAGATGGATCTAAGACTGATTAATATTCTTTGTCCTTTTAGATCTAGAATGACCAAATATTTTGTTATAAATAGGAGAGATTTCTCTCATTCTTACTTTTATTTTATTAGTCACTGGATCTACCACTGATCACATTCTACATTATTTGTTGTGTGACTCCCTTTGAGTTCTATCCTTATGAGTTTTCTACACCAACAAGAGAAGATTCTAGATGCGAAATGTGAGGACTTCCAGAACATTATCCCATTGAGGAGAATTGATTTTTGTTTTTATATGAGGTGCCACTGATATAATTCTTTTAAAGCATTGTTTCTTGTCTTGTCCTGTGGATGTATGGAACAAACTCTTAATTTTCTTTTACTTAATATGCTATGCATAGATGCGGTTTCTGACATATGTCGTCCATCAACTGCAGATACGAAGATGTTCAGCAACCACCTTTGATGTTAGACTATAAGTTATGTACATAAGCTAAAACAAACATTTTTAAATCTTGCTTAAAACAATTCATAACAAGACCACATAGGAAAACCCAATATGGCATAGTCTCTGATAAAAGTCAGACCCTATATGTTTTGAAGACTCTATGTCATATGAAGAGAGAAAACACATGGCTTAAAATACCTCTTTTACTTCCACAATGATGGGTTATATAGTGGTTTTAAGAAATTTGCGGTAATGTTTTCATATAAACCTCCATCAAATGATAATTGAATCTAGGTGGTTACATGCAATTGTGTGATACTGTTTCTTCGGATATTTACAGTGCGGATGTCAATTTTGAGGGGAGAAAATCTGCTAAAGGACCATGGGGCCACAAGGCCGGATAAAGAGAGTTTTATTGGTTTAAGGACATCCAGGAAGATCCAAAAACACGCTTTAAATTACTTACTACAAAAACAAAAGTTAAAAAAACTGTGGAAACTTACATGAGGCGTGGAAATATTTTTCTTGCATTGTGACAGAGTTAGACCTCAGTTATTGTCAAAAGCTTACTGGAAATAGAAAGAAACTATCACAGAGGTATTTGAATTTCAAAAGCTTTTTTAATAAAAACGGGGACCCAAGTCTACATTTCACTCTCTTCTCAGCAACAACAAAGGAAAAAACATATGGAAGATATGTCGGGTTTTTGTAAGAGTACACCTTGCCAAAGGAGACAAAGCTGGTTAGAATAAGTGTGGTAAGACCTTGGCATAAAATGAAGTCACTTTTTCAAAACACAAGGTATAAAAAACTTAAAGATGTTTTGATTTCTTTAAAAAGGGGGAAAAGGTGTTTAGAAAGCCTGCAAAACTCCAGAAATAGTGAATGTTGTCAATGTTTTAAACCCAGTACGGAGAAAAGAGCAATTTTTTGAAAGAGGTGGAACTTAATTTTCCGCACACAGCACGTGCGCTTATAATAAAACGTTGCGTTCACACACGGTCAGCGTGCACGTGTGGTTGCGCGACACGTTTGTGCCCGGCGCCAGTCATCCACAGGTAACTGCTTGCTTCATCCTGACAGCCTTGTAACCCATCACACAAGACAACCCCGCAGCCATCCCTCGCAGCCAGCAACCATTCCTGACACAGCCTCATCTCCTTCTTCCTGCTCAGCTCTTTGTTTTCCTTGCTCAACTTGTGGTCCCCTCACTTCCTCCTTAAACTCTCCCCTGAACCAGCCCCCTCCTTGACTAGCCTTGATTGTGCTAGAAAAATCACACAGCTCAGCTTTCACCTCTTGGGCCACTACAGGCAGCATTTTCCAGGCTGCACTGAATATAATTTTGCTGCCAGGCCAATAATGAAAAAGCTGCAGAGAAAAGAAAAGGGCCACCAAGGTGTTAGAATACAAGTACTTACAAGGAAGCCCCTTGCAAAGAAGATATTTATATATTTTATCTAGAAATTTTGATTTAAGTATGTTTGAAAATGCAAATTAAGAAGAAAAGATCGATAAAAAGACACTAGATATATGTAAAAGACCCTATTTTTGAAGCCTCCATAGGAAAATGAGAGCCAAGCATTATGTACTAAAGCTCACTTCCAAATATATCCCTCTCAGATCCCTTAGTTTTGTGTGCAGCAGAAAAACACGATTTATCACCAAAAGCCCATGCTCATATAATGATAAGCAGAGAAAACGATGATATAGGAAAGGAGCTTGTTGGAAGTTTTAAAGGAGATTTGTTGTTTTGATTTTTATCAAAGTTGATCATTCCCCTAGGATAAGGCCAAGCATTGTGTGCTAAAAGGAAAAGAATAAAATAATCTGTGAAACAGAGTTAATACGCACAACTATGAAGAAAGGGATAACAGTGATTTCAAAAGGAAAACCTACTTTGGTTTTCAGGTACATACTAGCAGAGACAAGAGGAAGATATTCATTAAAGGAGGAAAGGCTTGTTATGGTTTAAAAGGAATCTCTTAAGCAGTGATTTCAAAACTGATGATTAGAGAAGAAGTTTGGTGTCAAAAAAAAAGGGGACTTATGTGAAATACCCCAAAATAGATCTTATTAAGAGCCTCTTTTATACGCTCTGATGCTGAAAAGAAATGTGATTGTTTTCATTTAAAAAATACTTGTTTTCCAACTAAAAAAAATGGGTATTCAAAGAAGGGAATCTATTTTAGTCTAGGTTCAAGGTCTTGTTTGGTAAATCGGTGAAGAATTATGGAAAAAGCGAAAAATACCTCTAAGAGGATATGAGAGTGGATATCCAAAATAGGTTTCAGCCTTAATGGCTAAAGGCAATAGATCACTCAATTCTTTTTTAACTTCCATGAGGTGGGTTATGATTTTGCCAAAGGTCAGGAGGAGGTCTGATTACACTCCACTTAACACTCTTGACCACCACAGTGCCAAGGAAACTTATGTCATATGATTTGGACTTCAAACTCCTCCTAGAGCTGTCTAAGCAACTTCAGATCCTAACGGAAAGAAGTGACTGGTTAAAACAGCCTTTAGATAAGATCTCAAAAACACTGTTGAGACCGTGAGACCTTTTAAATATTTCCCTTTCTCTCCATAACAAAACGTTCATACCCTGTGATAATCATGATATTTCAAATGTGGGAAGTTTTGCGCGATTTACTTTATATAGAACTTCTGCCATTTACAGCTTCAGACCATTGTTCTCTGCCCTATTCTCTGAAGCATTGACAATATGACCTCTACTATCCAAAAACCCTGCAGCAGTAGTTTGTTTGTTTCATCATTCCCTTATCAAGATCATCATGCTCCATCGACTTGAAAAAATGGAGTTTCTTTAGGACTCTTTCTGTCTCCCATCGATTTTACTCGGCCTCTTCATCTAAAATGGCCTACTCACCACTGCCTCTACCATGTCTCTCCACTCTTCTATTAATCCAACTCTAAAATAAAAATCTACTATTGATTGAGAGTGAAAAAGGAAAATATAACAAAGTGATGAGAAAGCCAAGTGATAAAAACAAAAAGCAGAATGGTGAGAAAACCAGTAATAAAACTAAACTTAAGATGGTGAAAGGTTTAATAAAAAATCTAATGCTGGTGAGAAGGAAAGTGATAGTGACTGCTGGTCATGAAGGGGAACATGGTATACAACCAGGCACAACAGGTAAGTGGGAATAATGAAGGACAAAAATAAGTGAAATTAAAAGACACAGAGTGGTGAAGGAAATGGTAAACAGAAGATAGACAAAGAAAGTCCTCAGAAAGCAAAAAAAAGTGGCAGAGGCCAACAGGTGAATGATGAGATCATAATAGTCCTCAAAGACATGGATGGCTATGGCAACCCTAAATAGCGATGATGAGTAACAATAAACACAAAAATGAAAAATAAATTAGAAGGGGACGCATGGAGAAAAAGATAAAAAACGATCCTAGGCATTAAAGACCAAATCAAAAGGACAAAAATTGAAACAAGTAAATAATAAACTCTCTCTCTTCTCTCACTTAAACAGAAACATGTACTGCATGCCTCTCTGTGAAGACACGACTCTTCCTCAAAATGGTGAGCAAAACATGGATGCAAAGAAGAAGATCACTCTGACAATGACTTCAGAAATGTCACAAGAATACTAAAGTAGAAGGAAAAGCACTGAAAGTATTGTCGAATTTCCAATGGAAAAAGGATAGAAATCTACCAGAAAACAAAGTGAAAAGAGAATAACAGAAACAAATCACATGAAAAGAAGAAGATTTAAAATATCTGGATGACATGATGGAAAATCTTTACAGAGTAGATAGAAGCAGATTCTTAAAACTAGCTTTTGAAAATAGAAGAAGCCCAAATTATGACCTACAACGATGCAAAGGTCAAAGGACTTATCTTTCATATTCTACAAAATACAAAAACAAACAAATAGATAGATAAATGAAATAGTTTAAAGATATAGCTTTCAAATACTAGAAATACAAGCTTCAAATCAAACTTGAAGAAGGTATATGGAAGGGCCAGTGATAGTGAAGAAGAAGAAACTGATACAGAAGAGGCCCTGGGACTGGATATAAAAGCTTTGGAAGAAAAGAAGGAGAAGGGGCATTGTGTTCAGACACATACTCTCACTCCAATTGCTCGCCTAAAATGAAAATTATAAAGATAAGCAGAAACTTGAAAGACAACCAAGGGTGGAGGATATATTCTCAGAAAATCTAATACAAAGACTTGAGTCTAGAAAAATCCTCGAGCTGGGTAGTACAAGAAAGTTGAACAATTTGCAGAAAAGAAAATAAATTGCTCAAGAAAATGCAAATTTTTTGAAAATTTAGGTGGCTGGAAAAAGCCTGCTATGGCTTAAATCTTGTGTAGCTATGCATTCTTCTAGAACCCATAGGGAGCTTATAGCCAAAGATGGTAAATTTTGACATGGATTTTATTTTTTAATTTTTTTTGGCCTAATTTTTTTTCAGAGTATGCTGCTGGGTGCCAGGAGCATCTCAGCTCAGCAATTCATTTTTAGGATCCCAGACTCAGGCCAGGTTACCTTCCTCTGATTTTAGGATCCAAGGAGGTGTTTTGTTCTGAAAATGAAAAACAATGATTTTTAACTTTCTCACATGTAATGAGGGCTACTTTTTTGGGTTTTTTTCCTCAGTCCTGCTTTTGACATACTTTGAGGATTAGTTTTAGGGAAAAATATGGTTCAGAAGCTAGACATCTGGGCTTTATGAAACCATCAGGACTCCGTTGCAACATGAGAGGTCCCTCAAGAATTGTCTACAAAGGCAGACAGACCTGCATTTACTAGTTCTATATTTTGGCAATGATTGCAAGATATCCATCTCCAGAAATATCATTAAATTTTTAGGCATTTTTTAGTGTGAAAAGTCAATTTTGTTCCATTTTTATCATTTTATAGATATTTTTAGGAAGATATTTTATTTATGATGACTGCAAAACCTAGAGAAAAAATCCAGATATTTGTAATAAATGACAGCGCTACGGACTAGTCTTGGAAAGTTTCTTTCTATTTAGCTATATATTCCAAGAAGATTCAAGACATGAGGAATGAGAACGTGAATAGTATAAGAAAGCTATGATAGCCAAAATCTTGGAACAAATACTTTGTCCTCATGAAGTGAATCATTCTTGTATGTTTTGGATGGTGAGAAGACATTGTAGGATTAAACTGGCTCCATCATTATAATATTCTCTCCAGTATAAACAGTATTTGTCCTTTTTATTTTCCCCAATCTGAATCTTGGTTTTCCCAAGTTCAGAATCACCATATACTTCTAGTATCCTGAATGTTTATTTTAACGCACCGCCATGGGTTGAGTTTAATTTTTATGGTCATCGTTCGCTACCACGCCAGATCTCTTTAGCCGACTATTTATGTTTAACCTCTTTATCGCTACAACCAGTATCCACTCCATTTCTCCACCTAAAAAGGAATCCATTTACCTCAACCAGTATTTCTGGCCTGCTGTCCTGTGAGGGATTCGCGGCACTGACCCCCATAGCCCGTTCGTCAACAATATTTTTATACTTATCGCTGATCCATTCCTCACTCAAACTGAGCCGACTACGCGTCGCCAGCAACTGGCCTAAAATCAAATGCCGAAACCTGACCGTCATCTTCCCCAGAATAGAGGCCTATCACGGTCAGGAAGCTTAGTCCGCCGGAAATAAAGGTGATTTTGGTTACCTATCGCCGACGCCGTCGCCCGAAATCGCGGACCCTAAGACTTCTCGAACTAATCAGATGAAACCGCAATGAATTCTGCTGGATATGTTGGCTTCGATGGTGTGAAGCCTTAATCCAGGCTACGTAAAACAGGCACAGTAAACTGCTCGCCAGCAAACTGCGCCAGATATTTTATGCTGCTGTGACCATTGCAGCCGTTCTGACAGTACTTTGAAATTACATCTTATCACTAACATCAACAGTTTGATGCGGTGGCAGACATAAAAAATGCCTACTGATTATATGACAACGCCAGCTCTACGCGGATAATACATGGAAATCTATTTAGATGCTCCCCAACGGTTGGATATGGATTTATTGCTGAAACGTCACGAAATTAGATAAAGCATTGTGGTGAAAGTGTGCTCTCGGTGCGTGGAAATTATGACCATGTCTATCTCGAAGCATTCTGCAGCGCGAACAATTCATGTTTTGATGCCGACTCTACTGGATGGGGACCCGGCATTCATGTACCTCTCTACTATATCATGAAACCATTACATTCGTCCGGTCGTCAAAGTGCGGGGTGAATATTCTCCGTGGCGTCATTTCCTCGATCCGTGGTTAGCAGAAATTCATTGAAACCAATGCCAATATTTGAGTCACCTCAGTGATCCCGGGGCCCTCGCAGAGATGATTCTGCAGAATCTATGCGGAAATGATGGACGCAGATGTTCCCAGGTTAGGGTCGTCACCTTAAGCATAAAGAAATCCATTCAGAGATATCATTGTATTCTTAAAAATCTAGTAGAAGCTGAATGTAGGCATGTGTGATTAACCGTGGCTGTCAGTATCTTGCCAGCGCTGCGATGCTGGGCTATTTTATTAGGCAGTTAGCATTGTGTAAGTATCCTGGTGTCATTGGATTGGAGCTTGCGAGAAGTGGCGCAGTGAGTGATACGCCAGCACATGCTTGTAAGTTGCTTTCATAGCATGTCAAATGAGATTAGTGTTGAGTCAGATGGGCATTATCGTACTAAAAGGACTCTTCTGGCGTGTTAAGACGGTCATGCGTGTTTACTCGCCTGCTACTAAGATTAGGATGTTACAGGTATTGCAATAACTGTGTTACGATCTGAGATTGGAGGTGACACTAAACTATTTTGGGCTCTTATCAGCCATGCTGATGGGCGATCCATGTGTCAGGGTCTTCACAGTGTCTTTGTACCATCTAGCAAGAGTACTCACAGGGTCTCCCAATTATACGTGGGTGGAGGCGGTCTGTCAGGCACTTAACTAGGTCCATGATATGGGGCTCAGGCTTGCCCGAGAGCTGAGAGGTGATCCTTTGCCCTTGGTCTGGTATATGGGAAAGTATCTCATGTGAAAGGCCGTCCTCAGAGTCCATGGAGGCTGGAATCCTTAATACAGGGCATCACCTATTCATGCCCTCTGGAGTGAAGATATAAAAGGCCCTGTGGGTACTCACATTGTGTGTGTGTGCTCTATTCGTTCTGTAGGGATCTTAGGTTAACAATATGCCTGTCACCTGATCGTGGCAAGTGGGATCGCCTCTCTTTCTTGCCAAACAAGATCTGACAGAGGCCAGAATAGTCAGGAAGATATCTGCTTGTAGAAACCCGTTATGATTCTTGCTGGAGTACAAAATCTCATCAGAATTAGGAAAAACATTCCATATCTTTTTCGTGACTCCCTTGTCTGTGGGGATTAACGGTCTTCATCGCGCGATCGTGCAAATGTGATCTATTCCTCTGTAGAGGCGGAAACACCTTATCGCGCTCCTGCATGAATCAGTATGACACTATGATATTTTTTTCAGCCTATCTTTATGCTTTTTTGAGTCGTTAAATTTATATCATAACTAATTATTCCAGGAAGTATGGTGGAATCCGCATCCTCACATTCTATCAACAAAGTGAACTGGACCTTTGTTCCCTAATTATCAATATGACGCATTTACAACTACAGAGATAAATCACGATGATTTTCATTTACGGATGGATCGGTGGATAATTTTCTAATTGAATCTCTCATTCGTTTCCGTATACCTTGGTTGCCATTTAGCATGTCCAGATCTAGATGTATAGATCTATCTGTGTCATGTATCAGGTCTGATACTTGTTTCTCTTCTGAGATGAATTTCTTGTATTTATAGTTTGCAGCAAACATCCTGGGTAAGGATAAAGTGATAGCCCCATGATATTGATGGTAACAGAATTTCTGTTTGCATTTTTTCAGCCTTGGTTGTACGCTTTAAAAGGCTCACTCCCATGCTCTGCAGAGTGCGTGGGTGGTGGGGGCTGCAGGTGGTGGCTGTGCCCCAGTCCCCTTCCTTCAGGAGGCCTAAACTCCCTCTTTTTCTCCCTTGTTGACCATCCATTGCGTGTCATGACTTACACTGAATCCCTCATTAACAACTGGTTTAACTCTTGCAGATGCTGTGGGGGTGAGCTATTTTGTCCACATCTTGGCACTGTCAGGAGCCAGTGATCCTCCACCACACTGGTTAAATGCTTCTCATCACTCACAGTGTGGTGGGGATGGGGTGTTCTGCGGTAGGCTCTGCACACAACAGTTCTGGGTCCTTCACCCATGTCACAATCATTCCTTCTCCCGGCTCCTCTCTGTGGGAAGTGATCCTTTCGAGTGTGAAATTGCTGGCAGCAGGGTCAGTTACCCTATATGAGATTCCTGATATCATCCAGTGTGTGGAGGTTACACTCACTCCATTGTAGCTATCTTGATGGCAGAGCCTGCACCATTTTTGCTTCAAGGCCAGCAGGGCAGCCACTGGCGGGGCAGTAGTTTGTATGTGATCTTTCTGTGATTATCCACACGGCCCAGGTCCGCTTGGCTGGGGTTGCTTGTGGGGTGATTCTCACCTGCAGGCGTGCGGATGGGGTCTTTCCACTGCATGCTGTCATTAGTTGGTAAAGGAACATGCAGTCACTGTGGCCGGACACCGGGCATGCAGTATGCCAAAGTTTAGCCACAGTCTACTTTCCTGGCTCCTTCTGTGTTTTGCCATTTTATGTCTTTTAAACCCAGTTGTTCTGGACACACTCACATTTTTATCCTCTTAGGAGTGAGCTTTACAGAACATGGCTTCCCCGTTCCTCTTAAGAATAAAGTCATGGCTCAGCTGGCCTCTTTTGGTGAGGTAACTGTATAACAGTGGTGAGCCATTTAAATATGTTTTCTATCATCTTCTTTCTGAATCTATCTATTCCCCAGATTATTACTTTAATCCAACACCGTCAGGCCTCTTGCTGACTCAGACATACAAAGTCGCCCGCTACCACCAATAAAGACTCAGATTTTGTGCTGGAATTGTCGCCGTTGAAAGTCTTTGTTATCGCCAGATGGATGCGCCAGTTCTGGCTGTGCGCCTGCGATCCGTTACGTACCGAATGCCAATAATAATTGCGCTTCCTCACTACGGTATCGCTGTCCCCGGCTACTGATCCGAAGGAGTACTCCAGCCGACCAGCGGGTCCGTATCCTGCTCTCCCCCGCCAGCCAGTGGTTTGGTCTCGCATTCTATCTGCCCCGGGGATTGCGTGGTGTGGGTGATTCTGCCTGCCATGAGTTTAGGTGGCGGTGTGGCAGAGATCTTCTTGCTTGTTGGTTATGCAAGCCGTTAAGTGATCCCTCATCAAAGGTTAAGGTCGAAAATGTCTTACCGCCCTTGTCGCCGCCCATCTCACAGACAAGTCATTCCTGAGTTGGTATGACTACCTGAAATCCTCTTTACCGCGATATCGCCTGCTCTGCTTAGCGATAACCTCAAAAATTTTCAGGAACCCTTTAAAGAATGGTAAGATTGACACCAATGCTCGAACAAAGCTGATCAATGGAAAATTCTATCACAAATCCTCTATGCCTATCACCAGGTGATGCTACGTGCGCGGCTGATAAATAATATAGGTTTTTCAGATGAATCAGCTCTTGGGGTCGCTTTGATGACTGGTTGTCCTTCGGCTGCGCTACGGAATTCGTCATCTGACCACTCCGACCAATGTAAATGTCCAAAGAATATTGCTGGCACAGCAAGATGTACCTATTTTCCACCGCTACTGCTGACAACCTGCTGCGATTTTATTTCTCTAATTCTCGTCTGCCTTTCAAACGATGGCAGTCTCCTTTATTCCAGGCTTCTGGTATTCTCTTGTCATTACGATCCTTTTCTCGAGACTTCTTGGAATAGAAATAGAACCATTGTTGCAGCAGGTCTGGTGGCCAGTTAATTACGGTCTGCATAAAGTTTTGCGGTGGCTTCTCTGCTACAAACCCTTGAGTGACACCTTGCTGCAGCAGTTAAGTCACCAGTGGTATGGTGGGTGTTACAGACAGGAATACTGCACCGAGAAAGGATGGGTAAGGCAAGAAGAGCTACACTGGAGTCACCTTAATTCTCTTACCTTGTCCTATGCCAAAGTTATTCAGTCTCTATTGCCTCCATGTGCTAGATCCCTCTAATTACTATGCCCCAGAAGCATTAACACGGCCCATTACATAAATAAACAGGCAAATCAGATCAGCCACCTTCTCAGATCTTAGTAGCTAGAACTGCCAGGCTCCTGTCTAGCAGTATCAATAATTACACCCAAGTACTCACAAAATTAGGTTCTCATTAACCTTTGCTTGTTCATTAAATCCTTCGTTCTTTCCTTTGTTCCTTCCCCCTTTTACCACCACACCAGCAGCAGGGTACACACAATTTGGACTTGGATCTCCACTTTTAGTAATGAGTCTTTCCCCAAACAGCAGAACAAGCTTAAACCCTGCAATCCATCAGCACTCCATCAGCTCTTGTCTTTGCAACACAATGCTATCTTCCTGCTGATATCTACATTCCTATAATTCCAAAAACTGCATAGTTTTCGGACCCACAATTTCTACTGCAATTCCCAGCTGTATTGGGGCTTTGATACACAAAGCCTGTGGGCTTAAATCTAATCAAAAATATTCAAAATGAATTTGATTTAGCGACTTTCACCCAAGAGCTGTTAAGCATCTTCTTCTTTTCTTCTTTGCTGTCGAGCTTGGTTTGCCGTTGTAGATTAATTTGAGTCTTGTTGATAAATTCTTCAGCGAAGCAGCAGGATTTTTAGCATAGTTTTGGACCGTTTTTCTCTTCTTCGCTACTTATTAGCGAACTTCTTGACTTCAATGCTACACTTTCTTGATTTTTCTTCCAACCTTTTGAAATGAATCTTTTCAATAATTTGTCTTACAACAATTTTAGACTAACTGGGCATTTCTGCTAAAATTCTAATGAGATAGTTCTTCTGTTGACATACTGGCACCTCTTGAAAAGATTCTTCTGGTCATCCTTCTTCTTCTTCATTTGATACACCTCTCTTGTTGTGTGCTTGGCAAGCAATACCATCTCGTGGCTTCTACCTTTATCATTGTCTTCATATGAATGATGTGGCCTATCTTCTTTGAAAGAAATTTTTTGAAATGCATACATTTTTCTTTTCTTTTTAATTTCTAAAATACTTTCTTTTTCTTTTAAGTTCATACTTATGTTTGAATGGCCCTCCAATTTAACCTCTGCAATGAAACATATCGTGCAATTTTGTAGATTTTCCTTACCCATTTAGTTTTCTCTTAGTAAGCATATTCTCCATACTGTGATACTTATTCATCACTCTTCCTTTTCTTACTTGCCAGTCCAGTCTACTGAATGTTGTTTCTCTTATTAGTTTTCTTGATACATATGCTTAAGTTCTAGATGTAAGCTCTCTTCCTCCAGTGTCTCATTTATATACAAACTCCGCCATATTCTCTTTGCTGGATTTCTCTTTTACTGCTTCAGACCGATACCTTTTGGGTTGAATGCAGTACTGGGGTCTAAATAGTTTGGCAATTGATTACCAGCTAAGCAAAATGGCAATCACTTTGTCTGGCTCTTTGGAGCCCAAGGACCTAGCCTTATAAGACCAGAGGGGCTCTCTACTAGCCCATATGTAAAGATATTGGTTATTATTTTACTTGCGATGTTACGATATTGGCTAGTTATGAAGTAGTTTGTAGTTTTTTATTTTTAGTTGTAGGGATGACAGTCCAATACATAGCTGGATATGAGAATGTAGATAAATTGACTGTAAGTCAGTAGGGTCAAAGTAACAGAGGCGGTAATCAGCACAGTTGAAAACTCCTACAATGCTTGCTAAATGCAAGTGAATCATCTCATCCAGTCTGAAAGATCCCTCAAAAGCATACTGTGTGCAAAAGCAGAAAATATGAGGCACAACGTCCATGTAGGCGGGCGAAATGTGCAAAAATAGTGGCTTTTAAAAGCGAGCCGGAGGCAGAATGAGTCTTCAGCTCTTTGTGTTTGGGGCACCTTCTAGATTCTGCCTCCATGGTATCATCCTCCTCACAGAAAAAATCACCAAAGCTGACAAGCGCAAGTGCTCACGTTTTTGACTAAAAAGCCAAAAAATCACAGCAAAAATTCTTAGAAATGAGCCCAAAGTGGCATGCATGGTGCCTCCAAGGTCCATAGCAACATACTCAGAATCTGATGCCCATCTCAAGGGCTGGTCTCCTTCTTTCTTCTCTTTAATCCTTAGGCTCCTTAGCTGTGACATGATCATCATCTGTGTTCAGTGCTAGGCTCTTGAGGCACCAGCTGTTCTAGGCACTATCATCTCCTGCGGATTTCTGCTCCCTGTGATCTTCCCTTACTGTCATCTTCGCTCTGGTATGTAGCACGGAGGCATTTGACCTAACTACTGCTGGAAAAACCAGCTGCCTTTATGAACAATGCCACTGCCCGTTGAAAATGACCACTACTCTTTGTTTGCGATAGTCTGGACGCATGGATGAGATAAAGATACCGTAATCAACACTGAATGAGTCGCACTCTGTCGCTGGCAAAAGCAGATCCAGCACAACTGCCGTATGCATTTGACCGTACAAACTTTTTCGCCAGCAGGCCTTTAACGCTATGTAAAAGATGAGATCACTTCGCTTTGCCGTTCACGCATGTCTGGCTGACAATCCGCTATCTTTGTCGTTGGGACTGACCAGCCTATTCTTGTATTGTGTTTCAGGCTCAAAACTCGTCTTCTAAGAGCCACCATCGCCGGAATCGTTAGCGCAAAACTACTCTATACCGTAATGATTTTATAAAGATATCAGGTGGAGAAAGGGCTGTTGGTTGGGTGAAATATGAGCTCTTGTCTTTAAAGAAAACGCCTTTCCGCTTATGGGTGAGAAATCAATCCTTTTTATTATGCCTCACCGGCTTCGTGTTGACAGTCATCTTAATCGCGCTACAGAAAATGGCCCTGTTCACCTTGGAAAATCCGCATTAACAAATCTTCTTTGTGATACAAAATGGTTTTTATTGTGAATTGGATAGATCATAAATCAATGTATGTTGGTTGGCTTTACTCCTGCGCTTGTAGTTTAAGGATTACCAACACCTCCTTACCACTGGCACCACAATGTTTCCGTTCAAGCAAAAATTAATAACTCACCTGCCGAAACGTGGCTACCTGGCGCTTCATTAACAATCTTTAGAATATTAAATGCGGGCGTTGGCGTAAGCGGAAACTGGTTTTAAGGTTAACAAAATGAATACAGCGATGGTTGGCGGCAAACTCTGCTCTGTGGTAGAGATAACATAATGCCTACCTGTTTTATCAAATTACAGCTTACCGGCAATTCGCCTTTAAAATAGTTGACCGTTTTCGCGTGAAGTTTTGAAAATTAAACATCTCTTTGTTATTACCTTTAAATAATAAATCTGGCAATAACGATCTCAACTCAACTTTATCTTGTCATCTTTGGGCTCTTTAGTAGTCAGTCTGCAACGCAACCACCCTCTTAATCGCCAATCTCGCTTTACACCAATAAACACTACTTTAGTATCTTTTATTCTTTGAAGGAAGTTCTATCAATAAACGCTGTTAGAAGTAAAAAAAAAGTAAATAAGTGGAGATCTCTGGAAAGGCTTCTTTTAACATTAAGTGTTTTTGTATTTCATTCATAGAAATGACCTTTTCCAGGCTCATCAATACAGTTCTTCAAAATGACATAATTTAGTGGAAGAAAAAGCAGGCTGTAAATTGTTATATCAAATGCACTATGGTTTTAAAAACACCCTCTTTTTGTACATGAATTTTAGAGACACCCAATGCCTACCTGCTTCCAATATCGAAACACAACATGGCAAAGGCATTTCTTGGAAAAGACTCTTTCTTTTATTGAGTATTGAAGAGACAGAAAAGCGCGCTTCATACTCGCCTTCAGGATTCAGATTAAACACTAATGACACTCTATCTGAAAAATGGCTATCTACCGCCAAGATTTCCGTCATCCGAATTTAAATGGTGAAATCTGGCATTGAAATGGGAAGGCAGTTTGGTACAAGGTAGGCTTTATGAATGGGCTAATGGGTCATTACATCACCGAAAACTGTAACATTGTCGATACAATGATTTAGAAAATGATACAGCAGGTTCTCCAGTCTTGCAAACCATATTCTTCATCCTTTATCTCTTTTGTCTGGAAAGCACCTTTGTTTTTTTGTGTTTAGCAAAACTCACCGAAAACCGTTTCAACGGATTTATCATATCTCGACCTTGCACTGATGAAATATAAAACCTGACCTTCCCGATGGATTAAAAGTTGAAAGGTGCGAAAGCTATGACATGACTTAAAAAAGGCGCGCTGTATCCCGATTAAAGCAGTAAGCGCCGGAAGAAGGTATGAATGGAACGCAATATGACCGGTAGCCACCCTAAGTGGCGCGCTCTGAACACGTATTGACGTTGACTCAGGTGTATTTTGCTGCCCAGGCCGTCTTGTAATCTGGGCTTATCCAACGCTTTAATTTTGAATGCAAATTTAAGGTTTTATTTAACTTTCTGTTCGTTTTGATGTTGAATCTGGGGATGAATCTTCTTTAGATTTTTGAAAATGAAAATTTATCCTGACCTCTTACCTCTCTCTTTGAATTTTCCAGCGGTCCTCACCTTTAAGATTAACAACAATTTTAACTATGTTTGTTTTTTTTTCAAGCGATGAGTTTTATCGTTACCTTTCTCCTTTCTGGTCAGCCTGGCTTGAGCTCCCAGACTTTGAGATTGATTCCATTGACCAACACCCCTTTATTCAATTGTTTCAATACATAGGTAGTTATACTTCACTGACAAATTTCGCCATCTGCCCTTTGACTCTGTGGATTTTCAATTTACGGCAGGGAGATGGCAGTGCTCTGCACCTCAAAGCCAAGAGTGACTGCTACTTTTAAACTATAATGATCTGGGCGAAAAGCCTTTGGAACCTGGTGAATGTCAACCTTGAAATGATAGAAATCTTCACTTGGTGGCAAAGTTTTAGAGGTCTTGCTGCAGGGTCCACCACAGTCTGCTTATACACTCTGCACTCTCTGGGTAATGCTCAGTGGTTGTCTGGGTATAAACAGTAAATAATTCCATCTACACTCAACTTCTCTACTGCATTGTCAGTCAATACAACTGCCTTCTCCATGGAAAGACAAGCAGGCAAATATGAAGAAACATGATTCTGCACAGATACATAGTCAGTGTGCCCACTCACAGTTAATTGCTGAGCTTACCTCTTTTTTACAGACAATTTCCTGCTGAAATATAAATGCACTTCCCTCTGAAACAAGTTATTTGCTGGAAAGACTCTTTCTCCTTTTAAAAATATTTGAAAAGTTGTAAACACCCCTTGCAGAAGACGCCTCTTTGGACTTTGAATGCAAATGTGGCCTGCACCATGTGCCTGCTCAGGGAAAAACTTCTTTTGTCTCTGATGCTTGCTATAACTCCAAGTGTCTCTTTGTCTGTTCATAGCATTGCATACACAATCATCCAATACAGCACATGACTCAGCAGCAGTCAACTGTTTCCTTTCCCCATTGACAATTCCTTCCCAGAGTATTCCCCAGTTTTTCTCTGAATTTTATCCAAATACAGCACAAGTTATCTTTCACTGAACTGCTGGCTGCTCAGAAGGAACTTCCACTTCATTCATAGGTGATCATGAAGAGTCTTTAACCCTTTTAGATGGCTACTCCTTTGGCATTAATAGCACTGTCTGTTCTGCTGCTCCCACCTGCCCTTTCTCTGCTGAGCATAGTCGGACGAAGTTTCTTGGCAGGGAGTATCAGTATCTTTGTGTCTGACTTATCATTCCTTATATGACCTTATTTGATCTTTGTCTCTTCTCTTGCTCTTTCTTATGTCAATGGTGGGCACCCAAACACATGTGCTTTAGCCCTCTCATATGGAGAGCTCTCATTAGTCTAAGATATTTGAAGGTTTTTAACAATTCCTTTTAAAGACAACCTTTCCTACGAAGGTGATGTATGAAACAGACCATATGAAAGCTGCTAAGTCAGCATGTTACTTACAAGTATCATTATTATGTCAATGAGAAACTGTAACAGAGAATAATATTATCTCTTACATTGTCTAGGAATGAGTCAGCTTATTGAAAACATTATCTTAGAATTAAATTATTTAAAAAACAAACTTTGTGTCCTGGGGAATGGGTGTTTCTTGAAAAAACAAAGCACTTCCTCTGCCTTTTTGTGTGATCAGTGACTGCTATCTGTTCTGTGATTTTGAACCAAAGCAGGCCTCTTATGACAGATTTGGATGTTCCATGATGGCTGGAGCCTTCAGGTGCTAGCTTCATTCTTTGACAGGCCCGGATAGTCTCTTTATCAGAGGAAGCCAGCTCCTTTCTGCTTTGACATATCCTGCTTCCCACTATAATCACATTATGGTCAAACATTCCCTTTCCTTAAGCAGAAGATATTAACATTTGCTTGAGTAGGCTAAACACAGACTTTCCTGCTGCCAAGTCAAACTCACAGCCCTCGCCCTGCGCCGCGCCGCCCTTGGAAGGGCTTGGCATGGCCTCTGCATGTATAAATGAAGGAGGTTAAGGTCTTGGCTGTTCTGGCCCCACGGCCCAGAGACGGTGGCGACACTTTCTTACTAGCAAATTCATCTTTGGAAAGAAAGCTGTAAGATGTCTGATGATGATGTGCTGTTTTAAAACTGTCTCGGGCTCATAATACACTTGCAGACATTTAACTTCCTCTCGCTGTCACTCAATAACATACATGAGATGAAATATATATTTTACATCTTGTAGACACGAACAAGTGAAAAACCTACTAGTCGGCTTGAGAATGGGCTGCATGCGGTCTTGGAGACCTAGGGAATATGAGTGGCGTGACTCGGCTATTTTTCAACTTCATTTTGCAAATAAAGGATCGATCATGGTAGATGCCTTTGCTTTGCGGATGGGGGCTTTTGGCTTTTGATGATTGCCAGGTGAAAATGTCCTAAAGCATGCTTTCTAACATAGGTGTTTCGGAAGCAGGATGTGGATTTTCTTTTGAGGCTGATAGAAACGCGGGACCAACAATTTGTGAAGCTGGATAGGATTGTGATATGAGGACTGATTGTGTAAATGAAACTGAAAGGAGTAGAAAGGTGAAAAAAGTTTTAGGGAGGAAGGTTTTTGGATGACACATAATATATTATAAGGAAATCAGTTTCTAGAAAACTCGAGCAATAGATATAGTCATCACTAACATATAAAAATAATTGGCTGCTCGTGGCTCCCATTGGAAGGCAGCTCTCGTCGGGGGTGTCAGTGGATCTTTGGCTTATGAAGACCGATTGCACTTTGCTCCATTATTATAAAATTCCCTTCTCCAGTGCTATTTAAGAGCTCACCGACGGCCTGGTTAGCATCAGCGATACCCCCCCTCTCTTTCCTAACATTTTTTTTCTTCTCTTGTTTTGTTGAACAACGTACTTTGAAAAATGCATGTTACTACTTTTTGCAAAATGAACTTATCTATTTCCTACTCTTGCTCTACTTCGGGAGTTCGGATTAGGCTGATGTTTCCTTATTTCTACTAAAACTGATGTTGTCAAGACTAGCGGTTGGGGGATTTAAACTCTCATCAACATGAAGTCAGAAAAATGACGATCGAGTTAAGCGAGTCCCAGTTTGGCATAATACATTCTGGCATATAAAGGACCATTTGCACAAATATTGCGCAACAAAGGAAACTAGACAAGCAAGAACTAGCCTGCACAATGTTTTCTGTCCTAAGCTTTACTCTCTTTTGGATTTTGTTTGAAGCATGGAACCCGAGAATCTCTAATCTAGCTACCGTCGTCAAATCTACAAATGTTGACTATCTTGGCATCCACTAACCCTTGACAAATAAAAAATTTAAACATTCTCGGCCACTAGTTAGTAGATAATTTGAGCATGAGACGATCAGAGTACTAGTAGCGGCATTTGAACTTGCTGCTTCAGAAGGACCTATTTTTTTTGAACATGGGGCCACTGTTTCTATCTTCACTTGCCCTCTTTCTTTGCTTTTCATTTCTTCAAACAAAGCTACAAATGAAAAGGTGCTCACAGACTGAAAACTTATTTCTGTGGTTATCCTAGAGTCAATACGTGCACAATGGTATTTGTTTGGTGAACTACGTTTTTCCAACACAACCGATCAGAGCAGATACTCCACATCGGTGATCTGGTTTAGTTCTTTCATAGTGCGGAAATATTAGAAAGGCCACTCCCATTTGGTTTTTGTTTTGGATAAAGCCAAAACTTAGTTTTTCTCATTCTTGACGCTGCTGGCCTTAGTCAGAACCACTACCCCTACGATTTCTGGGGAAAACAACAAATAGATCTTGGAGCTCATGCAGTCTAGAGGATTTGATACATAGGATTTATTCAAGACTACTCTTTCGGACTTCTCAAGGAAAACAACAAATGGATCTTGAAGATAATAAGTCAAGGTTGATACATGAGATTTATTCAAGACTATCACTGAGACTTCTAGAGAAAAACAACAGTGGATCTTGGAAGATCATGCCACAGAATCTGGAGGTTTTTGAAATATAGGCTTCGTCGGGACTACTCTTTCTTCCTTGGCATATATTTGGGACCCCACAGTAAACAACTCTTCCTCATGATCTCGGCCCCATGGAAACTCTTATCATATATTGCGGTCATATTTTTATTGTGATGTGTTTTGATAGGCAGGCTGAGAAGCGACCTTGAAGGTCATCGGGTTGATGGGCGGGGGATACACTTGTGATCGTATATTTGAAAGGATAGTGTGACAGCTCATGTGTTTGCTCCTTCTCTCACTGCTATACACAGTACTCAATGGGCGGGTAAACGCAAATCTAGAGTTAAGGAAGATTTTATGTCCAAAATGATTTTATCAACTATTTCGAGCAAAGGATTCTCATTTACAATATACTTGAGAATTTACCATCTTCCTCCGACTCATCCTGTCAAGTGGCACTTTATTGGTTCAATCATGCATGTTATCTCGGCGGGCTAAGTAGAAGTAGAGCAAAGAGTTGAACTCTTCACTTACTTCTAAGCTTTCAAGGTTCTCCTCATGAGTGTCATGATGGCCGTGTGTTACTTACTTTTCTCAAATTATGAAGCGAGCTTCCTCCCAAAAATCAAAAAGCTGAATCTTGCAAAGTTAGCTTAGTTTGTTTGGAAATCATATAAGTCAACATATTCGTCGACATTTGAGAATAATTAACATAGCAATGTCACCGACCATGTACATTGGATTGCAGTTCTTTTCTTCAACAGTTTGCAATTCATTTTTCGACATGATATGTCTCAAGGATTAACGGAAAGATCGGAAAGTTTTGGTTATTAGTTTTAACGTAAATGTGAAGAAATGCGTTCGATGGTTTAGAGAACTTCTTCTTTTCCATTATCCTTGTCTATATACTTTCATTTGTATAAGATAAAAGAATCTAAATTGGAATAGGTGGAATAAATGGGAGTATTATTTTCATGTTTATGAGTTACCGGAAGGTTGAGTTACTTCTAGTCTGAGTTGCCCTTCTGTTGCTTTAGGCATGGTTATGGGAGTACCCGAATCTGCCATGGCATTATGTAATATATTGTCAAAATATTTAAATTTCATAGGAAGGAACACGGACTGTTGGTATTATGTTGCTTTATTTTCTAGGTAGAATACGTTCAGGTTTATTTTAATTGAATTTAAAAATGCTCTGTAGCCGCTCCCTAATAAAAACTTTTGAAAATTTGAAGTCATCTCTCTGGAGTTGATAGCTCGATGAGGGTATGGTAATTTTTATTTCGGAAACTTCCCCGCCAAAACTAAAAGGAGTTTGCTGGTTGCAGACGGATTTATTTGAGCTTTTGAGACATGATCTTTTCTATGCTCTTAATTTGCTTATTTCCGATTAAGGGACTTTGTTTTTGACACCGTTACTTAGGGGTTTTTGTAGAGGTGCTAAAATGCTCTGAGCTAGAACTTGTTTGAATAGCTTTATCATGTTTGGAGCAAATTTTCAGCATAATTTTGTTTGCTATCCATGGCTTTTAGGGATGGTGTCGGAAGATTTTGGTCGGGCTACATGCTTGGAGTAGTCTTGGTTTTCCTTCTAGGGTCCTCTTTTTCTGAGCTTCCTATAATGGCATTAGAAAATCTATGACGAGGATCTTGAGATCTTTATCATTGGTTTCTTCTGCAGCTTGGATAACCTGCTCTTGCTCTGGCACAGCAGGTGACACTCTCGTTATCGAACCTATGAGGTTCCAATGATTTTCATCAATGAGTTCGGTGTCCTTTGTCTCCATCTTCTCAACATAATTTCTTTGAAGGATAGTCTGATTTGTTGATCATTTCTATCTTGAACTTATTTGTAGTGACTAAGCCTTTCGTTTGGTTTTTGAGGAGGTTTGGTTGGTTGTCCCTAGGAGGCATTCTTTATAATTTTTTCACCTTATTTTGTCATGGATTTGGCCAAGCCATCTGTTGAGATCTGAAAGGAAGGAGATGACTGGATATAATATCTATGGACTTTGCTTTCAGCTCAGTTCTGTGCTACACTCATTCAGCTTCTTTATTTGTATTCCTTCATTTTCCTGCAGGTAGGGAATCTTGTCTCAGATGATATGTCATGTCTGGATCAAAACCACTAAAATTTGCAAGACTCGCTCGATGAAGGGTTGGAGAGTGAGGTAGGGCGACCCTTCACATTGTTGAACTGGTACGGTATACGGACACACTTACCTTTCGTTTCCAAGTTGTGCCTGTCCCAGCGGTGGGCTGAGTTCTCGGACTTACTTATTCAGCGGGCACCGCATGAGGGTTCCCAGGATGTTGTGGATGTTCATTTGGGGAAACAGCTTTTGGCTTATGTTTTGGGTTCTCCACCGAGCACGGTGGAATATTCTTTCATTACGACCGGTTCGTCAGTACACTTAGCGCGCATTCAAAAGCATCACTGACTCTCTCTTTTTCCCCCATCTTTGTGCTGAGCGCTGGTGGTGTCTTCTCGATAGAGTGGCAGAGTCTTGTACGTGTTTGTTTGGGGAGAGGAGCTAAAAGGTGGTGGTAACACCAAGGTGTGCAGACCGCCATGATTGGAGGTAATGATGTACGATGAGGATGGAAAAATGGCATTTTGGCTTCAATGGTTTGACAGTGGTGAGTTTTGACACGGTGTATGGACAGACTTGGACTGTGGAAATCCCCAGTTTGAGCTGAATCTTGCTGCAGGATGAAATGAAACCAGAATAATCAAGAAAAACTGAAATCAGGGAGGAGTGAGGTGGGTGGCTTCTCAGCTGGGACTGCGTGGTGGGTTTGAGTTCAAAGATGTCAGAAGTTTATCTTCCTATATGGTTGCTTGGGAAAGTTTAGCATTGACTCTAGTTAAAGGTGAATCTAAACAGGATAGTGCATTGTTGGGTACACCATCTTGTTCTACGGATGAATCTGGAAAGCTGAATGAGTGGGACTGGCCCTTGGGGGAGTATAGGTCATACTACTGATAGGGGATTTGGTGTAGGATGGGATCATTGTTAATTCTTGGTAAACGGACTGATCTGCAGGTTAGAAGAGATAATCTTTGTATTGAATGTGGGATGATGCAGTTTCTCTAAAAATTCTATAAAAAATGAAGGATACGTTGAAAAAATGAAGGGATGGGTTAATGAATATGAATTGAAATATCTGGATTAATTTTTGTGAAAGACAGCTATGATACACTGAGACTAATGCAAGTGTTTTTTGGATTTTCTGAGTTTTATGTAGGCCTATGATTTGTTAAAGTATAGATTTGTTTCATGACCTTTTGCCTGGCGGTGGTATAAGGACAAAAAAGAGTTCTCCTAAAAAATGGGTCTAGGGCCCTTGCTTATTGCAAGTACCCAGGACCAAAAAGTGTAAGAGGTTTAGCAGGACTATTAACCTTTCCGTCTTCCTCTCCCGCTATATTGAACAACGATGGGATGAACCTATGGATAAATGCTTTAGACAGTAAAATAGTAGAAACTACTGAGGTTGGTAATTCCTTAAATGGATTGCTGGATTGTGAAATCTTTTATGGGTCTGCAATGTAAACAAATACGGGAAGTTGTTTGAGTTTTTTTAGTTTATGCGCCTCTAAGGTTTGGAAAAGGTTTCTATAAACTTGACTTTCATCATTTTATACATTGATGAGCTATTTCTACCTTTCAATAATCTCGTACACTAAAACGATTGAGACTTGGGGAGTTACTAGGGTGTGTACTTAGATTGTGCGCTAACTCGGAAGGTCCTCTACGAGTGTCACTGTTATTAAAGCATTTGAGATGAAGTCAATGAGATAATTTATTATTAAAGGTTTCTAAAGATGATGGGGAAACTAACGCTTTTAATCACTGAAATTCAGCAGTCGCCATTATGTTAGTGTGGCGATGGGTGGATGTCCGGATGGTATTCTAAAATTTAGTAAGGTAGTAAGGCCTACGGAGGCTAGTGGAGTCGCCGGTGGATTTTTTAGTTGTTTTGAGGTATATGTGCTTTTCTGGTCTATAGTACTATCAAAACTAAAATAAGGGAGTTTTTGTGGTTTTTACGAGTTTGTAGCAGTCTGGGGTTTGGAAGGTTTCCTCTAAGCCCGGCCTAATGTTTGCTAGGATGGTGAGACAACTGATTCTACTCTTCTAAGTTTGGTGAGATTTTGAGAGTTCTAAGGAATTACCTGGATGTTTGACTCAGTATCCCACTAGTGATCGCCATTATGTTAGGAAGCGGTGGAATGCAGCTCGATCAACGGTATTCTTAAAAATAAGGGACTTCTAGAGTTCTAAGGTGTCCTTGGGTGTCCACTAACTCAAGTCCACCGTCGTCCTTGACTATCAGCACGGAAGCACAGGTGGAATGAGTCAATCATATTCTTAAAATGGGGACTTTAGAGTTCTAGGTGTCCTTAGATTGTCCACTAACTAAAGTCCACGAAAATCTGCCCCATTATGTTGGACGGTGGGATAAGTCAATCCACTTGATATTCTTAAAAATAAGGGACTTCTAGAGTTCTAAGGTGTCCTTCGTTCTTCACTAACTAAAGTCACGAAGTGATCGCCATTATGTTAGGGTCCGTGATTTGGCCGATTGGCTAGCCAAATATTTGATGTAACATCAAACCAAGATTTGGAGCCCAAGGACCTAACCTTCACACGGACTCGAAGATATAATATGTAAGAGATGTCGGTGTGTTTACTTGCGATGTTGATATTAGGCTATTTAGCAAGTATGTTTTAGTTTTTTAGTTTTTCAGTTTGTAGGGGATAGGCGATCGAATACATAAAGGCGGATAACAAGATGTAGATAAATTGGAGCTGTGTCGGGTCAATCGAGTCAAGGAAACTAATAGGCGATGATGGCTGGTGGAAAGCTCTCTTGTGTACGCTTTCCAATGCAAGTGCGGAATCATCTCATCCCGAATCAAAGTCTCAAAGCGTACACATGTGCAGCTTAATATGAAATTTGCTGATATAGGCAGGCGAATGTGCAAAATGAGAACATTTTTCGCCAATTTGGAGGAGAATGATCTTCAAATGCCACGAAAAATCGGCGAGAGGCACTGCTCATGGAATTATGGCATCCATCGGTATCATCCTCCTCCCGCCGAAAAATCCTCGAACTGAAAACGGCGCAATTATGAGTTTTTGACTAAAAACCCAAAAAATGCCGAAAAACAAAAAGTTGCCGAAATAGGCCCAAAATTGGCATGCATGACCCTCAAGGGTCCATAGCAACATGCTCCGAATCTGATGCCAAAATATCAAGGGCTGATATGTCTTTCTTCTCTTTCTGTGTCGGGCGCTCCTTAAAACTGCTGTTCTTGATCATCATCCTTATGCTGTTGCTCAAACTGCTGAGCTGCTGCTGTTCAGCCCTATCCTCCTCTGGTTCCTGCTTCTGCTGATCTTCACCACTGTCATGTTGCTCCTGTTGTCTTGCTTTGGAGGCATTTTGACCTAACTATGCTTTGGAAAGAGAGCAATGCCTTTTATGAACAATGCCTGTGGATTGAAAATGGCCACTATACTGTTTGGACAGATATGGACACTGTGGATTGGATGAAATGCAACAATGCTTCCTTGAATAGGCTCCCTCTACACTTCCTAAAAACAGTCCTTCAACTCTGGATATACTTCAGCTACATGCAAACTTTTAACAATGGTACCATGTGTAAAAGATTGGATAACTGCTTTGTAGATTCCCTGTGTACTGTTTTGAACAATCACCCCTCTTGTGATTTGGTTAGGCCAACCTACACTGGTAATTGTGTTTTCAAAACAAAACTCAAATATTAAAACCCTGCTCTTCAGGTCATTCGCCTTAAAAATACCTCTGTCAACAGATTTCTATAAAAGATAACATACAGTGGAAAAGAAAAGAGACTCTTTGGTTAGGTGAAATATCAGCTCACTGTGTTTAAGAAAACACCTTTCACTTGTGAATTTTGAGAAATCAATCACCACCTTTGTACCTCTGGCTTCAATGTTAAACTCGATCATCAACAATGCTGCCTTCTAGAAAATGGCCCTATTCACCTTCAGAAAATCCCTGTTAACAAATCTTCAACATGATACAAAATGGTTTTTGTAAAGGAAGACCCAAGTTAGATGTAAAATCAATGTACAGTGGTTTAAGAAACACACTCTCTGCTTGTGAGTTTAAAAAGGTCCACCAACACCTCTATACCCCTGCCTCCAATGTTTAAAGTTTCAACCATCAACAACTCTGCCCTTTAGAACGTGGCTCTGCACCTTTGGAAAAACTCTGTCCAACAATCTTCAAAATGATATAATGTAGTGTAATGGAAAGGCAGGCTTAGTTTAGGTGTAAAATCAGTGCAACAGTGGTTTTTAGGAAATATACTCTCTGTTTGTGAGCTTAAGAGATCAACATAATACCTACACCTCTGTTTTAATGTCAAATGCAAACACCAAGCATTACGCATACAGGCAGGTGGCCATTTTCCTTGTGAAGTTTTGAAAAATTCAGCATCACTTTGGTGCTTCTTGCCTTCAATGTCGAAATCTAGCCATCTGACACTCTACTGCTCCTTTACTATGTCGTCATCTTTCAAGACTCTGCGATAATCTTGCTAACTTTGTACCTCTGTCTTAATCTTAACTTTACACACCAATAACTCTGCCTTTTAATGTGCTGTTACCTTTGGAAGTTCTCTGTCAACCAACCTTCAGTAGTAAAAAAAAGTAAAATAGGGGCAGATCTCTAGAAGAGGCTTGCTGTGATAAGTGTTTTGGTACCCTGTTCTTGAGAAATGACCTTCCCTCGAAACATATCACAACCACAGTTCTTCAAAATGACACCATTTAGTGGAAGAAAAGCAGAGCTGTGCTAGGTGATATATCAATGCACTATGGTTTTTTAGAAAACACCCTCTTTTGCTTGTGATTTTAAGGGAGCCACCCAAATACCTGTACCCCTGCTTTAATATCAAATTTTAAACACTAACAAACTGTTCTTCAGAAAAAGGCTCCTTTCTTTGTGAAGTGTTAAGAGAACAAGAAAAATTGCCTTTGTACCTCTGCCTTCCAAGTTCAGATTCGACCACCAATAAACCTTGCTCTCTAGAAAAATGGCCCTATCCACCCTTAGGAATTTTCTGTCAATAAATTTACAGCAGTGAAATCTAGTGAAATAGGAGGGGCAGTTTGTTACAAGGAGTGTTTGTAAGATAGGCAACAGTCATTCTGCTCTTGAAAACTCCAGCACTGGCAAATACGATGATTTTTGAAAATAAACTAGAGGGTTCTCGATCCTGAGCCAATAAACATTTCAATCCTTCATCTCAACGTGAGCCTTTGTTTTTTGTGTTTTAGCAAATAGCAAGGCACGGGTTTCAAGCAAGTTTTATACTTATCCAAAACCTTGCACACAATGGGAGCTCATACATCACCTCGACCTTGATGGATTGCCGTTTGAAAAGATAGAAACCACAGACAGCAAAAGACGCGGCAGCCTCTGGATAAAACCCGTCGCGCGGAGGAAAGGGTGTCGGGTGGACTTGTGCCGTGTGGTCGGGGCGGCCACCCTACCGGGGGCACGTCGCGCCGCTCACGGGCAGCATCGTGCGACGTTGAAGCTTCCGTCTGCACTGTCTTTGCCCGGACGTCGCGCCAAATGCCAAAGCCACGTCCCGGCGCCGGCTGACCGAGATACAAATTTCTGGGGATTTGTTTCTTCTTTCAGCTCAGTTTGATGCTGGATGCGGATGGACTTTTCTTCAGATTTTTGAAAATGAAAAGTTACATCACAATTACCTCTTGCCACTATATCACCCAATTTTCCAACGGTCACTCACCCTTTCGGAATTAACATTAATTTTTAACTCTGTTTGTTTTTTTCAAACAGTGGGTTTGTGATTTGCATATACATATATCGTCCTTTAACCCCGAGCTCTGAACTTTGATTGATTTAAGTCAACCAACACCACCCTTCTGTTACGGTGTTTCAATGCCGTAGGTGATTTGTCGCTTTACTTTGACAATTCCTTCATCTTTTGACTATAGTGGATTTTCAAATTTCTGTTTGCAGGAGTAGTATACAGTGCTCTTTTTCCCTCAAAATAAAAGTGGGCTTCTTCTTTTTAAACTATATCAATAATGATCATAGGCTGAAAAACCTTTGGAACACAGTGAATAATAACCTTAAATGATAAATCTTCTTGGTGGCAAAGTTTTTAGAAGGTCTTGTCTGCAGGTCCCTTTTCCACACAGTCCTGTGCTACATCTGCTCTCTGGAATGGTAACAAGTGGTTTGTCATAAGACATATAAACAATGATAATTTATCACAACCAACTTCCTCTGCCTGTTTATTAGATTAAATACCACTCGCCTTCTCCATCAGAAAGACAAGCTTTGGCAATATGAAAACATGATTCTTTTGATACATAGTCATTATTTTGCTCTGTTCATTGTGTTACCTCTTTTTGCCCATAGAACAATTTCATAACTGAAATATGTTCACTGCTTCCCCTCTTGGTGATTGTTAGCAAGGAAGGGCTATTTCATCATGCACCAAAAATATTTGAAAAGTTGTAAACACCCCTTCTTGAAAGGCGCCTCTTTGGACTTTTGATATATGATATTGTTTTGCTGCTTGACCATTTCCTCAAGGAGGAAATCTTCTTTTTTGATATCAGTGGCACACATATGCTCAAAATTGTCTCTTTGTCTATTCATAGCATTGCATACCTGTCATCATGCATTTTATGACTCAACCTTGGTCACTGTTTTACTTTCCCGGTGATAAATTTCTACTTCTGAGTGTTTCACAAGTTTTTCTCTGGACTGTAAATACACTTTTTAGGTTGCATCCTTTCACCCTAGACTTCTTTGTTTGCTCAGAAGGATTTCCTTTGATTTCTGTATAGGTGATCATGAAAGGTCTTTAACCCCTTTTTAAGTCAACTGCTCCTTAGGCATTAATAGCACACAATATGTTCAATATTTGCCCCTTTCCTACTGTAGGTATAGTCAGACAGAGAGTTCCTTGAAACAGGAGTATCAGTATCTTTACATTATCAGAGCTGTCATTCATCTGTGTAGTGACCTTGTTTCAGTCTTTGATATCCTTCCACTGCTCTTTCTTGTATCAATTAGTTTCAGCACCTGTAGTAGCTTTGGCCCTCTACTCATGCATGGAGGAGGCTCTCCATTAGATAAGGTGTTTGAAGGTTTTTTAACAATTCCTTTTCGAGACAACCTTTCTCTGAAGGTGATGTTAAGTAGACCACTTGGAAAACATCAGTCTAAGCATGTTCACTTGCAAGTATCATTGTGTGTCAGCAGAAACCTTAGCCAGAGTAATATTGTCTCCCTGCATTGTCCTAAGGGTGAATTAAACATTTGGCTTGTTGCATCTTATGATTGATTATTTTAACAAACAAACTTTGTGACTATGAAGATCAGTGTTTCCTTGAAAAAACCAAGCACTTCCTCCTGCCTGTGTAATGGCATTGTTTAACATCTGTTCTATTTGATTTTGAACCAAAACAGGCCTCTTATGATTTGGATGTTCACTGATGACAGGCCTTCTAAAGTTTCAACCATTCACCTGACTTGAAAGTTTCAGATGATCTCCTTTATCAGGCCAAACTCCCCTTTCCTTTGAGCTTATCATATTTCCACTATAATCCTGTTATGGTCAGCAATTACATTCATGAAATCTGAAGCTATTGTTTCATTGTTTTAGTAAGGACAAACCTGGATCTTTGCCACCTTCTGAGTCAATACTGGCCTGCGCCCTCTGCTTATGGATGAAGGAGGCGCCCTAACCCTCTGCTTGTAATGAAGGAGGTTCTGGGCCTTGACAATTTACCATTTGCTGAGACAGTGGCGACCCTTTCTTACTGTTATTTTTATGCTAGAAAGAGCTGTAAGGTCCTGATGAGTGACCTTTGTTTTGCAGCTTCATCTCAGGCTCATAATACACTTAGAAGCAGCTGTTCCTCTAACTGTAAACTCAAACATTTACTCCATGATATGAAATATATTTCCTGTCTTTGTAGAACCATAGAACACGGTGAAAAACCTACTAGTCAGCTTGAGAATGGGCTTCATGCAGTGCTGAGACCTAGGGAATATGAGTGGCGCGACTTAAGGCTGTTTGTCAATTTCATTTGCAAATTAAGGGATCAGTCATGATAGGTCTGCTGCAAATGAGGGCTTTTTTGGCTTTTTGATGTTTGCCAAAGGTGAAATGTCCTAAACGCCACTTCCTAACATAGGGGAGACCTTTGAAACAGATGTGGATTTGCCTTTTAAAGCTGATGGGCAGACTAATAAGGCTGAGGTTAGATAGGATTGTGATATGAGGTTTGATTTCGACATGGAAAGTAGGCGAAAGGTAGAAAGGTAGAAAATACTCAATCAAGTTTTCTGGATGACATATTGACATAAGGAAATCAGTTTCTAGAAAACTCAGCTGTAGATATAGTCATCACTAACATGTAAAAATACTGATGGCTAACAGAATCTCCCTGGTAACATTCTAAGAATCTTTCGTATAATAGTCTTCTTGTCAAAAGGCTCTCCCAATCCTTCCAGAGTGTTGGTTATTTCATCAATGTGTTGGAACTATGCAACAATTTTGTTATCTTCTTTCATTCTGAGTTGCTCAAATTTTCCTCTGTAGATTTGAAGCTTTTCTTCTTTGACATTTGAGTCACCTACATATATATTCTCAAGCTTGTCCCATACATTTTTGGTGGTTTTACAACCCAACACCTTATGATAAGCAGATTCAATAAATCCACTAATAATAATATTCTTTTCTTTTGCATCATTTATCAAATTCTTCTTACCTTGTTCATCCGTGGTTGATGTAAATTCATTTGTGAATAGTGTCCCATACTTCGTAACCTTGTGCCAAGAGATAGACCTTGTCCTTTCCAGAGTGCATAATTATTTTCATTGAACATATGTACACGATTCTTGGTATGCTCCATGACCTCCTTCTAGTTGTTAAACTACTATTAAAGGAGCCAAGCTCTGATACCAATTGTTGGAAATACTAAGCGGGGGCAGGGTGAATCAATATTCCTTTCAATTAGAGCATAAATTAATCTTCAATTATTATCAATTTTTGTGCAATGATAGCAGTAAACAAAAGGAACAGAAATGAACACAATTTTTAAGGTGGAAACCCTCTCTGGGAAAAAACCACCTGAATTATTTTCTAATAATTCTTTAATATTCAACTCAAATTGAAAATAAAGCTCCAACTTCCTAGAATCTAGAAAAGAATTCTTCCCCAGCTCCCGCTGGAAAGATGCTCAAACGCCCGAGATTCTTCAGTAGTCAACTGAACGGATGCCCCAACACCCAATGAGCTACAAATCACCCTAGCACCACCCTACCACCCTGAATTTTTCACAGGCTTGAACCTATTGGTGACTTCATGCACCAGCCTAGCATCATCGTACCACCCTATAGAAGAATAAAAGAAGAATGGACTCTCGTACCAGGTAAAATGGTCCACTTTACAATGATATAGAATGATGTAGAAGAGGAAGACACACTAGACCATAACCCGAATTATGACAAAACCACCTAATGATGATCCTAGACCTCCTAACACTGCCTCTTCAACTCTTGGTAGATATACACTAGTACAATTTTTACAATTGTGTATTTACAATGACTTAGTACAATGATACCTTTACAGTGACTGTATGCAGTGCTTCCCACTTGAAGTATTCATGTGATGAACTTCTTGCTGTTTTTATGCACCTTGATTTCTAATATTTTCATGCTACCCTCTGCTCCACCTTGTTTTTCTTTGCTACCCTAGAAAGTCTAGTCCTCTGCAGCCCTTGACAACACATGATCTAGCTATTTCTTTCCTTCTAGGAGCTCGATATTGAATCTGGTGTATCTCTGTTATTTCAGATCCCCAATATGTTATTTTTAGTTCTATAGTAATCCTCTGAGTCTTCTTTCCAATGCCACGGGTTTGACCCAATTTGGATTCTTCGAGGGAGAGTTATGCCCAATCTCTCACAATGACCTAATTATGGATTGGTTCAGTAGAGCGAACTTGTACGGTGTGCCATGTGTCACTGTTTCTTCATTCTTCTTTGAAATTGATATAAAAAACACTAAATTTTGTGTATTATCTACCACTTTTTACAGAATTCCAATCCAGTACTAAGAGTTATGACGATTTTCCCAAGGTCACTTCTTTCATATGAAGTTCAGGAGCCTGCAAAAATACTGACTTCCATAGATCATATCTCCGAAAATATTGCACACCTTGATTTGAAATTTTTACAGGAGATGCCTCAGGATTTTGTCTTCACCTCATAAAAATTTCAGCTTTTTAACCTTCGTAGAAAAAACATTAGAGAGAAAATTCCACGATGACATTTTTCAGGTAGCGAAATTCCTGCATAAGGAGGATATGAGGATCACACTTTATTTAAATTCTTAGGTTGAGAGGGGCTTCAAAAAGTGAACATGGGAGGGATTTTAGGAGCTTAAAAGTTATTAATTATTGACTTTTCAATGACCCATGCCACATCCCCATGGGGTTTTAGCCCACTAATTGGGGTTATAAACTTCAAACATGAATACCTCTCAAACTATGAATAATTACATGGCGTGCCATATATCAACAGAAACATCTCAACAAGTAAAAGCCATAAAAAATATGCTTGACCCATAATATAGTAATTTTGTAGGTCAAAATTACCATGCAAGATCGAGGTAGCCCCTGGTGCTGCTTGGGTTGACATCAATGACAACCACTGATCAAAAATCTTTGTATTGAACCCTTGTAGCCTGTTCAGATTTGAAATCCAACCAAATTGTTGGAGAATAGTTTGAGCCAATTTTGTAACTTGAAAGACTGTGGGTTAATTATGAATAGAGTTTCCACCCATGGCTATTGTGCTTGTGAAACTGATTTCTTCACCCTTCTTCATGCGCTTCTCTCGGCTCTGTTAGTTAAAAACAACACAAATACTGCATGCAACTCTTATAAAATTTATTATTAGAAATTTGATTACATGACGTTAATGCAATGATTTATTGTCCAATCAGCCTATTCAAACGAAGTCTCATAGTTAATTCGCATGCCTATTTATTATAGATATTCATACTCCCTCCAATGAGAGAAGGGCGTCCACGGCCTTTAATCACAAGAAAAGAGGAAGGGTGGCAGAAATCATGAATGCACACGAAATAGAAGTCAGAGGTTGGAAATCATCGCAAATGTACATCAGATGGAAATGACCAAAAAAGGAGAAAATCAGAGGAGCAATTATTATGAAAAATATTTTCTATTTTGACGGCAGAATATGATGGAAGCGTGACAGGTAATAGATTATGACGAATGTTGTTATCACTCAATTTGGCATAATTAAGATACTTCATATAAAATCAAAGTTGATTGTGCATATAGGCTATTATAACAATAAGTCAAACAATGCATTCCACTTCAGGAATGGATCAATAGGAGATAGGCAAATGTAAAATAATTGGATGTTGTAAAAAATACTCCAAAACCACAAGTAGAGCCATTGTTTCTAGCAGCCGTCCATAGCCTCGATAGGGTTTTTGTTCTAACCCAAAAATGAGCTAGTTTTCTCTATTTAAAAGTAGACACTTTGCTTGTTTTGTAGAGAGACCACTATGCTGGTGTGGTGGCCAGATAGTCCTAGTGCCATTCACAGGGATTTAACGGAGTGATCAGGTTAGCTCATGATGAGACCTCCTGTTCTTCAAGCAGTTTTAGTTGTCGATAAGGTCACTACCTTGGTGTGGTGGCCATTCTGGGAATGTCACCTATCATATCCTCATGATCATGGTAGGCTGAATCATAATGAGACCCCCTATTCTCTCTTTTAAAAAGTTGCATATAGAGACATATTTTTATATATATATATATAAATGGAGGGAGGCTCATTAACTCCTTAAGAGTTAGGGATGGTGTAAGAAGTAGAAAAAAAATCCAATAAAAATGATGCCCTTATTCCCATATCCACATGCCAAAGAGAATTGTCACTTCAGAGTGTAAAAATATAAACCAACATAAGATTAAGGTAATGAATTGTGTGAAAATATTATTGAATAGGAGATATCCAACCAATCATTATATAGATAAACCATGTCATCTTCCAAGGTAAAGATATCCATCAAAATTTCCAAAAACATAATATTAGTAATATCACTGCTTTTCTCTACTTTATGTGCAAATTCCTCATTCAAAAAAATGGTTTTTATGGAAAAAATGTAAAGGAAGACTAGATATTTTAAAATAAAATCAGAAAATAAACAAAAGTTTGCTACTTTGAACAACAAAATTTTAAAAACACACAACAACAACAACAAAATGCAGTTGTTCAATCGATTGAAAAATGGTTGTTTAATTGATTGAATATATATATATATATATAATGCTGAAAAACAACTGTTCATTTGGTTCGAACAACAACTGTTCAATCGATTGAACAACAGCTGTTCAATCGATTGAACAACAGTTGTTCAATCGATTGAACAAAAGTTTTTCAATTGATTGAATAGAAAAAACACACAAAAGAGAAATAAAATGGAATTCTTTTATACAATGATGAAAAAAACTGTAAATTACAATCAAATGCAGGAAAAATATATACACTATTTACAATAAAAAATAAATAACAAATTTTATGAAATTGAAGTTGTCGGGTGATTACTCCCTGTAGCTAAGATTTGGATAGTGGGATCTTCAGTGTTCACGTACCTACTAGCAGAAAGACACTTTTATGAGTGGGATCTTCATGCACCCAGTATCCATTTACTCGAAAGGTTCAGCCAGATCCATCTATGGTAGTCAAAGTAATGGTACCGTTGTTGTGCACTTCTTGAATTTCATATGGCCTGAGCCACCTTGTTTTTAATTTACCCAGGAAGTCTTGGAATCTCGAGTCGTAGAGGAGTGCCCAATCTCCTTTATGGAATGTCTTATTTTTGATGAGGTTGTTGTGCAACTTAGCCCATTGTTGCTGAATAATTCGAGTGCGTTGTAGAGCAAGTAGTCGTGCTTCATCTAATTCATTTATATGTTGAAGTCTTTTAACTTGGGCATTTTTCAAATCCAACCCCACTTCCTGAGTTGTTCTAAGAGTCTTTATCTCAAATTCAATGGGGAAAATTGGTTCCTTTCCAAATACTAGGTGGTACAGAGAATATCTAGTAGTGTTTCACCAAGCTGTGCGATAAGTCCACAAGGCCTCTGGCAGTCTAGTAGCCCAATCCCAGCGATGTGTCAAGACTGTTTTAGTGAGAATTGCTTCAATGAATTTATTGGTACTTTCGACCTGCCCATTCACCTACGGGTGGTAGGGAGAAGTGACTCTATGAGTGACATGGTGGTTCTTTAGAGTGGCTGTAATTTATGTCCTACAAACTGTGCCCCTCCATCAGTTATCACTTCCCTAGGTAAGCCATACATCACAAATATCTCAAAAATAAAATTAATCACAGACTCTTTTGTAGCTCTTGGCAAAGCTACTGTTTCTACCCACTTCATCACGTAGTCTGAGGCAACTAGTATGTAGGCCTGCTGATTTAATGGCAAATTGAATGGCCCAACAAAGTCCAATGCCCATCATTCAAAAGGTTCTACTACCAACTATGGCTACAATGGAATCTCGTCAGATTGGCCAGGGCAACCCATTCTTTGGAAACTATCACAGGCTTGCACATATTTATTTGCATCCTTAAAATTTATGGGCCAATAATAGCCAATTTGTAATACTTTATGCCCTGCCCTGCGATCTGCAAAATGTCTGCCACATGGTTCGTCATGGAAAACCTTCAAGATTTCATGGATATCGTCTTCTCGAATGCATCTATGTACATGCATATTAACTCCCATGTGGAAAATATATCCACCAATCCAAGAGAATCTAGCACTACGTTGAACAACTAGCTTTTGTTCCTTTGTTTTCAAGTGTCTCGGCAGTTTCCCTAATACCAGATAATTCGCTACATCTGCGTACCATGGCACTTTTACTGCCACAAAAAAAAATGCTCATTAGGGAACTGGTCATCTACCTCCAGTGAATCATTTGTCTTTGGAACTCGAGACCTGAAATTTGCAACTATTTTCTCCTTCCCTGGAGGGTCCTTAATAGTTATATTGAACTCCTGTAAAAGCAACGGCCGACGGGTCACTCTCCCATTTGTAATAGGATTGTTAGCTAAATACCTAATGGCAGAATGATTGGTATACAGAAATACTTAATAGCCAGTTATGTAATGTATAGATTCATTTATATCATAAATGACAGCAGAGAATTCCTTTTCAGTCACTGTATAATTTAGTTCAGCAGGAGTGATATTTTTGTTGATATAGTAAAAAGCGTAGGGCTTCTTGTCCTCCTCTTGATCGAGAACATCTCCTATCATTGTATATGATGCATGTGAAGAAATGTGAAAGGGCAGCTCCCAATTGGGGCCATGTAGTACTGGTGCAGTCGAGACTAGTTTCTTCAAATCTGAAAAATCAATGTCACATTTTTCAGACCAATGGAATTCAACATTTCCAGTTAATGCATACAAAGGTGAAACAATTTGTGAAAATTTATTTATGAACCTACGATAGTATCCTGCATATCCAAGTAAACTACGTACCCATGTCTGAGTACTAGGTGTGGCTAATAAGAGAATTACCTCTATCTTTGTCGTATCTATCTATATTCTAGTTGCAGAGATGTAGTGTCCTAGGATCACGCCTTCAGCCATCATCATGTGACACATTTCATTGATCAAGAATAATCTAGTAGCAATACATCGTTCCAATACTTTTTATAGTTTTTGCAGTGCCTGATTGAAGTCATCTCCATATGGAGTGAAGTCATCCATGTAGACCTCGATCCCTTCATTTATTAAATCAGAAAAAAATACTAAGTATGGCCCTTTGAAATGTTGTTGGGGAATTGCATAAACCGAATGGCAATTCTCTATAGGAAAATTTACCCTAGGGGCTGGTGACGCTTTTTTTATCTTGGTCTTCAAGGGCTATTTGGATTTTATTATAGCCATGAAAATCATTAAGAAAGGAAAAGAATCGTTTTCCTGCCAATGTATCAAGGACCTGATCGATAAAGGGAAGAGGGAAGTGGTCCTTTTGTGTGGCTTTGTTTATCTCTCTGTAATCTAGAAAGATTCGCCACTTACCATTATTTTTAGGGACGACCACTAATGGAGAGACCCATTTATTGTCTGAAATAGGATAAATGAAATTTACATCTAGCATATTTTGTAATTCATCTTTTACAATGTATTTTAGATGTGGGTTTAGTCTTCGTTGAGGCTGCATGATGGGGCGAGCACCCTTTTTAGTGTAAATATGATGTGTGCACAGTTGGTGATCTATCCCCTTCATGTATGGATAGTCCCAAGCAAAGGCTCCTTTATATTTTTACAAGACTTTAATGAGCTTTCGTTGTTGGTCACTATCCATATTGCCATTGATGTTTAAAATTTTACCTGGTTCGATTTCAATTGGCATGTTGTTACGAACAATATTTGTGGGTATGTGTTGATCATCGGTCTCAACTAAAGGGTCTTCCTAGGCTTCATTATCAAGATCTACATTTAACATTTGGAACTTTAAATTTTCTGAAGTAGATGGTTGATTTATAAATTTATTGATCACATCCTCTTTAGTTTGATATTTGAATTTGAGTGCTTCTACTATTGTCAATGGTGAACATATGTTTTGTTCCCAGTATGCAGGTGGTTGTTTGTGAATATTTATAGTGGGAAGACTTGTTTTGGTAGGGGATATATAGAAATATTCTTTATAGCATCTTTTTTAGCAATGGTCATGCTGCCTATTCGACAGCCTATGTAAGCATCACCCGTCACTAACCAAGGTCGTCCCAATATCAGGGGATGTCTTTCTAATCTACTTTTTGGGTTAATAACTAAAAAAATTATCGGATATTCCCACGAGTCCACAGAAACCAAGATATCTTGTAATGTACCTTCTGGTTTAACAACAGATCAGTCAGCAAGTTCCAACAAGGTAGTGGTGGGTTCCAAGGCTGTTATACCAAGTGTTTCACAGTTTTTTTATAGTTAAAATATTAATAGCTACCCCCAAATCGACTAACGTGTTTCAGAAGGAGCTGCCATAGATCTAGACTGGGACTATGGAGTTTCCTGGATCCTCATATTTTATTTTTGTTTCTTTACCCAAAGGTAAATCCAACAACGTCCCTTCAACATGAACAGTTGGCAAAGTTTTTTCTTTTCTCACAGGTTTTTTTACACACAATTCTTTAATTGTTTTAGCATAAATAGGAATGTCTTGTATAGCCTGTAGGAGAGGAATTTTAATACAAATATTTTTTAATTCCCTTACGAGATCAAAATCTGAAAAGATAATTGGCTTGGGTATTACTAATCTCTCAGGGAATGGGGGAAAGGAAATTATAAGATTTTTAGGATCTTTTTGGTCGATTGTGTCCCTCCCTTGTTTTATCTATGTTTCAGCCACAGTTGATTGTTTAGGTGTTGCTGGAATTTCAAACTCAATTTGTGGCAGGGAAGTATCTTCTTTAGGTGAAATAACACACCCTTATCTCAGCCTGAGTTCATTGCATTCCTTTTGTTCAGTTTTGGAGTCTAGATTCTCAACAATTTGGATCAGTTGAACTAGTCTATTATTAGGATTAGGATTTGGTTGAGCTGGAAATTGAGGGCATATAATAAGTTGAGAATGTTTTTGTATTGGGTATGGACTTGGTAATGTGGGTTGAATTTGAGCCCCTATTGCCATAGGTAAATTGGTCATTCCCAGGGGTCACTGTCAGTTTTGAGACCAATTTGAATTTTTTGAGGTGGAGGCAGGCCACTGGGACTGATATGGATTGTTTTGCCAGAAAAAAGGAGAGAAAGGAAAATTCGGCCAACCATTACCTGGAAAGGACTGAGTTGGCCAAGGGGACATGGAAAATAGTTGGGATGGCGAAGTAGAAAAAGGTGATTGGTTTTTCCATGTTGTCCCAGAGTTCTGTAGATTAAATTGTGAAGAAGGAAAGAACTAAGACGAGTCTTGTGACATACCTGTTGGTCGGGCTTGCCACTGTCAACGTTGATTCATCATATATACTAGTCCTGTTTATTCTTCTGCTTCTTTGAAGACCGCTTTCAACCCTAGAAGTGAAGGTAATTGTTCAGTGGCATGGTCCTTGGTACATATGGCACATGTCTGTACCATGTCCAATAGATACTCCCGTTGGTTGTGCTTCTTCTGAAAATGTGGGAAAAAAATAGCCAAGTTTTGTTCTGCTAAAGCTTGTTTATGCTTGGCTTGTAGGACATCTAGATGTGTTATGAGGGTGCCCAAGATATTGGTTTTGAAATCTTCCAAGAGATTACCGAATTATTCTCAGGTTACGCTGCCACTTGACTGTTTGTAATTCTTAGAAACTGAATCCTGTCTAGCTAGCCTATTACGCATACTACCTCGAGAATACCTTATACACAATGCAATAATTTCATCATAATTTTTCTGATAGATGTCTCCTTTTATTCTCTTGGAGAACTTCAGTTAAGTGCACAAATGTGGCACATCAGCTGACAGAAGGGATTACGCTTTTCCTGAGGGTTTACTGGAGCTATTGCATGGAGGACTTCAGTTAGAACTCATGTGACATGCAGTATATGGGGACCTTTGAAAATTGTATTGAAATCATTCAACATATTCTTTTAATGTCTTGTTATCTTTTGCAGTCATGTTGAAGATTTCATATTTTAATTCTCGAGTCTAACAGTAATCTTGGTATTCAGTAAGAAAAGAGTTTTTCATTTGATCCCAATTATTAATGGTTCCCCCATCGAGCCCCATAAACTAGTGTAGAGCTTCCCCCTTCAATGTAGAGGGGAAAAATTTCAATTTTTGAGGGTCAGTGGTGTGTTGGTGTGTTCAGTGCACAAATTTAACGAATCATAGTTGCTTAAGAGGGGTAGATTGTCCCTCTTAAGTTATTGTCACTGGAAGAAAATAGATGGAGTCAAGAAAGTTAGTGGAACATGCTAAAACATAAACATACTAGATAGATAAATAACATGCATATTCAAACATAAAAACTAAACTAAAACTAAAAAAATAAAACAAAAGCTCTAAATAGAGTTAAACAACTTCAATAATCCAAACGGCGGTGCTTACACCCCATCTTATTGAGTGCTGGTAGGAAATGAGGATGAAACTTTAACCCACTTTGCAAGGGGCCCTTGGAACTACAGAGCTACAAATCCTGATGCAAGGATGTATTTACTTCTAAGATGCCTTGGCACAAAGTCTCCCTCTCTCTACTATGGTGGGCTGGAGTTGTTGGATGGACAACAAATGAGTCCCATCTATCTCTGCTTCGGATCACACACTACTGGTATTTCTTGGGGAAATTCTAGCTAGCTTAACAATGTGTTCTCATATTTTTCATCTCTTGGTTGCCTTTTATAGGAGAATTCAAATCCTCCTTCCCTCTCTTAGTACATTGTGGAGGGTGACCCAAGAGAGGAGGGTGATTCCATTGTGTGCTCCCTTGAGATCCTAAGGAGGCTTGGGCAACTATCCTTAGGCAGCCTCAAGTGTGGGATCAATGTCCTCGAATGTTCCTTGTGGTCCCGAAAAGTGACTTCTGCCACTCTCAGGACCGCACAACTTTTTGAGGAAAAGCCGCGCAAATGCGCACTTATCGAAGAATTATGTGCGCAAAGGCACATTTAACTGGTTCCTTCTGTGCGCAATTTGATTTTTCCTTTTAGACCTTAGATATTTTTAAATACTTCAGATTCTCTAATGTCTCTCAGCCCTGTAAATCCTTTTGCCTGATATTAAATAATGTCATCTTTGCTTGTCTCATTTTCCAATGATAACAATTTCCCCCTAATGTGTGAGGTCTAGGAAGAACTGTATAGCCGAAATAAATTATAGTTTATTTTCTGTGTACTATGTGGAGAGAGAGAGAGAGACCTGCGTGTATCTTGAAGTTGGAGACCTTGCACCGGGAAGAGCGACCATGTCTTTTGGAATCCATGCAAACAATGGTATAATACAATATATACAAATTTTCTACGAGGCGGGCATGTCCCATGCTCGTGATGCTTTGGCTAGTTAAACAAATCTATTTGACAGATACAGATTATGTCTATGTCACTAGTATGGTAGTGATATGTTGGTTGATGACGACGACTGCTGATGCCCTTAGGGGCGTTTTTTCATTGACTATAGGTGGAAAGTGATACCCATATGCGTAGACTTGGTATGGAATATAAATGTGTTGTACGCATAGGCACTGGCTAGGACCTTCCCATGTAAGCATTGCTGAAAGAGACACTTATAAAGGCATGTGTCTTCAACGAATTTGATCAAAGTGCAATGGTTGTAAGGTACAATACCATCTTGACATGAAAGCTTGTTTTTTAGTCAAATTTCAGGAGGATCGATGACATCTGTGGGCAATGATGTCTCCCCCAGTGCCACCCGAGGATGCCCTTTTTGTGGAGAGGGGAGATTCAAGCTACCGCTTCCTTTTGAAAAGGAGGTGTTGATGTCGACGAAAATGAAGCCTCAATCGACCGAGGGGATCACTGATATGGAGGATCACGATCCTGGATGTGATGGGTTTAACATAGGCATGATGGCGAGGGGTGACTGAAAATTGATGATGGGGATTCAGTGGCCCAGGGTCGGAGTATAAAAAGCGGCTTGGCAACAATCATAACTATTTATGATGGGGAAATCCCTAGAGTCGGTAGGACTTCCAGGGTAGGTCTAAACATGTTATGAATGTAATGGGGGATTTTGCATGAGGGTGTGATACTCCAACTAAGGGTGAACAGGGATTGCTGCCATGGGAGAAAAAATGAATGGGTTAGTGGGGGACATAGTGCATCATTTGTGGTATTTGTACACTTACCAAAATAATAAAATAATGGGGTTTGGTTTGTACAAAACACAGAGACGGGTGCCCCAAAACATGAAAGTGTTCCCTCACTGATTATGTGAGGAAGGTGTTTTGCTGGGGGTGGGGACCCCATTGGTTGGTCTCATGTGTGAGGTTGACGAAGCGAATGAAAAAATATCGTAGATGGGTTATGCTGATGGATGTATGGTAGGCCAAATGCAAGGCATGTTAGTGCACTTTCAATCTGCTTCCACAACCTGGTTGTCTGGGAAAGGGGTTTTAATTTGATATGGTAAAACTTGACCTGATGCATGGTGAGTGAATGGGCATGAGGTGCTTCCTAGAATATGGTGGTTTGGCCATGGCATCACTATTGTTGTGATATATGGTCTACTTTGGGTGACGAGCACCATGGAGGGGAGGCTCTACCGAGCAACGAGGATTATTATCATGTGCAAGGTGAGGTGATGATAAACATGGTCGCGTGTCTAGAACCTATGGATGATTTCAGATGGAGAAATAATGTCAGGATATGCAGAGTTTTTCTGGGACTCTATCATGTTGGGGGTAGAATGATACCTTCTCTTGAAACTTTCATTGGACGGAGTTGCGGATGGTTTAAATACTACCCGCAAGAACAAATACTCCAAGTGAAAGCATCTTCTTTATTCAAATATTTATTTGAAAGACATGTGCTAAAAAAAGAAGATGAGAGAGGGCATACCTGAGGTTATCACTCTAATAATTCCCAAATTTGTGAGATTTTAGTTTATAGTTTTAAGAATTTTAGAGGTAACCACAGACCTACTTTCAAGCTTTAGGATCTAGCCTTCCTAAGGCTTAGAGAGGGCTCTCTCTAAAAAATTTAACTTTTTTTTTATATCTGATTTTAGGCTAGTTATAAAGGAAAATTTGGTTTTGATATTTGGTTTGGGTTGGTGGGAAAAATCACCTATTGAGATGGATAGTGAGAGATCTATTTTTCCATTGGGAAAATGGAGTCACTGTGTTAAGCAGAAATATTAGGATCAAAGTCTAAAGTCAAATATTTTTCAGGGCAAGATAGCAGAGTTATTTAAGATCTTTGAGGCTAATTGGTGAAGTGGTTTAATCGGGATAAATAGCAATCAAGGATTATTTGATCTGGATAAGGAGTGAAGAAGTCAGAGGTCATTCGAAAGAGGGAGAAATTAAGGGTTCCCTACTCTGGAAATCAATAGAAAACATAAAAAAAAAAACCAGTAAATAATAGAGTGCTATTAACAAATTCTGATATATCACTTCCTGATTTCACATTAAAATTTAGAACACATTTAAGTATGCATGGAAAACATAAGAAGATTTAATAGATAATAGTAGAAATTACCTCACTTAAGTTGTCTTAACACATGAATCCTGAAACATGATGCTTTATTGATTTGATCCAGCCTACTGACTTGTAACTTGGTACAAAAGCCCTTTAGGTACAAAAATATTGACTATAGAAATCTTCATCAATTTATTCCACAATAATACTTCAAAGAGTGAAGTATTCATACAAAAAGTGTTACAAAATATCCTAGAATACTCATAGGATTTTTCTAAGGAAAATAAAATATCTCTTACAAAACTATAGTGACAGGTGCTTAACAACTAGAATGTTGTCCTATTTATTCAAATAAAATAGAAATGTTGTTTGTATTGGGTGTAGTTGGTTGTTGTGTTGTCTTCAATGCTGGCAAAAGATATTTTAATCTGTTTTGAAACTCTATCTTCTCATCTGATACTCTTTTACTGATACACTTTACCATCTGATACTCCTTCATCTATTGTTTTTACTATTTTACTGCTATAAATTATGTTTTTACTGTGTAAAAACAACAATTTGGTTTTCTTCCTCTTTCATTGTAAAATTGTTTTTTATAGAAAATCAGTAAGCTTCTGCAAAAATTCTTCATCAGGTAACTTGATCTTGGTAAGTTTTCTGTAATTCTCATCAGCCTCTGTGTATCTAAAAAATGTTGGTTACACCACAAAGATATGTTTTATTTCATGCTGCAAATAAAATAAATCTTCAATTCATTTGTGCAACACTTTGTCTGTAGGTACTCTTTGCCAATTTTCCTTGTTTACTCGTTCTTTGGAAAAATATCTAATCTTCTTCTTGTAATCCTCTTGCTTCATTAATTTCTCATTTAAAACAAGAATTTTTGGCAAGCATTTTTTCGTTAATATCTCAAACTTTACCGTAAATCTAGTTATTGCCAAGTCCATGTTTTGGCACTTCTCTTCAAGCTGCTTCATTAAGTTTTTCTTTGTAATTACCTTTCTCACCTCAAGAATTGTTTCAGTTCTATTAGTTATCCCTATCTCATCCAATTCTTATTTGTTTTTGGTGTTGAGAAATTTGATTATTTCTACAGCCTCTTCAGGTTTGGCACCTAGTTCTTCATTTGTCTTCAAAATTTCTTCTTTTGCTACTTTAAGCAAGTCCTTTTGTTCATAAATTACATGAATGGAAGGCCAAGTATCATTGATTGACTCAATGATATTGTACCACAACTTATTTTTTATGAAAGCCATTGGTTCTTTCAAAGTTAACTCTTCTTCAACTTTCTTCAACTGTTCACTTGCCCTTTTAGCTTTCTGTTCCTCATTTTTAGCATTGATTTGGGCTAATTTGTTGGCATATTCCAAGTTCTTAATTTTTTCTTTCAACCTATTGATATCATTACTTTGTATAGACATCGCTTCCATATCTTTAATGAGCTTGTTGGCTTCATCTATTTTTTGCACTGCTGATGTAGATGATTTTGTAGCAGAAGTAGTGGAAGATGTCACTGGCATAACTCTAGTCAATGGCACTTTTGGTGCCAATTCTTCTGCTAAGGTTGAAGGAACTGCTCTAGTTACAATAGGGATGACTGCATGAGGAACACTTTGAGCTTTAGCAACTTCTTTCTCTTGGAAAATCTTGTCCATTTCTATCTCCATATCCTTAATCTATGCTGTCATTTGTAGTATGCGACTCATCATCTCATATTTATGTTTTGCCTCTTGCAGAATCTCTTTAGTCTGTGGATGTTCTGTTGGAGGAAGCTTCAATTTTTTTCTAAGTGCTGCTATGTCAGCATTTTTCTTCTTTATCATCTCTTCTGCAGCTTTTACATTTTCAGGGTCATACCCTACTTCAATTACCCATTCTTCTAAATACTTGATTCTAGTGTCTTTAGCATGAGAAGATTCTTTTTTCAGTCCTAATCTAAACTCTCAAATTGGTTATGGTATTATGAAGATTTTGGGCACTCATTTCCTTTATAATCATAGTATAATAAAGCATTTTAGAGCTTTTCTTGTGAAATTCAATTTTATCTAAAGGATGAATGCTCTCTACTAGTACTTCAAAGTCAACTTTATTATAATCTACTGCTATTTGAGGTGTTTTGACTGTAGGCTGAAGAATTGACATTATCAATTTCTTATTTGTATAGTGAAAAGTTGAAAGAAGCTTGTTTTAATTTCTTAGAGTTTGCTTCAAACACTGTGAATAAATTTCATTCTTTATCTCTTCATTCTTGGCCTTGATCTGTTTGTATTTTTCTTTGATATCAAGGTCTGTGTTCTTTACTTTCTGTGATGAGGATGCCTCCATGTTTTGTTGTTTTTCAATAATTTGAGTGTCTAAAGTATAATTTTCTTGCTCATTCACAATAAATGTAGCAACATCTATTTTTTTCTCTGTGTTTTCTTCATCTAGCACCTCAATTGTTTCTTCTTCCTTATCCACTGGATTAACCTTGGGTTTCTTGTTATATCTGAGCTTGAATCTGGTCTTTGTTGTTGTTTCAGCTGTATAAGTGGCTTATTCTCTCATTCCTTTTGTAGTTTTTTCCTCTTGATTTACAGTTTTCAAGGTGTGACTAGTATCACCCTATTTGATTGTTTCCATCAAGGTATTGCCTAGCCATTCTGTTTGATTAGAAAATTGTTCAATCTCAGGAATTTTATCATGAATATAAGGGGTTAATTTGCATTTTACCCTCATCTAACAAAGTAAAAGTAGTGGCATTTTGACTTGCATCACTTTCATGTGTGATTCTTGTCTCTTTTTTTATTTGGGGTCCATTTTTTATTGTTTTATATCTTTTTCTTTTCAAGTCATTTGATCTTTCTTTTAGGACTTTTACCCTCTTTTCATTTTTTATTATTTTCCAAATATGGGAAAACAACTTGCAGAAATCAAGGTATGTACATATTTACAAGACTAATCATAGTAAATTAAAAAATTATGAACCCTATTATTATAGGACCCTAATAGGGGCTCCACATGGGAATGGCATTTCCTGGTGAAATGTCAAGAACTTTGAGACTAGTAGCCTTTGAATTTTGACTGTGTTGACCTTGTAAATGTTTTTGATCTCTGCAATTATTCATACTTATGATATTTTACCTTTAAAATCTTAGGGCATTCTCTCTGTGCTTCAAATTTGTTAGGAAAACATCCAATCCAATCTAAAATATTCAATGTTATGTACAATGGACAAAGTAAACAAAACTAACTATTGGTTATTTCTGAGGAGTAGTAGTGCTTCAGCATTCTGCCATTGACAGGTCCACCTAGCAGATCCGATCCATCCATCTCTTTCAAAAAGAAAGCATTTTTACCTCTATAACCATAAATAATATAAGGTCCTTTCCATAGAAAATAAAATTTCCCAAGTTTACCTTTTTCTTATCTCCTTGAATCCCATTTTAGCACTTTGTCACCAATGTAGAAATCATCTTCTTTACTCTTTTTGTTAAAAAATTTCTTTATCTTATCTTGGATAACTTGAGACTTAAGATAAACCTCTTCTCTTTTCTACTGCAAATGAATGGTTTGGCTAATCCTTCTTTGAATGTCATTGGTATCCACTTGTAATTCTTGGATTATCTTCATTATTGGTACTCCTAAGGAAGATGGAAAAACAACATCCATTCCATAAACAAGATGGTAAGGAGATGTACCAATGGATTTTTTGGTGGTAAGTCTATCTGCTAATAAGGCATTGGCTAACCTCTTGTTCCAAGTCTTATTGTTATCTTTTAGTAATTTCTTGATAATGTTCACAAGGCTCTTATTGGAAGATTCATCAAGGCCATTACCTTAAGTGTAATATGCAGTAGAATGGCCAAGGGTAATGTGGTACTTATGGAAAAATTCAATCATATTTTTAGATTTGAATGCAACTACATTGTCAGTGATAATATTTTGAGGACATCCAAATCTTGAAAGTATGTTTCTTTATAAAAAGGAGATAATCACAGTGTCAGTGGCTTTCCTAGAAGGTATGGTTTCTATCCACTTAGTAAAATAATCAGTGGCCATCATAATCCGTTTATGTTGGGATGATGATGGAGAGTGAATTTCACCAATGAAGTCAAGAACCCATTGTTGAAATGGCATTTCTGTTGAGATGGGTTTTAGGGGCAGGGGTAACAGCTTTTTCTTTCCCTCAAATATTTGACACTTGTGACAAGAGGTCACATACCTTTTTACATCTGTAAATAAAGTAGGCCAGTAAAAACCAGCTCTCAAGATTTTGTCTGCAGTAGTTTTTGAGTAGAGATGTGCTCCACAGTCACTTGCATGAAATTCTTCTAAAACTTTTTCAGCTTCTTCTTTTAGCAAAAAATTCAATAAAATTCCACCATGATCTTTCCAAAAAAGTACATTGTCTATGATACAAAATCTTACTGCCTTTAGTTTTAAGAATCTAGCTTTTGTTATTGATAATCCAAGAGAAGGTTGTAAATTTAGTAATACAAATATGATATATGCATACCATGGTGAGTCTGAAAAGGCTTCACTGATCTCTGGAGTCACTATCTCTTCCTGATCATCTATTTGGGCAATAAAATTAATGTCTAAAGCATGATAGTTTGATTTAGCCATGAGTTTGGCTAAACCTTGACCTTTTATGAGTTTAGTGGGTTTTATTTCTATGTCATATTCCAAAATTGTATCAATCCACTTGCCTCTTTTAGCATCATGACCATTCTATGTTAGAATGTCCTTTACAACTAAATTTGGAACATAGGCAATGATGTGTGAATAAAGAATGTACACTCTAAATTCTTTAATGGCCTTTACCAAAGCTAGGGCCTATTTTTCCATTATATTGTACTTCAAAGTGGCATCTATAAGTGATTTTCTAATGAAAGCTATAGGTTTCTCATAGCCCTGGTCATTTTTCTGCAGTAAAATTGCAATAAAAGTGTGTTCTGAAGCAAATGAGAAAATGATGAAATCCTTTTTAAAGTTAGGACTTATAAGGACTAGGGTTTTTGTTAAGGCTTGTTTGATAGATTCAAATGATATTCCATTTAATAACTGAATAATTTTTCATCATATTTTTGAGTTCTCTGATTATTTCAGCTAAATTTGAGATGAATATTCTAAGGAAATTAATTTTACCTAGAAAAGCTTGTAACTCTTTAATGTTCCAAGGAGGACTAATGTTAATAATTACCTCTATTCTAGCAGGGTATATTCTAATTCTCTATTTAGATATTATGTGTCCAAGTAACTTACCTTATTCTAATCCAAATAAAGTTTTCTTAGGGTTTAGAGAGATGCCAAATTTCCTGCATTTAAGAAAGACTTGCCTGAGATGATCCAAGTATTCATAATTAGTCTTTGAAAATACAGTAATGTCATCTAAATAAATTACTAAGAATTCATGAATTTCTTTTCCAAAAGCTATATCCATAGCTCTTTGAAAAGTGGCTCCTGCATTAATTAACCCAAAAGATATTTTTACATACATAAAAGTGCCCCATGGAGTAGTAAAAGAAGTTTTGTCTTGGTCCTCTGGTTGGACTAAAATTTGGTTGTACCCTGAAAATCCATCTAAAAGTGAAATCCTAGAAGAACCAAATAGCCTTTGTAAAATGTGATCCATCTTTGGTAAAGGATAATTATCTTTTAAGGATGCCTTATTTAAATTTATAAAATCAACACATAATATAATTTCTCCTATCTTTTTCCTAGTGGGAACTAGATTAGAAACCCAACCAGAATATCTGATTGGTGCAATTATTTGGACCTCATACATTCTTTTTACTTATATTTCAATTAGAGGCATCAAAACAGGATTGATCCTTATTAAATTTCGTTTAAAAGCTTTTTGATATTCTTTTATAGGGATTTTATGTTGTATTATACCGGTGTCATAGGATTTTAAGTCCTCATAACTCCAAGCAAAAACATCCTGAAATTCCTTAAAAAGAGTAATGTATTTTTTTTTTCCTGCTGAGGTAAATCTTTGGAAAGTTTAATCATTTTAGGTTTTGACTCTGTACCTATTTTACATTCCTCAATATCAGATCTAAGTGGCTCCATTTTGGGTTTTCTTGCAACATCATTTGAGTCAAATAAATCTTCTAAAGGGGTTAAGCCTTTTAATAAAAAAATGTCTTTAAGATTTAAAATATCAGATTCATCATCAATTATCTCATCAATCTCTAATTTCTCTAAATTATCTATGTCTACTTGGCTAAATTTAGTAGTTTTAGCAAAACTTAAATGATTTATATCTATGTTATTCAAATTAATTTCATTATCTAAATTTTGATATACTGTACAGTCTGTGTCTATTTTACAATTCTGAAATTCACCTTCACTGTTCATAAAATGGTAAATCTATTGATCTTGTGAGAAAATTTGCCAATATTTAAGATTATCTAGAATTATTGGTCTGTGTTTGACTTCTGCAGTATATATATGATTTGGATGAAATGGAAAATTACAAGTACGAGCAAAAGTATCTAGGGAGTGAGCCTGTATGTTTTGTTTCCTTGGTATTGCAAAAAAATTACATTCTAATAGTTCTTTGATCAAATCTAACACAGTTTCTCTATGTTGGCTTAATATTGGATTATAAACAGAATATTCTCCATTTATCTATTTTACAATCAACTCCGAGTCTCCCATGATTGATATTCTTTTACCTCCTAAGTTTCTGATAATCTGCAGTCCTAATATGAGAGCTTCATATTCAGCCATGTTATTGGTACATTTAAAATATAGTCTGAAAGCACAACCTTCTGCATGATTGTTTTCCATATTAGTTATCCAAACTCATACTCCTGCTCCTAGTTTATTGACTGATCCATCAAAATCTAGGTGCCATAATGACTCATGAAAGATATTTTCACTGTCTGGTGTTTTGTTTTTATCTTTTAGTTCAATTTTGATTTCAATATCATTTTTAGAGTTTCATAAGATGAATGAATCTAGTTCAGCAAGTGTAGTGTAAATTGGGTAATTTATAGGTCTTTCTACACTACTCACCATGTATTTCATCAATGTTTCTCTATATAGTTTTTTTGGTTGGCCAAAAATTGATATAGTTGCATATGACATATCCAATTGTAGAGATCCCTGTAATTTTTCTCCCCATGAGCGAGATAAGAGCATTCCATACTTGGGTGGGATATTAGCTACTACAATGTCCATGAGTATGCTTTTACCAGGATATTGAACCAATGTGACACATAAATCTTTAATCAAATCTAAACATTTCACTATTCTTGAATCATATGAAAATAGATCTTTGTAAGGCCTATTGATATCTAAATTCAGATTTTCCATTATTTCTTTTGGCATTAAATTGTGTGAAGCCCCTAAATCTAACATTGCATTATGTAATATTTGATCATGAACAGTTAAGCTAATGTAAAACAGTGGAACTACTCCATCTTGGTGTTTTCCATTAACATCAGGACCACAAATCATCACTTAAGTTTACTGAGTCTTCTCCATCATTCATGTTTAAGGTTTCAGTGATAGTTGTTTTATAGAAATCATGTTTTATCGATTCTGTTAAAGGAATTGGTATTTTTAATTTTGTAATTTCATCTTGAATATTAAATGGAGGTTGTGATTTGGCAAGCTGAATTATTTCTTCTTTAGTAACTGTAGTTTGAGTAGGTTGGCCTTGTTTTTCTACAGTTATCTTTTCATTTTTTGTTTGAGTTTCTATTGTCCTAACATTTTTAGTTTTTTTTTTTTTCGGGTCAGTTTGAGAAGTAGATGCTTTTGCAGATTTTTCACCTTCAGAAGCTGTTTTAGCTATAGCAGCTTTTGGATCAGCTGATTTTTGATCCGTAGTGAGAGTTTTGGAATAAAAAATTGTTGTTTTAACAGAATTAGTTGTTTTGGTAGAAGCAGATTTTTGTGAATTTGCTGATGTTTGGACAACTTGATCTGTAACATCAACAATCTTGGGACTGGGTGAAATTTTTGAGCTGAACACATTCTGGGATGAATTAGAGTTTTGTTTACTTTCCCTAGGGAGAATTTGCAGAATTTTTGTAGTGGGAGCTTCTACTGTTTTCTTAGTTTGTGTTTGTGCAGATTTCTTAGTAGAAGGCTCTGTTTTTTTCTTACTTCTAAGGTTATATTGCTTATGTAATTCATTGATAGCAACATAATAACCTTATTTGTAGTCAAATGATTCACCTGAATCTAATTGAAGTTGTTTCATTTCAAATAACTCTCAATCTTCTTGTGTGAGAAAGATAGTGTTATCATCATTTATACCCCTTATATTTATGGTGTCTTCATCATTTTCATCTTGATGAGAACTTTTAGTATAGTTCTCTTGAAAAGGAGGCCTTATTGACTGATCAAGTGTTGATTATTTAGATTTTCCTGTGTTTGTATTTTTCCTGAAGTTGGGATTTCTAATTTGTTGTTGGTTATCCCATTGTGGTCTTCTTTCTATATTTTCTAATCTATCCATCATTCTCTCTGAATTTTTGGCTAATTGATCTATTTTTCCATCTGAACTAGATGCCTCTTCTTTTATGGTTACTCTCCTCTCATTCCTTAATCTAGCCTTTCTAGCCAAAATATTTACTTCTACACTAACAACATCTGTTTGCATTCATTCTAAAGTATCATTATTTCTCTCTCTTAATTGATAGGCCATGCCTGTATCAAATCCATCAGGGAATTTGAGTAGGACAGAGTCTGGAGTGGGTTTGAGATTAGTAGGGATTGAATTATAAACGATGTTGCATCTAGTGCAATAATCTTGGACTGTTTCATTAGGAGCTCTTTTCATAGCATCAAATTCAGATAATATTTGAAGTGTATTTTTCTTCTTTTCCCATTTATTAAAAAATAATCTATGAAAAATTTCTAAATTAGCAGTACTACTAGGATTAATACCTTTAAACCATTTTTTAACCTCCTCAGTTAATGTTTGAGAAAAGAGTCTCATTTTTACATCAGAATCATCTATTTCATGAAGCTCAAAATAATCTGTCATCTTATTAATATGCTGTTGGGTAGTATAATGAGTGGTAGCATCAAATTGAGGCATTTTACTCCGGTACTCCTAATGCATATCATGTAACTGTCCTGGAAGGACTAAGGGAGCATACCTAGCAGCCATGGCGTGAATTCTAGCTTGGCTAGGAGGTAAGTTGGAAGTGCTTGGGACAGAACTAGAAGTACTAGCTGATGCAGTTAAAGAAGTGCCTGATGAGATTGGAATGTAAGATGATGTACTAGAAAATCTGGTTGAAGAACTAAAAGGTGAAGTTGGGATGCTAGAAGATGAAACTGGGATATATGAAGAAGTACTTGGAAATGAGAATGATGTATTAGAAAATGCAGAAGATAAACTAGTGGATGGAGTTGAAGCGGTGGAACATGGAAATAATACTCTAGGTTGGAATGGTTGTTTTGTGATAAATGGATCTGTGGAATGAAGTATGGTGGAAATTATAGATGATGTAGCAGTAAAAAGAGATGAACCTACAGATTCTAAAAGGTTGGTATCTAACTGAGAAGTAGAGGGCTTAGGTGTATATGCTGATAAGGCAGCTAATTCAACTAAATGTTGAAGAAGAGCTTCATCTATTTCCTTAAGAATAGTAGCATTTTTTTATCAAGTTTATCATAAACTTAAAATATATTTGATTCAGAATCTACTGAAATAGTTTCCTGCTTTGTTTCAAGAAATGAAATAAATTCAGGATCTATAACAACACTATTTAAGTCACTTTCTGATTTATTTCTGAGTAAAGAATGTTCAAAATTTAAGTCAAACTCTATTTCTTGTATACTCACTAACTTTTTTAGAAGGGAATTTTCTCTAACTAAGGAAACTTTATTACGCAAATCTTCTACTTTTTTATTCTTTTTTCCAATTTGATCTGGATTGTCTACTATAGCAGCAGGTTGAGGATCTATATTTGACCTGCTATAGTAGATTCTTTTGGAAGCCAGAATTACAATTTTTTTTATGAAATTATACTCACAACTTATAAAACAATTTTAAGATAAAAGGATAATGAAAAATATTTCCTTTAAGACCTATTTAAAACTGAGGATTGGTTAGTTCCCTAGTATGGTCGCCAGTATGTTATCACTCTAATAATTCCCAAAGTTGTGAGATTTTAGTTTATAGTTTTAAGAATATTAGAGGTAACCACAAAACTAATTTCAAGCTTTAGGATCTAGCCTTCCTAAGGCTCAGAGAGGGCTCTCTCTATAAGATTTAACTTTGTTTTATATCTGATTTTAGGCTATTTATAAAGGAAAATTTTGTTTTGATATTTGGTTTGGTTTCGTGGGAAAAATCGCCTATTGAGATGCATAGCGATAGATCTGTTTTTCCATTGGGAAAATGGAGTCAATGTGTCAAGTAGACAAATCAGGATCAAAGTCTAAAGTCAAATTTTTTTAGGGAAAGATAACAGAGTTACTTAAGATCTTTGAGGTTGATTGGTGAAATGGTTTAATTGAGATAAAGAGAAATCAAGGATTATTTGATCTGGATAAGGAATGAAGAAGGATAAGATCATTTGAAAGAGGGAGAAATTAAGGGTTCCCTACTCTGGAAATCAACATAAAACATAAAAATGCAAAACAGTAAATAACAGAGTGCTATTAACAAATTCTATTATATCACTCCCTGATTTCGCATTAAAATTTAGAACACATTTAAGTATGAATGAAAAAAATAAGAAGATTTAACGGATAAGAGTAGAAAGTAAATCACTTAAGTTGGCCCAACACATGAATCCTGAAACATGATGCTTTATTGATTTGATCCAGCATGCTGACTTGAAACTTGGTACAAAATCCCATCAAGTACAAAAATATGAATATTAAATCTTCAGCAATTTATTCCACAATAATACTTCAAAAAGTGAAGTATTTATACAAAAAGTGTTACAAAATATCCTAGAATACCCATAGAATTTTTATAAGGAAAATAAAATATCTTTTACAAAAATATAGTGGCAGCTACTTAACAACTAGAAAGTTATCCTATTTATTCAAATAAAATAGAAATGATGTTTGTATTGGGTGCAACTGGTTGTTGTGTTGTCTTCAATCCTGGCAAAAGATCTTTTAATCTATTTTGAAACTCTATTCTTTCACTGTAAAACTATTTTTTACAGCAAATCAGTAAGCTTCTACCAAAATTTCTCATCAGGTAACTTGATCTTGGTAAGTTTTCTGTAATTCTCATCAGCCTCTGTATATCTAATAAAATGTTGGTTTGACCACAAAGAGATTTTTTATTTCATGCTGCAAATAAAACAAATCTTCAATTCTTTTGTGCAACACTTTGCCTATACGTACTCCTTGCCAATCTGCCTTTTTTACTCGTTCTTTGGAAAAATCTTTGATCTTCTTGTTGTAATCCTCTTTCTTCATTAATTTATCATTTAAAACAAGAATGTTTGGCAAGCCTTTTTGCCTTAATATCTCAAAATTTACCGTAAATCTATTTATTGCCAAATCCATGTTTTGGCACTTCTCTTCAAGCAACTTCATTAAGTTTTTCTTTTTAATTACCTTTCTCACCTCAATAATTATTTCAGTTCTATCAATTATCCCTATCTCATACAATTCTTGTTTGTTTTTGGTGTTGAGAAATTTGATTATTTCTAGGGCCTCTTCAGGTTTGGCACCTAGTTCTTCCTTTTTCTTCACAATTTCTTCTTTTGCTACTTTAAGCAAGTCCTTTTGTTCATAAATTACCCGAATGGAAGGCCAAGTATCATTGACTGACTCAATGATATTGGACCACAACTATTTTTTTATAAAAGCCGCTAATTCTTTCAAAGTTAACTCTGCTTCAACTTTCTTCAACTATTCACTTGCCCTTTTGGCTTTCTGTTCCTCATTTTTAGCATTGATTTGGGCTAATTTCTTGGCATCTTCCAAGTTCTTAATTTATTCTTTCAACCTATTGATCTCATTACTCTGTATAGACATCTCTTCCATAGCTTTAATGAGCTTATTGGCTTCATCTGTTTGTTGCACTGCTGATGTAGATGATTTTGTAGAAAAATTAGTGGAAGATGTCACTGGCGCAACTATAGCTAATGGGACTTTTGGTGCCAATTATTCTGCTAAGGTTGAAGGAACTCTTGTAGTTACCAAGGGGATGACTGTAAGAGGAACACTTTGAGCTTTAGCAGCTTCTTTCTCTTGGACAATCTTGTCCATTTCTATCTCCATGTCCTTAATCTGTGCTATCATTTGTAGTATGAGACTCATCATCTCATCTTTCTGTTTTGCCTCTTGTAGAATCTCTTTAGTTTGTGGATGCTATGTTGGAGGTGTTAGGGACCTATAATAATAGGATTCATAATTTTTTAATTGACTTTGATAGTCTTGTAAATATGTACATACCTTGCTTTTTTCAAGTTGTTTTCCCATATTTGAAAATAATAAAAAATGAAAAGAGGGTAAAAGTCCTAAAAGAAAGATCAAAGGACTTAGACAAATAATGGACCCCAAAAACAAAAAGAGATAAAAATAGATCATGAAAGTGTTGCAAGTTTAAATGCCACTACTTTAGTCTACTTTTGAAAATAAGATTGTGTGCAACTTGTCCTAAATTCCACAATCCATGAGGGTCAAACAACTTAAACTTGACCTCTCATGTTTAAATTTTATGTTGTTAGATAGAGAATAAAGATCTGTCAAACTTTTTAAACTTTAAAGATAAGTAGATAGTTAGAGAATAAATGAGGAGCTCAACAGTTTAATTTGAGCCCTCGGATGAAATAAGATCAGACTTAGATAGTTTTTATGCTTTGAAAGAAAATTGATTTAGGGTTGTAAGCCTAAATGCACCCATGAAAATGAAGTAAAAAATGTTAGAAATAATGATGGGTAGGTAGAAAGCAGTTGTGAAAGCATGTAATAAAGCATCATTGGACAAAATTACTAATTTACCTTCCCCTATAATGACTCAGTATTTAAAAATATCAAGTAAAAAGGCTCAGAGCATTTCTCTGACTTCTATTGGGACCAGACCCAAGGCTTGATAACTGATTGATTTAAAAATATTGAATTCCTACACAAACCCATATTCATCAGCATTTACCCTTCATCCATTAATCATAATCCCTTTTCCCTAAGTAAAGACACATTCTTACTTAGTAAAATTGAAAACCATAAAATAATTAATTTCATTCCCTTCAAAATCATTCATAAAACCCTCAAAATTACATTTATCCTAAGTATTAGTGAAGTAATATAAAAGATGAGCAATGCTTTATTTTTTACACTTTACTTAGAGATAATATGTGTTTTATTTCCATTTCACTACCTTTTTCATATTAACTTTTAACCTATTTTTATTCAATACCTAAAAAATACCCTCCCGTATGTTATTAAAACCCTTATATTTAAATTAACCCCCCAAAACCCTTAACTTTACGTTTAGACCAGTGTCTATTATCCCCATGTGCGCAAATAAACCCTGCCCTACAAACCCCTTGGTATAAACCTATCTCTATTGAAATAATACCACCCCCTCTAGTTTCTACAAATGCTAACACATTTGAAAAAACTATATATTATAATAGCGCCCGTACATGTATTATTGAAACATTTGTATAAATGTTTTAATTTAAATGCATGTTATATATATCCCTCCTCTATACCATAAAACTAAGGTTTAAATGTATTTTAAACGTTTATTTATATAAATTTTGACCCATCCGCTCATATAAACTAAGCCTGGTCCCACTCTCATTCAAATGCAACTCCTAATCAATCGCGACTATTCGCATTGATCCCCCAAATCTGACGGTTGACATTTAATATCACGTGGAAACGTTGCACGGTCACCCCCATGCCAAAGCTGTGAGAAATAAGTTGTTTCACAATCCTATCTCTCCTCCATGCGTCCTTCAATTATTGGATAGTGTGGGTTCAAGCCGAAACCACTTACTGCCAAAATGTCATGCGATAACCACTATGGTTTTAATCCCATTGAACTCCGAAACCACCCTTCCCTCTGATGTGACGAATCATTAAATGCCTAGGTAATATTACCAAAATGCATATTCAACCTTATAAATTCATTCATCCCTTTATATTTTGCATTAACCTGTTGCTCGCACCTCCCTCGCTATAAAAGCATGCCTTTTTCGCCATTTTTATGCCCAAAAAGCCTGCATAATTTTCCCTACAAACCATTCAAGACCACTAGAAGCTTTAGTTAATTTCCAAAAACATCCAAAGCCATCAGAAATATTCTAACGCCTATGAAACCCTATTTCAAGACCTAATACCTGCAAAAAAGGTATGCTTCAAGAAATTAACCTTCTCGTCATCAAAAAGAGTTATTTATGTCAATATTGAACCTTGTGAAGCCTATTTGTCTACAGAAAGACCTTAATTTCCTTCAAAGAGTGTATTTGTTGTAGAAACCATGATAAAACCATAGTTTCAAATACTTTAATCTATTTTAATCAAAGTTGAAGAAATTTAACCTTTTTCAGACCTTTCAAAACCCTTTGAAAGATTCAAACTCTTTTACCAATGCTCAGATCCCGAATTGTTACACTCAATTACTCAGTTCCAACAAATTTAAACCTCCAAAGACAAAATTCATTTTACAGATATTCCTAATTCATCAAAGCCATTATCCCTTCTTGCAGACCTCTGTTTCAATAACAAATTGTTGGATTTTTGCAGGTTATTCTCAGAATATGAAATTGGGCCAACAGTTTCAATACTAGTTGACAAAATTGTTGCTCCAAATTCTCAGATTTTAATTCAAAAGCTTCATTCAACAAAAAAATTGTATACAAAGAAAGAATAAATTCAAGTCAGAGAGAGATTAGAAAGATGAAATGACATAGTGAATGATAAAAGTAAAGTAAGAACTCAGAATGACAGTGAAAACAGAATAGTCAAAGAGCATCAGAGTTAAAGTGTATCAGCTGAAAGTCACAGTAAAGGTTAAATCAAAGTTATAGAGAAGTCAAGGTAAAACAACAAAAGTAAATACAGAGGCAGTAAATGGAAAATAAATATGAAAATACTTTAAAAAAAAATGAATTTTATCCAAAGTGAAAGTAAAAAGAGATAAAAGAACAGTAAGGTTAAAATATGAAATCAGAGCAAGAAGAGACATTTTTGCAGAAATTTCTTGTTTAATTCATAGTTTTGCAGAAATATATTTTGTCTAATCCAAGATGAATTTTTCAAAACAGAAGGAGGTTTATGTTCCTCAGATGTCCATATACAAAAACCTCTCTCATGTTTCTAACAACCATTATGGATTTGGAAATATTAAATAATATTTGAAAGCACTTTTTACAGAAAATTCCTGTTAAGTCATCAGTTTATAGAGAATACTGTGGCCAATAAAAAATACATATTACAAAACTGAAGGAGGTTTTTATTCCTAAGAGACCCATCTACAAAATTTTATCTCACGTTTTGTACAGGTATTACAAAATGAGAGATACATGCACATATTTACAACCTATTTTTCAGACTGTGGAAAACTTTGTTTTACACATCGTTTTGTAGAGCCTATTGTGAACAATTGGAGAAGAATTTTAGGGCATTGAGAGAGGTTTATTGAAAAAACATATTTATCAACAATAACCTATTTCACTTTCTACATATATATTTTAGATTGAGAAATAAAAAGGTATCATTGGACCCCAAGTTTGCAGAATTGCTAGATCAGAATGCACAAAGAAATGAGATAGTTAGTGACTTGCATGCCTCATCATCAACTAAGAGTTGAGATCAAATTCGAATTCTCCTCTTTGTCATCACCTATCCATAAAAAATAGTTCCAAATAGATGCATTATTTTTTAGTGTCCTTTACTTAAGTTCTATTTATGTAAAACAGTTGGAGATATTTGTAAACCAATCTTGATATTTTTTTCAAGATATTCTAGTTTAGAATTTGTATAAATACTTCACTCTTTGAAGTATTTTGGGGGAATAAAATTTCTAGGATTGTTATAGTCATTTCTTCTTAGACTTTAAATCTTTTTTGTGTCAAAACTTTGAGTAGCAGGTTGGATCAAACCAAATTGGCATCATACTTCAGGATTCCTATGATGAGCTATTTGGAGTGAAGTATTCTCTAAACTTGTCATTGTTTTTTCTCCTTTTTACATGCATCCATTTATGTTTATGCTAAATATGAATGTATAATTAGGAGTATTACTACAATATTTTTTAAAAGCACCCTTTTTTTAACTAGTTATCATTTATATGTTTTCCTCTGATTTCCAGTGTAGGGAACTCTTAATTGCTCCCTCTCTCGTTTGAACTCTTCCTACTACTTCCTTTTCCGGATCAAAATATTCTTAAATGACCTTTATCCCGATCATACCACCTCATAAAAACAACTTTCCAATATCTCCAAGAGTTATATATCTTTCCCTAAAAATATTTGACCTTTTTTCCCTTGATCCCAGTCCTGTTTGCTTGATTTTGACTCCATATCCCAATGGACAAATAGATTTCCCAATATCCATCCTTTCAAGTGATTTTTCCCACCAAACCAATCAAAACAAAACCAATTTCATAATCATAACTAGCCTAATATTTACAAGTAAAAAAAAGGTTAAATTGTAAAGAGAGAGCCCTATCTGAACCCTAGGAAGGCTAGGAAGGCTAGATCCTAGAGTTTGAATTTGATTTGTGGTTATCTCAGTGAGTTCACAGAGAAATCACTAGCTAGTTTGTGGGATGAGGAAGTTCAATTTCAACAGCTCAAATACAGTGATCAAACAATACACATCAAATATGACAGTGAAAAAGAAAGTTCAGAAATTTTGAAAGAAAATTCCATAGCACTATATTTTGAACCATTTCAGCTTTTAAAGGAAGTGTGATATAACATATTTAAAGAAAACGATGAGCAAACTTGTTGAAATGTATGAAGTCCCATGGAATTACATATCCAATATATTGCAGCCATCCTCACAAGTTTTTCATGATCCAATAGCAGATATGTTGGATATTGAATGCATTCAATTCTTGCCTCCATTAACTAACTATGAGTTTCAGAATCAAGATGATAAATGTTTCAGCAGTCAAACATTACAATCAGTAGGAATATCATCACAAAGTTTATCTGAAAGTTTGCAAGGAGATAAATATGAAAATAACCTTTCAGTTTCATGGCATGGAGGCCATCCAAAACAGAGGTACAGTTGTTTATATCAGTTAAACATTAGTGTATATATCTTGGAAGATCCTTTTGAAAATTTTGTAGAATCAACAAATGAAATCAAGTATTTCCTTATCCTCTCATTTGTTGACAAGTTTCTAATAGGTTGTACAATTATAGTTTTGACAATAAACAAGCACATGCAACAAAATCTATCAAAGTATATAATGCTTGAATGGTTGCATTGGCTATTTCATTTTACCTAACTAGTAGTTGGACAGCTGATTAGAATAAGTAGGTAGGACTTCAGCTTAATTCAGTTTACATTTTTTAGCTAGTTTGAAATAATTCATTAAGATTTGAAAGCCAAGGAAAAGGCCTTAAAATATTGATGACGTAGTAGTTTGGTTTGAAAGTTGCACCACTTTTTAGTCTCAAATCAGATTTCAGTTTTCAAAAAAAGGTGTAAATTCATTTCAAGAGTTTTCAGTCACAACATATGCATGTTTGGGATTGGTCCAATGGATCAAGCTACTAGTCGACAGTGTTCTTGACATCTCACAAGGAAATTTCATCCCCATGTGGAGCCACTGTTAGGGACCTATAATAATAGGATTTATAATTTTTTAATTGACTTTGATTGTCTTGTAAATATGTACATACCTTTATTTCTACAAGTTTTTTTCCCATACATGGAAAATTTTAGTGGCTAATATTCGCAGGTGGGCTAATTTTCCATGGTTTTTCCAAAAAAATTATTCGCCAATTTACATTTTTTTTATAAAAATGATTCACCCAAATTTTACAATATAAAATTATTTTACCTTAAAAATCGCCAACATTATATAGATAGTATATATAATATCATTATAAATTTGAATAATTTTACAAATACATCAATAAACATTTTATAGTTTGCTTATTAGGGACTAGTGAGATTCGTAAATTTTTTAAACTTCAAGATAATTTACCATCCTTAAAATTTTCCCTGTTCCCATATTTGAAAATAATAAAAAATGAAAACAGGGTAAAAGTCCTAAAAGAAAGATCAAAGGACTTAGAAAAATAATGGACCCCAAAAACAAAAAGAGATAAAAATAGATCACGAAAGTGTTGCAAGTTTAAATGCCACTACTTTAGTCTACTTTTGCAAATAAGATTGTGTGCAGCTTGTCCTAAATGCCACAATCCATGAGGGTCAAAAAACTTAAACTTGACCTCTCATGCTTTAAATTTTATGTTGTTAGATAGAGGATAAAGATCTGTCAAACCATTTAAACTTGACAGATAAGTAGATAGTTAGAGAATAATTAGGAGCTCAATAGTTTAATCTAAGCCATCGGATGAAATAATGTTATACTTAGATTGTTTTTATGCTTTGAAAGAAAATTTATTTAGGGTTTCAAGCCTAAATGCACCCATGAAAATGAAGTAGAAAATGTTAGAAATAATGATGGGTAGGTAGAAAGCAGTTGTGCAAGCATGTAATAAAGCATCATTGGGAAAAATTACTAATTTCCCTTCCCCTAAATGACTCAGCATTCAAAACTATTAGTTAAAATGGCTCAGATCATTTCTCTGGCTTCTGTTGGGACCAGACCTAAGGCTCAATAACTGATTAATTTAAAAATACTGAATTCCTACACAAAACCCATATTCATCAGCATTTACCCTTCATCCATTAATCATAATCCCTTTTTCCTAAGTAAAGACACATTTTTTCTTAGTAAAATTGAAAACCCTAAAATAATTAATTTCATTCCCTTCAAAATCATTCATAAAACCCTCAAAATTACATTTATCCTAAGTATTAGTGAAGTAATATAAAAGATGAGCAATGCTTTATTTTTTACACTTTACTTGGAGATAATATGTGTTTTATTTCCATTTCACTACCCTTTTCATATTAACTTTTAACCTATTTTTATTAAATCCCTAAAAAATACCCTCCCATATGTTATTAAAACCGTTATATTTAAATTAACCCCCCAAAACCCATTATTTTACGTTTAGACCAAATTCTATTATCCCCATGCACGCAAATAAACCCCGCCCTACAAACCCCTTGGTCTAAACCTATCTCTATTGAAATAATCTTGGCCCCTATAGTTTTTACAAATGCCAAAACGTTTGAAAAAACTATATATTATAACAACGCCCATATATGTATTATTGAAACATTTATATAAATGTTTTAATTTAAATGCATGTTATATCTATCCCTCCACTATACCATAAAACTAAGTTTTAAAAATATTTTAAACATTTATTTCTATAAATTTTGACCCATCCGTACATATAAACTAAGCCTGGTCCCACTCCCATTCAAATGCAACTCCCAATTAATCGTGACTGTTCGCATTGATCCCCCAAATCCGACAACTGACATTTGATATCACGTGGAAAAGTTGCACGGTCACCCCCATGCCAAAGCTATGCGAAATAATTGGTTTCACGATCCTATCTCTCCTCCACGCATCCCTCAATTATTGGATCTCTTGGGTTCAAGCCAAAACCTCTTACTGCTAAAATGCCGCGCGATAACCACTATGGTTTTAATCCTATCGAACTCTGAAACCACCCTTCCCACAGATGTGACCAATCATTAAATGCCTAGGTAATATTACCAAAATGCATATTAAACCTTAGAAATTCATTCATCCCTTTATCTTCTGCATTAACTTGTTTCTCGCACCTCCCTCACTGTAAAAGCATTTTTATGCCCGAAAAGCCTGCATAATTTTGCTTGGAAACCATTCAAGACCACTGGAAGCTTCAGTTCATTTCCAGAAACCTCCAAAGCCATCAGAAATATTCTGATGCCTAAGAAACCCTGTTTCAAGACCTAATACCTGCAAAAAAGGTATTCTTCAAGAAATTAACCTTCTCGTCATCAAAAGGAGCTATTTCTGTCAATATTGAACCTTGTGAAGCCTATTTGTCTACATAAAGACCTTAATTGCCTTCAAATAGTGTATTTGTTGTAGAAACCCTAATAAAACCATAGTTTCTAATAATTTAACCTGTTTTAATCAAAGTTGAAGAAATTTAACATTTTTTAGACCTTTTGAAACCCTTTGAAAGATTCAAACTCTTTTACCAATGCTCAGAATCCCGAATTGTTACACTCAATTACTCAGTGCCAACAAAGTTAAGCCTCCAAAGTCAAAATTAATTTCACAGGTATTCCCAATTCATCAAAACCATTATCCCTTCTTGCAGACCTCTGTTTCAATAAAAAATTGTTTGATTTTTGCAGGTTATTCTCAGAATATGAAATTAGGCCAACAATTTCAATACTAGTTGACAAAATTGTTTGCTCCAAATTCTCATATTTTAATTCAAAAGCTTCATTCAACAAACAATTTGTGTATAAAGAAAGAATAAAATCAAGTCAGAGAGAGATTAGAAATATGAAATGACACAGTGAATGATAAAAGTAAAGTAATAACTCACAGTGACAATGAAAGCAGAACAGTCAAAGAGCATCAGAGTTAAAGTGTATCAGATGAAAGTCACAGTAAAGGTTAAATCAAAGTTATAGAGCAGTCAAGGTAAAATAGTAAAAGTAAATACGGAGGCAGTAAATGGTAAATAAAGATGAAAATACTTTAAAAAAAAATTAATTTTATCCAAAGTGAAAGTAAAAATAGTTAAAAGAACAGTAAGGTTAAAAGATGAAAACAGAGCAAGAAGAGACATTTTTGCAGAAATCTCCTGTTTAAGTAATAGTTTTGCAGAAAATATTGTGTCTAATCCAAGATGAATTTTTAAAATGGAAGGAGGTTTATGTTCCTAAGATGTCCATATACAAAAAATCTCTCACTTTTCTAACAGCCATTATGGATTTGGAAATAATAAAGAATATTTGAAAGCCCCATTTACATAAAATTCCTATTAATTCATCAGTTTGCAGAGAAGACTGTCGCCAATCCGAAATACATCTTACAAAACTAAAGGAGGTATTTGTTCCTACGAGATCCATATACAAAAACCTATATCACTTTTTGTACAGGTATTACAAAATGAGAGATACATGCACATATTTATAACCTATTTTTCAGATTGTGGAAAACTCTCTTTTACACATCTTTTTGCAGAGCCTATTGTGAACAGCTGGAGAAGAATTTTATGGAACTGAGAGAGATTTATCACAAAAACAGATTTATCGATAATATCCTCTTTCACTTTTTATATATATATTTCATATTGAGAAATAAAAAGGTATCATTGGACCCCAAGTTTGCCGAACTGCTGGAGCAGAATGCACAAAGAAAGGAGACTGTTAGTGACTTGGATGCCTCATCATCAACTAAGAGTTGAGATCAAATTCAAATTCTCCTCTTTGTCATCACCTATCCATAAAAAATAGTGCAAAATAGGTGCATTATTTTTTAGTGTCCTTTACTTAAGTTCTATTTATGTAAAACAGTTGGAGAGATATTTGTAAACCAATCTTGATATTTTTTCAAGATATTCTAGTTTAGAATTTGTATAAATACTTCAATCTTTGAAGTATTTTGGGGGAATAAAATTGTTGTTATTGTTATTGTCATTTCTTCTTGGACTTTAAATATTTTTTGTGTCAAAACTTTGAGTAGCAGGCTGGATTAAACCAAATTGGCATCATACTTCAGGATTCCTATGATGAGATATTTGGAGTGAAGTATTCTCTAAACTTGTCATTATTTTTTCTCTTTGTTACATGCATCCATTTATGTTTATGCTAAATATGAATGTATAACTAGGAGTATTACTACAGTATTTGTTAAGAGCACCTTGTTTTTAACTAGTTATCATTTATATGTTTTCCTTTGATTTCTAGTGTAGGGAACCCTTAATTGCTCCCTCTCTCATTTGACCTCTTCCTACTACTTCCTTTTTCGGATCAAAAGATTCTTAAGTTCCCTTTATCCCGATCATACCACCTCATAAAAAAAAACTTTCCAAAATCTCCAAGGGTTATCTATCTTGCCCTAAAAATATTTGACCTTTTTTCCCTTGATCCCAGTCCTGTTTGCTTGATTTTGACTCCATAGCCCAATGGACAGATAGATTTCCCACTATCCATCCTTTCAAGTGTTTTTTCCCACCAAATCAATAAAAAAAAAACCAATTGCACAATCATAACTAGCCTAATATTTACAAATAAAAAAAAGGTTAAATTTTAAAGAGAGAGCCCTCTTTGAACCCTAGGAAGGCTAGATCCTAGAGTTTTAATTTGATTTGTAGTTACCTCGGTGAGTTCTCTCTTGATCCTGGAGAAATTACTGAGTGATAACATATTGGCGACCATACTGGGGAAGACTAACATTTTCTTCAGAAATATTTTACAGGTTCAGATTTGATTTATGATGGTGGACAGTGATCAGACACACAAAGGTTAAAATCATCCACTTGGCGACTCTAAATCAATTTCACAATCAAGGCTCCACTGGAGGAATGAACCTGAAAGAAAAATATGGAAATATCAGGCTTTTAACTTGGATGTTAATCCAAGACATTATGTTCTTTCTCATTAAGAAATTTTTTCAATGTATATTGTATTTTATAGAAGGATCTAGCTTGGTTGTATAGATACAGTGGCCCTTCTTTATGACTAATTTACAAGATGACCCAAGAATACAAAGTAGGTATGCTCCCATGAAAAGAGATCACATACCTGGATTTCCACACAAACTACCAAAGGTAAATTGGGATAAAAATCTTCCTATGTTTCAAGATGAGAACATTGATTATCCTTTGTTACATCTCATTAAATTTCATATACACTCATGGAGATTGAAGGGTGATTGGCATGAGGATTGCCTCATGAAGCTATTCATGGCAACCTTAGAAGGACAAGCAAGGGAATGGTATGAAGCTCTCAAACCTGCTAGTTTATTTTCTTTAAAGGATTTTCACAAGGTATTTTATAAGCATTACAAAGAAAATTTTCCATCTTTATCATTAGCTGAAAATTGTTGTGATCAAGTTGAAGATCTCATACATTACCTTAAAAATATTGATGAAGATTTAGGAAATTGGCATCTTGAATATTTATTAGAAGCTGTGCATAATTTTCATTCTCAAGATAAGTGTCATGATAATCAAGAGGAGTTAATCAAAGATGAAATATATCAGGAGATGAATCAAGATCCACAAAGCCCCTCTATAGTAACAAATGATTTTTCATATAATGCTTTGAATGAAGTTAAAGAAAATATTCAACCTCATGATCAGTTCTTACATAAGAGAAAAAATATTTTTTATTGAAACCTAGGAATTCAAAGATTCCCACCGCCCCTCACTGAAGAAGAAATCAATTTGCTTCTAAACATGTAACCACCCTCAAAATATTTACATAATGAAGAAATTGTTTCTACTTATTCTAATGTTGATGTATGTACTAAATTTTTTATCCATGAAGAGACAAAAGAACACATTGATGCTCATGTTGTTATACCTTCCCAAAAAGGTGTATTTCATGATAGTACTCCTATTGAGTAAAATGATGACCTTCAAATAGAATGCAACCAATCTAATCAAGATATATCAAGATTATTGGAAAAGAAATCTATTGATCTAATGTGTATAATTGATGACATTCCTTCTTGTGAATATTTGCCTAAGTATGATCAGTATGATGATAATTATGTTCTCCAAATTCAAGCTAACTTCACAGAGAAATCACTAGCTAGTTTGTGGGATGAGGAAGTTCAATTTTAGAAGCTCAAATACAGTGATCAGAAAATACACATCAAATATGAGAGTGAAAAAGAAAGTTCAGAAATTTTGAAAGAAAATTCCATAGAACTATGTTTTGAACCATTTCAGCTTTTAAAGGAAATGTGGTATAACATATTTAAAGAAAAGGATGAGCAACTTGTTGAAATGTATGAAGTCCCATGGAATTCCATATCCAATAGATTGCAGCCATCCTCACAAGTTTTTCATGATCCAATAGTTTATATGTTTGATATTGAATGCATTCAATGCCAGCCTCCATTAAATAACTATGAGTTTCAGAATCAAGATGATAAAGGTTTCAACAGTCAAACATTACAATCAATAGGAATATCATCACAAAGTTTATCTGAAATTTTGCATGGAGATAAAGATGAAAATAAAATTTCAGTTTCATGGCATGGAGGCCATCTAGAACAGATGTACAATAGTTTAGATTAGTTAAGAATTAGTGTATATATCTTGGAAGATCCTTTTGAAAAATTTCTATAGTCAACAAATGAAATCAAGTATTTCCTTATCCTCTCATTTGTTGACAAGTTTCTAATAGGTTGCAGAATTATAGTTTTGACAATCAACAAGCACATGCAACAAAATCTATCAAAGTATATAATGTTTGAATGGTTGCATTGGCTATTTCATTTTACCTAACCAGCAGTTGGACAACTAATTAGAATAAGTAGGTAGGACTTCAACTTATTTCAGTTTATAGTTTTTAGCTAGTTTGAAATAATTCATTAAGATTTGAAAGCCAAGGAAAAGGCCTTAAAATATTGATGATGTAGTAGTTTGGTTTGAAAGTTGCACCACTTTTTAGTTTCATATTAGATTTCAGTTTGCAAAAAAAAGGTGTAAATTCATTTCAAGAGTTTTCAGTCACAACATATGCATGTTTGGGATTGAACAAATGGATCTAGTCGATAGTGTTCTTGATATCTCAAAAGGAAATGCCATCCCCATGTGGAGCCACTATTAGGGACCTATAATAATAGGATTCATAGTTTTTGAATTGGCTTTGATGGTCTTGTAAATATGTACATACCTTGCTTTCTGAAATTTGTTTTCCCGTATTTGAAAATAATAAAAAATGAAAAGAGGGTAAAAGTCCTAAAAGAAAGATCAAAGGACTTAGAAAAGGAATGGACCCAAAAAACAAAAAGAGATAAAAATGGATCATGAAAGTGTTGCAAGTTTAAATGTCACTACTTTAGTCTACTTTTCAAATAAGATTGTGTGCAGCTTGTCCTAAATGCCACAATCCATGAGGGTCAAACATCTTAAACTTGACCTCTCATGCTTTAAATTTTATGTTGTTAGATAGAGAATAAAGATCTGTCAAACTGTTTAAACTTGACAGATAAGTAGATAGTTAGAGAATAAATGAGGAGCTCAACAGTTTAATCTTAGCCCTCAGATGAAATAAGGTTAGACTTAGATAGTTTTTCTGCTTTGAAAGAAAATTTATTTAGGGTTGCAAGCCTAAATACACCCATGAAAATGAAGTAAAAAATGTTAGAAATAATGATGGGTAGGTAGAAAGCAGTTGTGAAAGCATGTAATAAAGCATCATTGGACAAAATTACTAATTTCCCTTCCCCTATAATGACTCAGTATTCAAAACTATCAGTTAAAAAGGCTCAGAGCATTTCTCTGACTTTTGTTGGGACCGGATCCAAGGCTCGATAACTTATTGATTTAAAAATACTGAATTCCTACACAAAACCCATATTCATCAGCGTTTACCCTTCATCCATTAATCATAATCACTTTTTCCTAAGTAAAGACACATTCTTACTTAGTAAAATTGAAAACGATAAAATAATTAATTTCATTCCCTTCAAAATCATTCATAAAACTCTCAAAATTACATTTATCCTAAGTATTAGTGAAGTAATATAAAAGATGAGCAATGCTTTATTTTTTACACTTTACTTGGAGATAATATGTGTTTTATTTCCATTTCGCTACCCTTTTCATATTAAATTTTAACCTATTTTTATTAAATCCCTAAAAATACCCTTCCGTACGTTATTAAACCCTTATATTTAAATTAACCCCCCAAAACCCATTATTTTACGTTTACACCAAAGTCTATGATCCCCATGTGTGCAAATAAACCCCGCCCTACAAACCCCTTGGTCTAAACCTATCTCTATTGAAATAATCCCCCCCACTATAGTTTTTACAAATGCCAAAACATTTGAAAAAACTATATATTATAACAACGCCCATATATGTATTATTGAAACATTTGTATAAATGTTTTAATTTAAATGCATGTTATATCTATCCCTCCGTTGTACCATAAAACTAAGGTTTAAACATTTTTTAAACATTTTTTTCTATAAAGTTTGACCCATCTATGCATATAAACTAAGCCCGGTCCCACTCCCATTCAAACGCAACTCCCAATCAATCGCAACCATTCGCATTGAGCCCCCAAATCCGACGACTGACATTTGATATCGTGTGGAAAAGTTGCACAGTCACCCCCATGCCAAAGCTGCGTGAAATAAGTGGTTTCACGATCCTATCTCTCCTCCATGTGTCCTTCAATTATTGGATTGCGTGGGTTCAAGCCGAAACCACTTACTGCCAAAATGCCACGCGATAACCACTATGGTTTAAATCCCATTAAACTCTGAAACCACCCTTCCTGTTGATGCGACCAATCATTAAATGCCTCGGTAATATTACCAAAATGCATATTAAACCTTAGAAATGCATTCATCCCTTTATCTTCTGCATTAACCTGTTTCTCGTGCCTCCCTCACTGTAAAAGCATCCTTTTTTTGCCATTTTTATGCTCGAAAAGCCTTCATAATTTGCCCTGCAAACCATTCAAGACCACTGGAAGCTTCAGCTCATTTCCAGAAACCTCCAAGCCATAAAAAATATTCCGATGCCTAAGAAACCCTGTTTCAAGACCTAATACCTGCAAAAAAGGAATTCTTCAAGAAATTAACCTTCTCATCATCAAAAAGAGTTATTTTTGTCAATATTGAAACTTGTGAAGCCTATTTGTCTACATAAAGACCTTAATTGCCTTCAAAGAGTGTATTTTTTGTAGAAACCCTGATAAAACCACAGTTTCGAATACTTTAACCAGTTTGAATCAAATTTGAAGAAATTTAACCTTTTTGATACCTTTTGAAACCCTTTGAAAGATTCAAACTCTTTTACCAATGCTCAGAATCTCGAATTGTTAAGTTAATTACTTAGTGCCAACAAATTTAAGTCTCCAAAGTCAAAATTAATTTCACAGGTCTTCCCAATTCATCAAAGCCATTGTCCTTTCTTGCTGACCTCTATTTAAATATTTTTTATTTTTATTTTTGCAGGTTATTCTCGGAATATAAAACTGAGCCGATAGTTTCAATACTAGTTGACAAAATTGTTTGCTCCAAATTCTCAGATTTTAATTCAAAAGCTTTATTCAACAAACAGTTTGTATACAAAGAAAGAATAAAATCAAGTTAGAGAGATATTATAAAGATGAAATGACACATTTAATGATAAAATTAAAGAACTCACAGTGACAGTGAAAACAGAACAATCAAAGAGCATCAAAGTTAAAGTGTATCAGATGAAAGTCACAATAAAGGTTAAATCAAAGTTATAGAGCAGTCGAGGTAAAATAGTAAAAGTAGATACAGAGGCAGTAAATGGTAAATAAATATGAAAATACTTTCAACAACAATGAATTTTATCCAAATTGAAAGTAAAATTAGTTAAAATAACAGTAAGGTTAAAAGATGAAAACAGAGCAAGAAGAGACATTTTTGCAGAAATTTCTTGTTTAAGTCATAGTTTTGCAGAAAATATTGTGTCTAATAAGAGATGATTTTTTCAAAACTAAAGGAGGTTTAATTTCCTAAGATTTCCATATACAAAAACCTCTCTCACTTTTCTAGCAGACATTATGGATTTGGAAATATTAAACAATATTCGAAAGCCCTTTTACAGAATTGTTTTGTTAAGTCATACGTTTGCAAAGAAGACTATGGCCAATCAGAAATACATCTTAAAAAACTGAAGGACATTGTTTTTCCTAAGAGACCCATCTACAAAAACCTATTTCACTTTTTGCACAGGTTTTACAGAATGAGAGATACATGCACATATTTATAGCCTATTGTTCACACTGTGGAAAACTCTATTTTACACATCGTTTTGTAGAGCCTATTGTCAACAGTTGGAATATGGAATATGGTTTTCTAATTCCTTTGATCATCAGATAGGTGGAATATGGTTTTACACGGAAAATGAGGGATATGTAGGTGTTTTGCAACCATAGGGCGGGTTTAATATTATATGTTTTAACCTATGGGGAAGGGCAGAAATATTAGTCACGTGGAATTTTAAATCATAGGTTAAACTTTATTAAAGTGGGTTCTGGGGTATTAAATAAAGGAATTAATAAATATACGGGAAGGGGGTATTTATAAGGGAATTAATACATTAAATTAAAGTTAATATGAAATGACTATGATGAGTGGAAAATATATAAATATACCAAGTATAGTGTAAAATAAGCATATGAGTACAATGGTGGTCCCATTTTTAAACATTTACACTTAATACTTAGGATAAATTGTATTTTGTGGGTTTTTGAATATTTTTGCATGAAATGAAATTAGTTAAAGGGGATTTTTACTTTCCCTACGCAAAAAGGTGTTTTAACTTAGGAAAATGAATTATATCTTTGGAAAAGGGTGATTATGTTGAGGAAATGGGTTTTTATGAAGGGAATTCAATACTTATTTCCAATCAGTTATGAAGCCTTGGGTCTGGTCCCAAAAAAAGTCATAGAAATGCTTTGAGCCTTTTAACTGAAGGTTTTAAGTATTTAATACTTTGAGTTGAGGAAAATTAGTAATTTTTCCAAATGATGTTTTTCCATTCCTTGTGCAACTGCTTTCTACCTACCTGTCATTATTCTAACATTTTTTCATTATTTGCATGGGTGCATTTAAGCTTGCAACCCTAAATCCATTTTTCTTGTAAAGTAGGAAACTATCTAATTCTAACCTTATTTCATCCGAGGGCTTAGATTAAAATTTTGAGCTCCTCATTTATTCTCTAACTATCTATTGATTTGTCAAGATTAAACTGTTCGATAGATCTTTATTCTTTATCTATAAACATGAAATTTAAGGCATGAAAAAGTTGAGATTAAACTATTTAACTCATCATGGATTATGGAATTTTGAATAAGCTACACATAATCATTCTTTTTGCAGTCAAAGTAAAAGTAGTGGCATTTTGACTTGCATCACTTTCATGTGTGATTCTTGTCTCTTTTTTTGTTTGGGGTCCATCTTTTATTCTTTTTTATCTTTTTCTTTTCAAGTCCTTTGATCTTTCTTTTCGGACTTTTACCCTCTTTTCATTTTTTATTATTTTCAAATATGGGAAAACAAATTGCAGAAAGAAAGGTATGTACATATTTACAAGACTAATCATAGTCAATTCAAAAATTATGAACCCTATTATTATAGGACCCTAACACCTGCCGACGCTCATAATTTATTTTTTCGAGGGTGCAAATGTCTGGCATTACCCTTGGGAGTTATGGAGCACTGATCATAGTGTCGCTTTTGTTCTGGTGATTAGGCCTTTTGAACTCTCATTATGGTCCTCCAAAGTTTATGAAAATGGCGACATATAGGCGAATATGGCTCAATTCAGTTCATTTGTGTCTATTGAGTATTGGAGGTCAAAGGATTTTATGGATCAGGTCTTGTTGTTCCAATTAGCCTGGGCACCCTAGGTTCGCGATTTTTTAGCCAGGTTAGCTCCATGACGTCCTGCAATTTAATTTTTTCAGTGTACAAGATGGATTTGTATGGATTCAAGGTCAAATTTTGACCTTGACTATTAGTAACCTATAAATATAGGATTCATAATTTTGACTTGACTGATGGTAGTCTTGTAAATATGTACAAACTTTTCTTTCTGCAAGTTATTTTCCCATATTTTGTAAAAAAATGAAAAATGAAAAATAAAAAAGAGGGTAAAAAGTCCTAAAAGAAAAATCAAAGGACTTAGAAAAAATAATATACCCCAAAAGAAAAAAGATGAATAAAACATGAAAGTGTGCAAGTCTAAATGCCACTACTTTTAATTTTTGCAGTTGATTATGGCAAAGTGTCAATAAATTCCATAATCCATGATGAGTTAAACAATTTAATCTTAACTTGTCATGTTTCAATTTTACTTGTTGTAGAGAGTGAATAAAGAGTTGTCAGACAGTTTAATATTGACAATTCAGTAGATAGGTATAGAGTAAAAAGGAACCCAATAGTTTAATCTAGGTCCTTGAATGAAATAAGTTTAGAATTAGATAGTTTTACTGCTTTCAAAAGAATAAAATGTTGTAAGGTTGCTAGCTCAAATGCACCTGATCAAAATAGAAGAAAAAATGTTAGAAGATATGATTGGGTAGGTAGAAGAAGGCTAGAAATCCATTGTAAATATATTTCACCAGGCTACAATAACTAATTTCCTCTCCCCATAGCTATTTGACATTCTAGACTATCAGTCAAAGAGGCTGAAGGCATTTCCCTGACTTCTATTGGGACCAGACCCAAGGCTCAATGACTGACTAGTTGAAAGTGTTAAGTTTCTATATTAATCCCAAAAATCACATCATTTTCCATTCATGTATTCATTACCATGAAAAATCATAAGTAAAGACCCCATTTTTACTTAATGATGCTTAAGACCCATTCGATTAACTCTCTCCACTTTACAAAGCATAAAACCCTCAAAAGACATGATATAATAAGTAAAAGTGAGTGAGTTATGAAAATGAAACTTGGCTCTAATTTTCACTTTCATTAGTTATATTTATGTATTTTGAGTATTCACTTTCCCCTTTGTCATATTAACTCTATCTTATCTATTAATTCCCTATAAAAATCCTTGTCATATTATTATAATTCCCTTTTACTAAATATCCTTGAAAAACCCACTATTAGAAGTTTTAGCCAAAGTCTATTATCCCACATGTTTAAATAAAACACCCACAAATAAACTCCCTTTGGCATAAAACTATCTATATTCAAATATCCTGCTCCCCTATAGTTTTAGACCATTCAAAAAAAAAAGTCTAATAACTATATAATAAAATTAAAAAATATATGAAAAAATTGCGTATTATTTACATATCTTATGTATTTAAAATAACGCGAAAGCATTGTTTACCCATTACGCCTTTGTACAATACATTTGCCTCCCTTGCAGCTTAACCATGGTCTTATATATAGCCTCCCAATTTTCATATCTAAACCCGAGGTTAACCCCTTGATAACCCACCCCACGCACTATTTATCATATATATAAACTCCCTTTATATATATAACTTTCCTGACAAAACCCCTTTGGACTATACATATGTATATGTCTATAAAACCATTACCCTGTGCATATAAAACTTTCCATACATAAATAAAACTTTGGTTATAATCGCATATCACATAAAGGTTTGGTTATCTATCACCGTGCCATTGCATATGAAGCCTCTCGGTCCCACCCACCTTTCGCCGCACCTTTCCAAAAGATCTTGACCATTCGCTCAAACAAAGCAGATCCAATAGAGCGCGTTCAGTTTCGCGCTCCGAAACTGATCGTGTGATGTTTTATAAAATTTGCGTGATAAAAGCTGTTTCGTCAAACCACCCATTGCTATGTGTCCAATTTCGATTGGATCGCATTTCAAAAGTTAAAAACAGCTTATGGCTCAAAAGTAATGCGATAACCATTGATGTTTTTCACGTTCAAAGCAAAACTTCCTCCCGCCATTGACTATGACCTGCAATAAATGATACATATTACGACAAATATCTAAGGTTTTACCTTAATTTCTCATCGTTTTCTATATTTTTTACCCCCTCGCCTATTATGAAAAATGTGCCCAAACCCTGTGAATGAAATTTAAACCTTTGATAGTCAATTTTTCTCCCTAAAGCGAAATTTTACCACAGTGACTGCCATTAAAATACCTTGAAATTTTCCACTCGGTCACAGGATCCATTTAAAGCCAAAGCCACCAGAAACCCTCTCGTCCATCAAAAACCTACAGAAGAGGTATTTTTCAGTATTTGGACCTGCAAACCTTCAAAATTATACCATCTGTGAATTGAAAGAGACTAAGATAAGAGAATTTACCATTTAAATTGCCCAAAAACAGGCCAAACCCTGGCCATTTTTTTAGGAAGCCTGAATGCCTCTGTCAGCTTTTCAAAGTAAAAAATCCTCAGTTTACATCATATTTTAACCCTTGAAGACCAATTCTGAACACAGAAGAAGTGTAAAGGCCTACAGATTGATTAAAGGACTTCTTTTCCACATTTGTACCATTCAAGAAACCCTGTTTCTTGTCTTAGCCCAGTTTTCATCTCTCAGAAGCCTAATTTGAGCAAAGAAAACTCAAAAGAAATTATCCTTAGCCAGATTTGCTCAATTATCCCTCTGTTAAATTAAATTACTCCTGCAAACAATCTAATCTTGCAGGACAAGCAAGAATGCCTAAAAATAGAGTTAAACCTCAATAGACAGATCTCATTCCACAGGCCTTTCAAAAGCCTTCAATCACCTCCTTGCAGACCTCTGCTTCATTAAAAAATTGTTTGATTTTTGTAGGTTATTATCAGAATAATAAATTGGGCCATCAGTTTCAATACTAGTTGACAAAATTGTTTTCTCCAAATTCTCAGATTTTAAATCTAAAGCTTCATTCAACAAACAATTTGTATACAAAAAAAGAATAAAATCAAGTCAGAGAGAGATCAGAATGATGAAATTTTCATAGAGAATGGTAAAAGTGAAATCATAATTCACAATGACACTGAAAACATAACAAGTCAAAGAGTATCAGTGGTTAAAGTGTATCAGGTAAAAGTCAGAGTGAAAGTTAAAACAAAGTTACAGAGTAGTCAAAGGTAAATAGTAAAAGTAGATACAGAGGCAGTAAATGGTAAAAAGAGATGAAAATAATTTCATGAACAATGAATTTTATCCAAAGTGAAAGTAAAACAGTTAAAAGAACAAAAAGGTGAAAAGATGAAAACAGAGCAAGAAGGAAAAATTTTGCAGAAATTTCCTATTTACGTCATTGTTTTGCAGAAACTATTGTGACCAATCCAAGATGAATTTTGCAAAAATGAAAGATTTTTATGTTCTTAAGATGTCTATCTACAAAAACCTCTCTCACATTTCTAACAACCATTATGGGTTGGGAAATATTAAACAACTTTAGAAAGAATGTTTTGCAGAAAATTCCTGTTAAGTCATCATTTTACAGAGAAGATTGTGGCCAATCAGAAATACAAATTACAAAACTGAAGGAGGTTTGTGTTCCTCAGAGACCCATCTACAAAAACCTATCTCACTGTTTTCATAATCATTTCATATTGAAATATACATGCACATATTTACAGCCTATTTTTTAGACTTTGTAAAACTCTGTTTTACACATCTTTTTGCATAGCCTATTGTGCACAGCTGGAGAGGATTTTATGAAACTGAAAGATTTTTATTTCAACAACATATTTGTATACAATAACCTCTTTCACTTTTTACAGATCTATTTCAAATTGAGAAATACAAGGTATCATTGGACCCCAAGTTTGCAGAATTGCTGGAGCATAATGCACAAAGAAAGGAAACAGTTAGAGACTTAGATGCCTCATCATCAACTAAGAGTTGGATAAAATTTGAATTCTCCTATTTTTCATCACCTATCCATAAAAAATAGTGCCAAATAGATGCATTAGTTTTGAGTGTCCTTTAATTAAGTTCTATTTATGTAAAAAAGTTAGAGATATTTGTAAAACAATCTTGATATTTTTTCAAGATATTCTAGTTTAGAATTTGTATAAATACTTCACTCTTTGAAGTATTATGTGTGGAATAAAATTTGTCAAGACTACTATATATATTTTTGCTGAATAAATTGGGAGTTTGTGTGAGTCGATTTGTAAAGAATCAGACTGGAACTAAGTCAAACAGACATCATAACTCAAGATTCTTGTGTTGATCAGATAAGTCAAGTATTTTCCTGCTTTCACTGTTTATCTTTCTAAAGTTCCATACATACATGTACATTTTTTCTATCTTAAATGATTGACTATGAAAGTTTATATAGGATTAGTGTCAAAAGCTCCCTTTTTTTTACTAGTTATTCATTGATATGTTTTCTGCTGATATTCGGACTTAAGAATCCTTAACTACTCTTAGTCCCTTTTGACCTCTTTCTTTCATCTTATTTTTTGTAACTTAAGGATTCTTCATTGCCATTTTGTTAAGATCTTACCATTTCATCAAAAATACTATTTCCAAACCCTTTGAAGGTCATCTACCCCGCCCTTAGTACATTTGCTCTTTTCACCTTATTTCCTAGCTCTGCTTGCCAAGGAATTTGACTCCATAGCCCAATGGTATGGTAGATCTCTCTGTGGTTTACCTTGAAGTACCTTTTATTCCCACCAAACTTTCAAACAAAAAATCAATTTCCCAATCATAGCTAGCCTAAAATATTAATCCAAAACAAAGTTAAATCTAAAAGAGAGAGCCCTCTCTGAAATTTAGGAAGGCTAGATCCTAGATTTCAAAAGTAGGTTTGTGGTTACCTCGGACTATTTCTCTTGAACCTGGAGAAATTAATGAGTGATAACATTGACCACGCTGGCAATCAAGATACAGGCGCACCTCTTGCACACAAAAATTGGGTTTTGAGCGCATTTAGCGTGCCTGTGCAAACTTTAGACGTGCCTTTGGCACATCTGTGAGAAGGATAGACGTGTCCTCCTCGCGCCTGTCTAAGGGATAGGCGCGTGGAGAGTCGAAGCTATTTTTGCAAAAAAAATTGGAAACTTTGTCTGCTTTTTGGTGTTTTTTGTGCTACTGATGTATTCCTATTTTGATGACAGGATGTTGTGGAGGGAGAGGGATTGACTCGAGCTTCGTGTTGCCTTAGCCACCGATGGTAATGCATGCAAACAGTTGGCGCGATGGGGTCTCCTAAAATTTCTGGAGAATGACCTTCTTTGATCATAGGATCGACTTTTGCCCTACCTAATCTGACACTAGAACAGACGACGTAAGGTGATGGTGCTACATGGGTGCGACCTTACTATCCATCTCTAGACGGATATCTATTTTATGGCTAGGCTACTGCCTCAGGGTGAGGCGCTTCAGTATCCAGTTCCCTCTGGGAGGGTGGATCTTGAGCAGTTATGGGCGCGTCATTGCGGCGGGGCACCCCTCACGGAGGGGTGTATAGCCATTGCTACAGTGACAAACCTAGGCGAGCAGTGTGCTTTAGTGGCCATTGTGTGACTGGCGGGGTCGTCTGTTCCTCATCAGGCATCCGGTCCGCAAATCGATGTCTTGCGCCAGCTGAGGGTTGGGCACTTCTCTGAATTTTCCCATTTCTGTTACGACAGGATGTTGGCACAACTTTCCAAGGTTCATGATGGATCAAATGTTTTTACCTATGCCAACATTCTATGCAGTATCATGTATGAGCAGGTGGTGCTGCTGAGACTTACGGTGGTGGTGCCTGCTAGGGGGCCACAGGAGCCTTGCATGATGAGGTGGGCTCCTATGATGCCTCGAGGAGGTGGGGGTAGGGTGGGGCATTACTGGAATTCCACCAGAGAGGCTTGGATTGAGGCCAACCCTCAGATGTTCCTGCCATTCCCTTGTGTAGGGATGGACTTCTAGGGAGATCGAGACATGGGTCTTCCTGCTGGATATGCTTGGGGACAAGCATGTATGTCTTTGTGTTTTCTGCATTTAATTAAGTATTTATGTTTATCTGTTGGCGAGGTCAATCGTCTTGTGGCTAGGTTGGTTGGGCACCAGCCGATTTGGCAACCTCGAGGAGCTCTCGGGGGTGATGGAGGAGCTCCTGCACAGCCTCTAGGTGGAGCAATGGGTGGTGAGACTAGCCCCTCGGGGGAGGGTAGCACCTTGGTTGCTGCCACAACTGCTGTTGAGCAAGCTCACGTTGATGTGGCAAAGGCTCATGTTTTTGAGCTAACCGAGCAGGTGGTAACTCTAGAGGATGCATGGGGTTGAGTGGACCATTTGACCCAAAGGATGCCTACTCGAGGCTTTGTGGATGATCTCAAGGATGTATGGTTGGAGACCTTGATGGCCTGGGAGAGGGGCTATTAGTTGGTTTTACATTGAGTGGTGTTCTCCGTGTTGACGACGGCTCCAGTACTGGTACCCGGAGCAGCAGTGGGTCTAGGTGCCCCGCCTGGGGGAGCACCACCCTAGAGTCTTGTTGTACATGGGGAAAGCACCCATTATGAGGATGCTTGCCCTATTTTTGAAGACTTATATGTGTCTCTTCTGGGCTGACCTGTGGGTCAGAGACACTATTTTTTGTACTCAGACACATACATTTTGATCTATATATATATGTGAGAGATATTTTTTACGATTCTACATGGTGTGCCCCCTGTTATGCTAATGGATATCTATATTTTCTATGTTTTTTTTTCTTTTTTTTTATATATATGATGGTTTATCCGAGAGGCATTCTAGTTTAGAAAATTGTTAGCTATGCGATCAGATGTTTGGTTTGACTCCTCGGTACATGTGTGAATGTTATGTAGTCAAATTGTCTGCTTAATATTTTTGCATGCAAGTATTTTCTAAATAGATGTGAATCTCGTATCTCAAATGTTTTGTTTAACTATGACACTACTAACTGGGAATCAAGGTAGATATGTATATGGCGTATGCCCTAATGGAAGGCGTTGCACATAATTTCGATGAAGAAGTCATACTCTGCTTGATTGTTTGTTATTGAATCGATACAAACACCATTGGTGCATAGTGGTGATCGCCTAGGGTGATAGACCCAAGCGGCTGCTGCTAAACCTTGAGACCATCTTGATGCTCCATTAGCAAATCCGAAGTAAGGTTCCGGCTGGTAATCCATTATGACACTCGATCACGTTTTGTAATAAGTCTTTTGGTCAAAAATTTAAAGTGGTTGGGTTTGTGTACGTTGACTCTAGGGTATGGCCTTCTTGACCCTTATGGGTATAATTTCTTGAGGTAAAGGCCATTGACAGGGTTATTGATATTCTATTCGATTCAGTAAAGATGTATGCCCCCTTGAGGAGGAATTTTTTTATGATGTAGGGTCCTTTCCACAAGGTTTCAAATGTTCCTAGGGCCCTAGGGCTTCTTTTGCAACATCGTAGAGGAGGAATAGTTCTCCCTCAGTGAATGAGCGAGGGTTGATGTGGCGGTCAAACGATGCTTTTACCCATTTCTGGTGGGCCTCGTTGTGTTGTAGGGACTGTTGTCGGCTTTCATCAATGAGCTCTAGTTATACTAGATGTTGTTCTAGAGGCTAGGTATCATCGAGGAGTTCTATGGCAGCATGTAAATTCGAGATTTTGCAGAAATCGATGAAAAAAACCCCGAGACGTGTGGGTGGTTTCAGTCCTAGTTCTGATATATGATGATATGAATCGTATATGGGGTATCATGTCATCGACATTTGGTGGGGGGATAATCTCTGTGATGGGAGTTTGTGTAAATGCAAGGTTGGGTCTCATGTTAGGATGGTAAATTTCCTATTGGTGGAAATTGTGCTTAGTGCAAAGGTGCTTGAATGTTTCCATTAGCGAGCATGCCTCTGGTTTGTGGTTATGGCCAGTAAAAATGGTGCATGTAACCACTGTGCCAACTGATTATATTGTGTGGGAATCAACACTATTCTTTGTCCCAAATGTGGATGCTTGGAAAGGATATATTGCAGAAGATGAGAGCTTCTGCTTCCATTTCCGAATTTTGGTGTGGGTGCGTCTAGCTCTTTTGGGGAGTGTAGACTCAATGCTACTCTTGCTGCTCTAAGCTTTGGGAGATGTTCACATTTAATTGTATGATGAAATCATGAACAAATCCGGCAATAAGTGTGTGTGATTTTCTGGTGGTTAGAGAGCAGTCTCTTGGGAGAGAAAAGACTGTGCGAAAAATGTTTGCGAGGTGATTCGGTTCTTTGCACTGATTGACCTAGTGGCCAATTAGGTCGCATAGTCTGCATGTTATCCTAGGATGGACTTGGGTCATGCTTGGTTGGTGCATCATCCCATTTTTCCCATCACGCCGATGTGGCTATGGGGTTGTTATTCTGGGGGTGATATACTTTCTATACTGGTTGAGGAGATTGTTCCGTTTCTTTTTTAATGTATGTATCATATCAATTAGAGGACGAACTGTCAGGATATAGTTACAGCGATGTTCATGGTGATTTCTCTGACATACTAGGAAAAGTAGCCTAGATATGGGGTTCCCATTGGGCTCAGTTGGTGGCATGATTGGGTACCAGCGGCATAGCGCTTCTAAGTCAGGGCAAGTGGCAACCACATGATTAGGCATTTTACATAACGCACATGTTGTCGTTTTCTATAGAGAGCGATTGTGGGTAACTAAGGGTTCCCTGATTGGTCGCTTTTCAACTGACAAAAAGAGGAGAGGTGGACTATATTGGATTGAATATAAGCTAGTGTTGCCCAGAATCTAGGGATGTAGTGACAATGGTATACCGGATGATTTTCACCACATGTCTAACATGAATACTGGGTATCTAGGTCAATGCGATATACTACATGAAATGGATACTATTGTTGGAATATTTCTAGAGTTGGGAAATCGATGATGAAATGATCGCACTCATCATAGAGTACACAGTGCTCGATGGGAAGAGGGGGAATGGTTGGGAGTATTTCAGGTGACTGTTTCTCCTCCTGCAGGTATAGAATAGTGTGAGGTTCATCTCCAGATTAGGTGGAGGGATCCTCTTGATAGGATTTATCGTTGGCGTGTAAGGCGCCCTATATCGCAGGATCTCTGGGCAATGATGGGTATAGTGTCCATAATTGCTGCAGATAGCACATGCGTGATTGGTACGCAATGCTTTGCCTTGAATTTTGGTGGCAGGTTCCTTTTTATGGGAACTTGGAGCCGCGATGCCTACCATAGAGCTAAGGAGCAGTTTTAATTTGTCCAGCTCTGGGCATATGTGTGTAGGGTGTCCTACTACATCACATATGGCGCAGCGTCATGATTCTCGTTGCGTGGTGGGACTCTCCACCTTCTTTCCTCTGCTCTCAGTTTTCTTAGTCGTAATCATCGACTTTGCAATGGGGATTTCCTTTGCAGGGATGTTTGCAACAGTCTCCGAAACGGCTGGGGCCAGTTCAGGATTGATGGGGATTAACCCTATAGAGGTGATGTGTGCAACACCCATTGGAGTTGGTGGGAATATGTACCAAACTAGCATTGCAAATGATAAGTTTGGTAGGACCACCATGGCCATGACCTGCTGTGACGCAAAACCAACTAGGGGGAAGACGAAAGGAGTTTGGGAGGTGACGTAGGCTAGAGAGGCTGTTGTGCTCAAGGAATCGGTGTCATTACTACTTGTCTCTGTGTCTTGATTAGCCTCGGTGCTTGATGTGGACATCATGTAGACCGGAGCCCCTGTGACATCAGGTGCTAACTCAGGTATAACAGGGGGATCTCTTAGGAATGACCCTAGTATGGACGACCATTTTAATTTTCCAGGGCCATATTCTTTGTACCATGTAATCATGTCAGCAGATGTGTCTACATAGGGTAGAATGACATCGGTATTTTTTAGGGCCCGCTTTTCACTATGTGTGAACTGGTCGACTATAACGATGTGGTCCTCATGAGGGAAAATCATAGTTCGGAAGACAGAGGAGGCGATGACTGACATGGCGTACATATAACTCTAGCCAAGGAGTATATTGTAGTCCAATTGGGCATCCAAGACTTCAATGTCTATAAGGACCGTCTTTCCGACTAAGTAGACTGGGACGTTTTGGTACATTAGGGGAATTTTGAGGTCTAAAATGGGCCTCCTATGAAAAATGTACCAAAAAAAAAAATTATAAGAACCAATAGGATTCAAGATGATGATGTCAACCATGGGGGATGATTCACCATTTTTTACGTAAAAGGGTAAAAATATTAAAAACAAATAAAATAATAAAACTACTTTTTCAACTCTTGTTTTCAACTTATCTCCCAAATTTTTTACTCAAATTTCGAGCAGGATTACTCGTTGGATGCAAAAATTAATTCCTCATCCAAGGAGTACCCATGTTTCATACTTTCAATGGACTCTGCTACATGAAAAATGAGAAATACATTTAAAAACATGATTACAATCATATTTTTCATGTATTTCTCATTTTTTGTGTAGCAGGACCCATCGAAAGTATGAAACATGGGTACTCCTTAGATGAGGAATTAAATTTTTCATCCACCGAGTACTTCCGCTTGAAATTTGAGTAAAAACTTTGGGAGATAAGTTGAAAATATGAGTTTAAAAGTAGTTTTTTCTTTTTTCCCTCTAAAATTTGATGATGTAATCAAATATTATTTTATTATTTCCACTATTATTTTATAATTTCCTTAGGAGGCCCATTTTAGACCTCAAAATTCCCCTAATGAAGACTAACGGGGACTAAAGGGTGACCATCATATGCTCTAAGCGTGATTTTTTATGGTTTTATTTTAGGAGACCCTAACTTCTGCCAAAAGTTCTTCAACACGATGCATCTGGATGCACCTTCGTCAATGATACATCGTTGAATGGTAATGTTTTGGAACGACACTAGTATCTGAAAGGCGACCATTGAAGGAAACCTAGGGGTGGCTTTATCTAAATCAAAAGCCATTAGACGTGAATCGGTAGGGTCGATGGTGCCTAATGCAGAGAGTAAGGCTTTCTGCTACTTTGGGAATGATTGTAACACCCCCAAATATGACATAGTGGCAAGAGATCGAGCTATATCATCCACAATTCTATAGTCATGGCCCGCCTAGTTGGTCCTTTAGCCATTTTTGGCAAAGGTTCAATAGGCATCTTTGATATGGTCAAAGGTTTTTTTGGTGCACTGGTACTAGCTCCTTATGCGTTGCTATCTGCTGGGGCATCGTAATTTTGATTCCGAGTCTGAAAAAACATTTATTTTCCATTCATGTAGATTTCGTGGCTATTTTTTTTGGAATCATCGAGAGTTTTTTGGTGTGTGCTAACTGTCCCTTGAAGGGGGAAGGGCTCTTGCATGACTGTTGTCTGCTGGGAGGATCCCCCCTATCCACGGTTACTCTGTAGCTTCTTCAGCTCAGGGAGGTCGGGACAGTGGTGAGTGTTGTTAGCCACCTATGAATTTTTTGTCAAGCAAATAGGTGGCTAAATTGTTTTATGAGACTTCAAGAGAGACATTTCCCAGAAAAATATCTCATCCTTGAAGCCTCTGTGTGTTCATTGCCTTTAATAAGGATCCTCACTGATGTTTCCATTCAAAAAAGCCTCACTGTCTATGAAAATATTACGCTCAGAAAAGCCTTCATTTGCCCCTTGTATCCCTGCAAAATTCCCTTTTTTAACCCTTTTCCCATATTCGAAGTTCCCCCTTTAACCCCAAAAAATCCCTCCAAAAATCTCCTAAACCATCCATTTCATCCTTAGAACCAAGTGAAAATCCTTCTTTTGATTTTAAATCCCTCTTTTACCTCTACCGAAAGCCTCCTTTTTAGCCTAAAACGGTGTCTCTAAGGCTGAAAAACCCTTTTTTCTTTATGCTGGCTTAGCCCCTTTTCAGCCAGCCCCTTAACCACTTCCCCATATGCCCCGAGCGCTAAGACCAAGCGCAAAGGCCTGGGTGCTAATCGCAATCGCAACTTTTGGTGAGCATGTTTCTATGTTGTACGAAAAAATCCCGATGTGATTGGGGTTTGGTCTATAAACCCACATCGCGATCTTGACTATCGATCTTTTAAGATCTAACAGCCAGCGCTGATCACAATCGTAAGTTTTAAACTATGCCACCCACTGCACTCCCCGATTATGATCCCCTGATTGCAATCTCTACCTTCGATTCCCCTTTAATCCAACGGTCATCGCAAGCCCCATCTTGCCCGCATCTCCCTTTCGCCGCCCTTCCGATTGCATGCCCACCATCAATTCACTTTAATCCGATGACCCTGGCATCCTCGCTCCGATCGCAATCGCAAATTCCAAATGGAGCTACCTTCCGTTCCTCCTGATTTCGATCCTCCAACGTGGTCCTGGCTGTTGATCTCACATAAGATCCAACGGTCATAAGTCAATCGCACCATCGCTCATAAGAGTTTTTGACCCTCCCATCGCTCCCCTCCAATTAGACCGCAGCCGTCGATCTCCTCCTGAGATCCGACGGTCCTGATTGAATCACCCCCCACCCATGACCAGGTCCCACCATATCTACCCATTTCATATGTTTTCCACGCATTTTCTATGTGTTTCATTCAAAGGCCCAAAACTTGTGTTTTACATTTAACCTCATATCATCCCGCCAAGCATTAAAATTTTAATGTTTTACATTAAAGTTTTTTCATTTCGCCCAACTTTCACATGCATTTTTCCATTGTCTCCCTGCATGTTCCCACCGCTTTCCCTTGCATCCATAGCATTCGCTTCTGTTGTGCTACCATCATCATAATAATTCCACCACATCCATCCTTCCCCATGCATGGATTTCTTAACAGAGTTCCATGTTTTGTAGGGCACAGGTGGTGAACGCTGCCATTGTTCACAGTCACTGTTATAGTGGCATATAACAAAACAAAAGACCATTTTTAGAGCCTGAAATTACAGAGAAGAGCCTGGGAGGGTGCTAGAGTGTAATTTTCATTAAAATTACAGAGTTTAACTGTGCGAAACCTTTCCAGCACCACCAAAGCTCAAATTTCACTGACAGAGACAGTGATGAAGCGGCAAAGAGTATCAGTATAGAGTTAAGGAGTTCTAATGTGCATTATTGAAGATTTTAAGCCTTAATTCAGTGTTTTAAAAGCAAAGTACTAGATTGAAGACCTCATGAATCACACAGTAGGCTTAAAGAGACCTATAGCATAGAAGACAATATCATCAAGGTTTCACATCAATAGAAGTCTCCTCCCGAGAAGGGACATAGTACTCATATTGTTTTAGTCTACAGTGTGTCCATGAGAAGGTTTCCACCCTGACAATAGTCCTAATGCTACTAGAGCATTTATTACGTGGTATGGCAGACTTTGAAGTCATTTATCTACTTTTTTGTATTCACCGGAGTACTACGAGTGATGCAGGGAAATCACATCACAAACATACCTGGAGTAAATTGCAGCATGTCAAAGACCACTCTTTCATCCAAAGAGTACTAAAGATCAGCGAGTAGATATTAAAACAGAATGGGTCTCGACCCTCTTCCTCTACTATATTTAATGTTTCATTTAGTGTTTCAACTACTTCTTCTGCCTCTCTTTCAGCTATAAAACTCATGAAGAAATTCATTATAAGGGTTGTTGATCGGATATTCGTGGATTGTAAGTTGTTTCTCTTGAGATGTAGTTCTCTGTGTAAAGTTGTAAGATAGGTTGAGGAAGATTTTTTCAGACTGAATATCGAGTTTTTGGCAATGTTGTACATGAATGGTGTTGCTCTTTAATATGACAAGCACTTTTCTTTGGATCCTGATTTAAAGCAGCAGTGATGTTTTTAGATCTTTGTCTTTGTTTCCCTTCGTGATTAATCATATTTCATTTATTCTGGTACGCATCAAAAATATGGCATAGGATTTACCCTTGCATGGTACCCTATGTTTCTTCTCTCCCTACCTTTGATGTTTTCTGCTATATGTATTATCTGAGTGCTGATTTAAGTTAATTTAACCAGTGTAGTGGCTGTAATTTACTACTAGCTGATTTGTGGATTAATAAATCAGTCTTCAAATGTTCTTGTTGGGTTTTAAATGAAGGAATTGGGATACTGGGAGTTTAGAACATTGTTTCTGTCTCACTAGGATCCTTTCGATTAATTGAACCTTTCTAAGTTCCCTTAAGCTAGATACCGAAGCATTGAGAGTTCAAAGTCTCTCTATGATCTCAGGCCTTCACCTTTGCGTTTGAATCTTTAATGTTCCCTTTGTCTGAAGGGTTCACCCTTTAGGAGTTTGGTCACAGGTGTCTAATGGCACATCCTGTCCCTGGACCTGCTTCCTAAGTGGTCATCTTGGAGTTTTCCTTTCCCTTCACTTTATTTCTCACCATTTCATACCATACTATCATCTTTAAGATCGAATGCTCTAGATGACTAGCCCAACTGAAAGCCTGCGTATTGAATAGCAAGTAAACCCTTTCCCGACTCCATTGCCCAATGGTCTTGAGTGTTCCCTGAAATCATTCCTCCTCTGTCTATAATCCTCTTTATTCAGTCTTGTCTCAAAGTGAACCCTTCCTTCCATTTTCCCAACAACCAAACAAACAATTAAACAATCAAACCCGTGCCTATAACTAGCCTAAAACCTAAAGCAGAGCTTCAAAGACATATACCTTCACCTATCATAGAAATATCCCTCTCTAGACTTAGGAGGGCTAGATCCTAAGGTCTAAAAGTGGTTCTGATGTTGTCTCATCTTTTGGTATTGCCAAACTTGCCAAAACATGGGAACCCCCAACATAATGGCGACTCTGCTAGGGAATCTTGAGTAAAACACACCTTTAAACACTTCAAAAACTCAAAGAAGACCATAGTAGCCTTATTTTGGTGGTTAATCACTGTGGTGGACAGTATATCCTCCTAAAACATCCTAAACCTTTCCACCTAGTGACTCCACGGTTCCTTAATGACTAAAGACTCCACTGGTGATCAGTAGGCCTGTTGATTATCTTGGTTCACATAAGACTCCACTGGGAGACCAGAGTCCATTACAACATTAGCCATAATAGAAGTAACAAGAAGGATTAAGCTTCTTCGATTAAAGACAGCATACTGGCTTCAAGAACCATTCACACAAGAGCTTATCCTAACCCAAACCCACCTGAAATAGTTGACAACCCTGAGAACATTCTTAGGAAATCTTCTACACCTAGAAGGAAAACTGTTTCCAGACACATCCATAGAGCTAACTCAGCACCAGAAGACTTTACAGCTCTGTCAAACCTTCTGTTTGAATTAGATTTGCAAAGTAGTCTACCTAGAACTAGGTCATTTGATGCTATAGACCAGCTAGACCTTGAGCTTCTTGTTTCATCGCCTCACAGTGGTTAACACAGTAGGGATAGAGAGACCCCTCCATCTACACCTCCGGATATTCATTTCATTCAGAACTTGGGACTCTGCCATCCTAAATCAGCTCAACAGAGTGTTTCTGGTCCTAATATTCCTCTCATCCACATACCAGCTGCTCAAGATAATCCTTTACACCCTTAGAATATCATTATGGAAGCCTGGTATGCACCTCTGGTGTTACCTTAGCCTCTAGTGCCCTTACCCAATGATTACCAATCAAAAATCCCACACTTCACTACAAAGGAGTCCACCACGACTCAACACCATGTAGATAGGATGGAAGATTCCTTTGACTATATGGAGATAGACGTTGAGACATTCAAGATGAGAATCTTTGCCCAGAGTTTAGGAGGTGATGTGAAGAAATGGTTTAAGGGCCTACCTCCTAATAGCATCCAATATCTTCCCTCCTTATATCAGACCTTCATAAACAAATGGGAAGCCAAGACCAACCCTCTCCAAATCTTAGCAGAATACAAAAACCTTAAAATAAACGTAGGAGAGAGTGTCCATGACTACTCTACAAGGTTCAATAGCGTTTATAACGCTCTTCCCCCACACATGAAACCTCCCCAAGGTATGGCTTTAGTGAAATACCCCGAAGGCTTTGATGCCGATATGGCCTACCAGCTTAGGGAAAGAGATTACAGCACGTTGGAATATATGCAAAAAGAAGCAGTGAGTGTAGAGGCCAACCTGATTGAAAAGAAAGCCAGAATGAGGGCCGAGAAGAGGGTAACATATATGGATGACACGACAGCTTCCACATCTGACCCCAAGTATGACCATCTAGCCAAAAACATGGAAAGGCTGCAACAAATGATGGAAAAAATGGTTGTCTCAGTTATTAATCAAAGCAGAAACTAAAATCATAACCAAAACTTTAGGAGAAACAATACCACTCCCAACAGACAAAGAGAATCATATCAACAAGTCATACCCCCATTTCAAGAGAATTTTCTTGATGAAGATGAGGGAATCATAGAAGAGTCTGAGGGAACCACCATAAATATGTTTGAAATTGAAAACTCAATCCAAAATTTTTCCACAGAAGAAGATCAGCCCTTACCCTCATTTTGTAATGAGGAAAGATTAGAATCTGAGGATTACAGGCTTGGGTTTGAAAATGCCATTATGCAGGTTAGGAAACAGTATGAACTTAGAAGAAAAAAGAGAAAAGACACTTCCAAATCAAAAGATTCTGAGGTTACCATTAAGAAAAGGCCTGAGAAAACTTCTAAAGTAATTGCTGAAAGTAGTAAATTAGCATCTGAGAGTTCTGGGAAGAACAAAGAAAAATACAACCAAAATACCGAAAAACAAAGTCAACCAACTAGCAGCACTAGCACTACAGCTAGTGTTCCTGATAAAGAAGTCCATAAGACTATACATATGTTGGCAATATGATGCAGAGTGTTGTCCTTGATGGCAACCCACTGAATGAAGATGAAGACATGAGATTGTTGGCATGTGTTGTCCTTGATGGCAATACACCTGATGAAGTTATTCTTGACTTGATGGACTTGGTAAATGATGTAAATCTGATGTGATATGATGTTTGTTGACAATATCATGTAGAGAGTTGTTCTTGAATGGCAACCCACCTGATGAAGAAGATGGCATCTTACTTGATGAAGTTGTGCTTGATAGAATATGTTCTTGATGAAGTAAATCTGATGTATCTACAGTGAGTACAGAAGGGAATGAAGAAAGAAATTCAGTATGTGCTAGATCTATGATGAAAAGAGTATGTCTCAAGGCATACGCGGATTTACCTAGGAGAAGTCGCGTATGCACGCGGGAAACAACGTGCCAAGTCGCGTATGGGCAAAAGCGCTCATAAAGTGCAAAACCAGGGGTAACCACCATGGTATTGACCCATTGTATTGGGTAATGATTCGTCTAAATGACCCCATCCAAGAATACCATCGGAAGTAATGTAGTTTTGGGCTCATGGTATTGTTTTGGCTCATGGTATTGAAAAAGGGGCTCATGGTATTGAAAAAGGGTAAACCTATATAAAGAGAAGAAATTCATTGTGAAAATGATGAGCGTGGGTGCAAGATGTCTAAGCTTGAATGAATACTTCTCTCTGAAGGATATCTGAATGGAAAGGGTTACAGTTGAATGATAGATCTGAATGTATGATGCACCAATGATGAAGAAGGGGATCTAGATCTGAAATGTATTTATATTTGCTAGATCTGTTTATGAAATGATTAGATCTGTGATGAGGCGAACATCTGTCTGAGGTAAAGGGTAAAATCTGAAGTGATGTATCTGTTGTGAAGAATTGCAATGACATAAAAGTTTGAAGAACCATACGCTAGTTCTCCGAAGGGGAAGCGCGTATATACGCGGCTTCGCTGAAGAAAAAGCGCGTATGCGCAATGAAATTGGATCTGTAATATGTACAGAAGTATACGCTGGTTTATGTGAACGGAAGCGCGTATATACGCGACATCAGTGAAAGGGAAGCGCGTATGCAAACTAGGGTTTGCTGAAGTCTGTGGTAAGAAATGTCTGATCTGTTTTGCTGGTTTACTGATATCTGTCAGTGAGTTATATGTATATGTTTCATGGTTGACTGTGCTTAAAAGTATGGAAAGGGTCCAGTTTGAAAATATGATGAAATGTGGCCTGTAAGTGGTGTTCTATTGAAGTTGTTGGATCCAGTGTGAAAATTGATGAAACGTGGTCCAAGGTGGTGCTGAGGGTTGTAGCCTTCAGTCAGGGGGTCGTAGCTCCCTTCCAGGTGAGGCTGGTAAACGAGATCGGGGGGGTCGTAGCTCCCTTCCAGGAGAGGCTGGTAAACGAGATCAGGGGGTCGTAGCTCCCTTCCAGGAGAGGCTGGTAAACGAGTCAGGGGGTTGGAGCTCCCTTCCAGGAGAGGCTGGTAAACGAGCGCAAGTGGGTGCCTGCGTGCTGGTAGAGTCTACGCCAGCACATATGTTGTAAGATATTTTCTCTATAATAAAATATTGAAGGCTGAGCAACTGCAGCGGTGGTTTTCTCCCGACTTGGGTTTCCACCTAAAAATCCTGGTGTTCATGTGTGATGCTTTGTGTGATGGTTTATTCTGTTGTTACTACACATGTTTACTGTTAACATAACATCAGATGAATGAATAGTGCAAAGAACTAAGTTAATAAATATATGCATATTTAGATCTCTGCTAATACGCGAGTTGTATGAAGGATATCCGCGTGTATACGCGAGTTTACTAAAGGAAAGTAGCGTATGGGTTTTAGAGAGTGAAAAAGTAAAAAATTTTGAATATGCAGTAAATACTGATTCACCCCCCCCTCTCAGTATTTTTCCCAACAATTGGTATCAGAGCAGGTTCTTCTGCAGAAGCTTGATCACTTGAAGGAGATCCGTCGCAATGGGAAGTCTTGAAGGAGTAATGTCTATAAAGCCACCTCTATTCAATGGAAGCAATCTGATATTCTGGAAGGTACGGACAAAAGCATATCTGCAAAGTCTTGGTGCAGATGTATGGGCAATCGTGGAAGAAGGTTATCAATACCCGGCAAGTATTCCTACTGATGCAGTAGAAAGGAAGAAGTATGAAATCAATGCCAAAGTGGTGAATGTCTTTTTAGGAAGCATGTCTGAACCAGAATTCGCTAAAGTGATGTAGCTACATTCAGCAAAAGAAATATGGGACAAAATCATTCTAAGTTATGAAGGAGACACAAAGGTAAAAAGTGCAAAACACCAAACTCTTAGAATTGAATATGAAAATTTGAAGATGCATAGTGATGAGAGTATTGCTCATTTCTTCTTACGTCTGGATGATATTGTAAATCGAATGAGAAATTTGGGTGAAACCATAACTGATACTACTCTGGTGGAAAAAGTCTTAAGATTGTTGACTTCAAAATTTGACTCTAAAGTTTCAGCTATTGAAGAAAGGCAAGATCTGCAAACTCTTACTATTGTTCAATTACATGGTATTCTGACTGCTTTTGAAATGAGACAAGGAGGTCCTTCCCAAATCAAAGAAGTTGCTTTTAAGGTATCTGCAAGAGGAAAGGAAAAGGAAGTTGTCAAAGAATCCAGCTATATATCCGAAGAAGAAGAAGCGAATTTTGTGAGAAAACTCCAACTAGGTACTGGAAGATTCAAAGGTAAGCTTCCCTTCAAATGTTTTGAGTGTGGAAAAGTTGGTCACTATGCTGCTAAATGTCCTTATAGAGACAAACATGGTAAAGGGAAACAACTTGAAAAGAGGAAGATTTATTATGCAAATGAAGATGATGATGAAGTGTCCAGTGAAGATGAAGAAGATTCTGACCATGATCTGAAAGTGCTCATGGCAAAGAATCAAAAGAAGAAGGCTACTCGAAACAAGAAGATATCTCAGAAATCATGTATAGCAGAAATTGAAGGAGATGAAACAGGTATTAATCGTTGTTATTGTATTTTACTTAATTGTATATGCAAAGGTTATTATAGTGAAAGTGACAGTATGGATCTAGAAGATTCTGACCAAGCTCTACAAGTGCTCATGGCAAAGAGGAAAAAGAAGAAGGCTACTCAAAGCAAGGAGATGTCTCAGAAAACCTGTATAGCAAAAATTGAAGAAGATGAATCTGATAGTGATTTGGGTCCTTGTAATACTCTTCTTTGTGCAAACAATCGTGAAGATAGTGAAAGTAAAGGTGTGGATCTAGAAGAAACTATCAAGATCAAAGTTGAAGAACAACAAAAGGAAATTGATCAGAAAGATTCTATCTACAAAGAGATGATCTCTCAAATGAAAGACCAAATAGAAATGCTGAATGGACAGGTGGACAAGTATCAAAGGTTTCATACTTATGCATCCAATCGAATTAAAGGACTAGAAGCAGAAATCAACGATCTAAATGCAGATATCGAAAAATCAAGCAAGAAGAATGAAGGACTTGAAGCTGCAATCATCTCTCTGGAAGCAGATCTTGAAGCATCAAGTAAGAAGAATGAGGAACCTCTACAACCATTTGAAAAGGAAGGCCTTGAAGTAGAAATCATCTCTCTCAAAGAAGATCTGGAAAAATCAAATAAGAAGAATGAAGAGCTGCAACAAACATGTGAAGAAAACGAAAATTGGTTGAAAGAAGAGATTCTAAATCTGAAGGATCAAGTAGAAGATGGAAGAAGGAAAGAAGAAAGCTTGATGAAGCAATGTCAAGCCTTGGAGGTTGAGGTAAAAATTCTCAAAGGTAAATTAGAAGAAAAGGTTAAGCTTTTGAGGTTTCAAGATAGTACTAACATTTTGGACAATATTCTGAGTAATCAAAGGTCTCCTGCTATCAAACTTGGTCTTGGTTTCCATGAAACTGTTAAAGGAGAATCTAGCTCACAAGGAAGTGCTAAAAATTCAGAGGATGTCAATGCAAAACCTGAAGTGTTGAAAGAAAAAAAAGGTCAACCAATAATGATGAAATCTCAAAGGAAATCTGTCAATAAAGTTGAATGCTTTAAATGTCATAATTATGGGCATGTTGCAGCAAATTGCAGGTGCAGATCATTTCAGCCTCAATCAAACAGTTCCTACATAGAAAGGTACTCTGGTTTCTTCAAGGGATATTGTTTTTCATGTAACAAGTATGGACATAAAGCTGCTGATTGTAAAAGGAGGAAGATTAGAAATACTCATTATGATTCTTATGCTTATTTCTCTGGACACATGAGATGTTATTCTTGTAACAAGTATGGACATGTAGAAAAGGAATGCAGGTTGAACAGATATGAGAAATTGGATAACTTCCAGCACACAAATAGAAAGTTCAAACAAATCTGGAAAAAGATGGAGGATCGATCAGAAACGTAGGGAATTTTGACCCTACTGCAGTCATCCGCTTCTGAAGCTTACTTCTCTGATTGACTGCAGGAATGATGTGGGATACATTATGAGATTTAGTAATGTATTGTCACAGGGGGAGCAATGTATGATGTCTCTCATGATTGATTTGATTATTCTGGTTATATGTATTTCTGACAGAGCATCTGATATGAAGAAGACAGGTACAGGAAGTACAAGTTCAGGGGGAGATGAAGGAATGTGAAAAATTTCTATGCTTCACTTTCCATACGTGGGTTCTATGAACAAAAGTCGCGTATACACGCGAGTTCCAGCAGACACAGTCGCGTATGCATTGATGATAAGAGAATTTATATGATAGCTGAAGATCTGGAGCAGAGGATCAGGGGGAGCATCAGTCTAACTGTTAATAACTGTATTATTGACTCAATATCAGCTTAGTTTCTCAGTTCTAAATAATGATGATATGATACTTGGTTTCTTATGTTGAAGATTATGGATAAGTCCTATTTTCTTTTTGATGAAGAGTATTCATTGCTGAGATGAAAGTCTTATAATTCGGAGATAAGGACAGTTCATGCAGAGATTGTTGCTGGTGACTTGCTGATGAACGTATTCAGGTTGCACAAGTTAAGGAGGAGCATTGGTTCAGGTGGAGCAGCGGGTTGAATACTAATAATTGCATTGTTGGCACTATGACTGCTTATTCTTTGGTTATTGTGATACTCATGCTCAAAAGATGATGATTTGGTATATGGTTTATTATGATGAGATTTTGAGCCCTATTTGTTGAAAAGTATCTTTTGTGCTCACACATGGATGAGTTGGAAGTCGTTTGATTCAGAAATAAGAATAGATCATGCAGAGTTTGTTACTATGGTTGAGATCTTTTCCCTACATATGCTACTTCATGTCATGGTGACATTGGACCACATGGATGATTGACACATATTTGAAGATGTTGTTCTGGTATGATAATTTCTCTTGGAAAGAATGTATTGATGCTACAAAGAATCTGAAGGCTTGGTTACTAATGTACTTATGCTACAACCATTGGATGATGCTTGAAGACACAACTACTATGTTCTATCTATCTGTATTCCAGGGAACCATTCAAATATCTCAGAAAAAAAAAAAAAAAAAAAGCTGAACACTGTCTTTTTCTCATAGAGGATCACATCTGGTTAAAGTATAGAAGATGGTATTGGATACACGGATTTCCTGATACACAGTCGCGTATATACGCGAATTCATGCACAGAAAACCGCGTATATATGATTGCTGACAAATTTCTGTTTGGGGTTAGCTCTCTTCAACACAGCTGCAGTGCTGTTTGGTATCTCTGATACTGTTTGGTATCTATGGTGGTGTTCCAGTTCTCATAATTCTATTTCTAATGTTTTGATAAAGATGCCTTGATGATTTGTTGGTGAAAGTGTTCAGGATGCACAAACTAAGGGGGAGCCTTAGTCATATGGAAAGGATGTTCGGATGCACATTTTCAGGGGGAGCCCTAGTCTTGTTGAGTATAATGCATTGTTGGCATTATGGTGCTTCTGATATATGATCTCTCTTGAGGGTTTTTCTGGTCTTGGTCATAAATGGTCATATTTGTATTTTGATGAAAAGGTCTTGTTGAGACCCATGATGTAAAATTGTAATGTTCAGTCATGTAAGGACTTGTCAAATTTTGTAAACCCACTTGGTTGGGTAGCTGAGTCAAATTTTGTAAACCCACTTGGTTGGGTAGCTGAGTTGAAATGTGTAAACCCACTTGGTTGGGTGCTTGAGTCTCATATGTAAATCCACTTGGTTGGATCTTTGATGTAAGTATGAGTCTTTGGTGATAGGAAGTTCATAGAGTCATGTACTTCATTGAAAAATATGTTTGAAGATTCAGCATGAACTCAGGGGGATCTTGGTCACTTCAGTATACATCAGATCTGCAGAACGCTTCTTCTACATGAGGAGAAAAGTGGGAGAGTGTGTTGGTTTTGATCAGCCCTTTGCCCTTGATTTCAAAGGGGGAGAGTGACATGTTGTTTGAATGAAGATAATGGTGTCAAAGAATGGGGAGAGTGACATGGTGTCATTGTATTCTTAATGTACCTATCTATTGTGATGATCAAACACCATCGTGGTTGCCATCAAGTCCAAAGGGGGAGATTGTTGGCAATATGATGCAGAGTGTTGTCCTTGATGGCAACCCACTGAATGAAGATGAAGACATGAGATTGTTGGCATGTGTTGTCCTTGATGGAAATACACCTGATGAAGTTATTCTTGACTTGATGGACTTGGTAAATGATGTAAATCTGATGTGATATGATGTTTATTAACAATATGATGTAGAGAGTTGTTCTTGAATGGCAACCCACCTGATGAAGATGATGGCAACTTACTTGATGAAGTTGTGCTTGATAGAATATGTCTTGATGAACCTATTTAAAGATGAAAGTCTGATGTATCTACAGAGAGTACAGAAGGTAATGAAGAAAGGAATTCAATATGTGCTAGATCTATGATGAAAAGAGTATGTCTCAAGGCATACACGGATTTGCCTAGGAGAAGTCGCGTATGCACGCGGTAAAGTACGTGCCAAGTCGCGTATGGGCAAAAGCGCTCATAAAGTGCAAAACCAGGGGTAACCACCATGGTATTGACCCATTGTATTGGGTAATGATTCGTCTAAATGACCCCGTCCAGGAATACCATCGGAAGTAATGTAGTTTTGAGCTCATGGTATTGTTTTGGCTCATGGTATTGAAAAAGGGGCTCATGGTATTGAAAAAGGGTAAACCTATATAAAGAGAAGAAATTCATTGTGCAAATAATGAGTATGGGTGCAAGATGTCTGAGCTTGAATGAATACTTCTCTCTGAAGGATATCTGAATGGAAAGGGTTACAGTTGAATGATAGATCTGAATGTATGATGCACCAATGATGAAGAAGGGGATCTAGATCTGAAATGTACTTATATTTTCCAGATCTGTTTATGAAATGATTAGATCTGTGATGAGGCGAACATCTGTCTGAGGTAAAGGGTAAAATCTGAAGTGATGTATCTGTTGTGAAGAATTGCAATGACATAAAGAATCTGAAGAACCATACGCTAGTTCTCAGAAGAGGAAGAAACTGACGTATATATGCGACTAACTGAAGAGAAATACATGTTTTCTGATAATTAAACTCTGTAATATGTCTGAAGTATACGATAGTTTTTGTGTGAACGAAAGTGCATTATGTCCGATAGCAGTGAAAGGAAAGCATTAGCTGGAAACTAGGGTTCTTGATGTACGTAGTAGGAAATGTACGTCTGAATTATAATGGCAGTTTCTTGATATCACAATCGTTGATAATATATATGCGTTTCATGGTTTTTAGTAGCAAAAGTATGGAGTGGTCAGTGCGAAATATGATGAAACGTGGCACGCAAGTTAGTGTCTGAAAGTCCTTTGGATATGGTGAAAATTGATGAAACGTGGTCCATGGGAGTCTTGGGGTTGCGCCTTCGGTCGGAGGTTGCAAGCTCCATGAGGTGAGGCTTATGGCGGTCAGGGTCTTGTTTCCCTTCAGTGAGGGAATTTGGTAAACGAGTCAAGGGGTCGTAGCTCCCTTCCAGGAGAGGCTGGTAAACGAGTCAGGGGGTCGTAGCTCCCTTCCAGGAGAGGCTGGTAAACGAGCGCAGGTGGGTGCCTGCGTGCTGGTCAAGTCTGCGCCAGCACACATGTTGTAAGATGTTTTCTCTATAATAAAATATTGAAGGCTAAGCAACTGCAGCGGTGGTTTTCTCCCGACTTGGGTTTCCACCTAAAAATCCTGGTGTTCATGTGTGATGCTTTGTGTGATGGTTTATTCTGTTGTTACTACTCATGTTTACTGTTAACTTAACATCAGATGAATGAATGGTGCAAAGAACTAAGTTAATAAATATCTGCATATTTAGATGTCTACTAATACGCGAGTTGTATGAAGGATATCTGCGTATATACGCGAGTTTACTAAAGGAAAGTAGCGTATGGGTTTTAGAGAGTGAAAAAGTAAAAAGTTTTGAATATGCTATAAATACTGATTCACCCCCCCCCCCCCCCCCCCCCTCTCAGTATTTTCCCCAACAACATAGTGAGAATCAGCACACTGATTCAACCACTAAGATAGTGGCTAACAAAACAGAGTTGAGTGTAACAAAGAGTAAATATCTCTTCAATTTGGAGAGTGAGGTTGCTAAAATTAAAATCTCTGTCCCACTCTCTGAGCTGGCCACTCAGGATGTATATAAAGGCCAAATTTTGAAAGCCTTGAATCTAGGTGAAAATAGTGACACTGTCAATCTAAGTGACGATCAACCAGCCCTTCTATTTGGTCCAAAGATAGAAGGGAAGTTTCAGGAAGGGGTAGTACCTCCTTTTTATATCATTCTCAATATCCATGACAAGATCCTTCACAACGCAATGCATGACTCTGGGGCATCATACAGCCTAATGTCTAAGGTATTTATGGAAAGGTTAGGCCTAGAGATAACCCATCCTTATAAATATTTGTATTCATTTGACTCTAGCAAAGTAAAATTCCTTGGCCTAATCAAAGACCTTTGCGTGAACCTTACCCAGATCCCAGAAAAATGTATGGTTATGGATGTTTTGGTGGCAGATGTGCCACCTAAGTATGGCATGTTACTATCGAGGTCATGGGGAGCCAAGCTACAAGGTACAATGCAGATGTATGGCTCATATGCCACAATCCCTGTCTTTAGCCAACTTAGGAGACTGTATAGAGAGGCACAAATGAAATTCTTGGTCAGCAGCCCTGAAAAACCTCAAAATTCACCTTTGTACTCTGTACACATAGATCTGGACTCCTTTATCCTCTACAATGATGGATATGTAGAAGAGCTAGAACTAGAAAATAGAGATACAAACCATGAGGCAGCGCCCATAGATTTCGAGATAATGACCACTCTGGACTTGGAGGAAAATGAAGAAGAATCCTTTGGACAGTGCACTGAACCTGAAACTCAGAGTGAGCCAGAAATAGAATGAAAACAACTGGTTAGTCACCCCTCTGAAACTCATGCACCACACGAAGAACGAAACCCTTCATGCCATAACACAGGCCCCTCACTGCAACATAACAACGAAACTAACACTAGGAAAGAGACCAATAATAAACCTGGGAAAGAACCTTTATGGGAAATGAATTTTGATGGATCTTGTACTAGAAAGACTACAGGGGCGGGAGTGTGGTTACATAACACAGAGAGTGACTATGCTGAGATTCATGCTTTCAATCTGAACTTCAAGTGTACAAACAATATTGTGGAGTATGAAGCTCTTATCCTAGGCCTGAATTTATTAAGAAAATTAGGAGCCCGTAGGATAGCTGTGCATGGAGACTCTGAGTTAATTATAAAATAAGTGAACGGTGAATACACAGCGAAACACCCTAGGTTGAGAGCATACAGGAATGATGCCATGGATTTATTGAAAACCTTTATGGAATATGAACTAGTGTTTATTGGTAGGAGTCTGAACGTAATTGCAAACGGATTAGCCTGCATAGCTAGTTCGTATCATGAGCCTCCCAGTGACAAACAAATCATCATTCAGACAAAGTATAGACCTCCTATGCCTGACAATGAGAAATACTGGCAGGTCTTTGAGGGTGATAAGCAGATTAAGGATTTCCTGATAGGCAGGAACAAGTTTGAATTCTCCGATTCAAACTCTTAATCCGAGGACAGCTGCCTGAGTGAGGAACCTCCCGACGAAAAAAAATCACCCCGTAACATTGAAATAAACACTTTAACTGAATAGCTTGGAAATACAACAGAAGAATATAAAAACACAGATAAAGAGGAAATAGAGGTGCTACAGGCAAAATATAAAAACATACCTCGAGGTCTGGAAACTTTAGAAGATCTTTTCGATTTCGATGATGTAGCGAAAAATCCCACCATAGAACACTCAAACTCTAATGTCGAAGAATGCAATATAGGCACTGAAGACGAGCCTAAGATGATAAAATTGGCTAAGTCCTTGCCCGCAGACATGCAAAAGAAATACATTGACCTTTTTAAAGAGTTCATCGATGTGTTTGCCTGGAGATACGAGGACTTAAAGGCCTACGACACAAACATTATACAGCACAAAATACCTTTGAAAGAGAACCAAAAACCCTTTAGACAGAAACTTCGCAGAATAAACCTAAAACAATTTCTTGCAGTAGAAAAGGAAATAAAAAAGATGTACGAGGCAAGAATAATAGTTCCGGTGAGGTTCTCTGATTGGATCTCAAACTTAGTTGTTGTGAGAAAGAAAACAGCTGAGATCAGACTGTGCATCGATTTCAAGAACCTTAACAGAGCCTCACTTAAAGACCATTACCCTTTGCCAAAAATGGAACATATTCTTTAGAAGGTAGTGGGTTCAAAAAGGATCTCCCTGTTAAATGGTTTTTCTGGCTATAACCAAGTTTTAGTACTCCCAGAATACCAACTCAAGACTGCTTTAACCACTCCATGGGGCACTTTCATGTACATAAAAATTCCTTTTGGACAGATGAATGTTGGTGCGACCTTCCAACGAGCGATGGACATAGCCTTTTTGGAAGAAATATGGCACTTCATTGTCATCTATCTGGATGACATAGCAGTCTATTCCAAGACTGATGAAGAACACCTAAGACATCTGAGAAAAGTTTTTGAAAAATGTAGAAGGTTCGGTCTGTCATTAAATCCAAAAAAGACTGTGTTCGGGCTGCAGGAGGGTAAGCTCCTCGACCATATTATATTTGAGAAGGGGATTAAAATAGACCCAGAAATAGTTGAGGGAATACTTCAGATTACACACCCGAGAAACATTAAAGAGTTACAGTCCTTTATTGGGAAAATTAACTTCCTAAGGAGGTTTATTCCCAACTTGGCTGAGCACCTCAGGAATATGACTAACATGCTGAAAAAGGGTGTAGGAGTTAAGTGGACTGTAGAGGCTAAAAAATATTTCGAATCAGTTAAACTTGCACTCAACCGGGCTCCTGTCCTAATTAGCCTAGATTTCTCAAAAGATTTCTTGATATTTTCATTTTCCTCCGAGCATACAGTGGCCGTAGTTTTGCTGCAGAAAAATCCAGAGGGAATGGAACAACCTATTGCTTTCTTTAACAAAGCTCTGAGAGATGCACCCTTAAAATATTAAATAATGGAAAAATAGGCCTATTCCTTGGTTAAAGCTTTGAAATACTTTAGGGTGTACATACTACATTCTCACACCATAGCCTACGCGCTAAACATAGTGGTTAAAGACATCTTGTCCCAAGATCTGGATGGAAAGAGGGGCAAATGGATTGCCGTGATATTAGAGTATGATCTTGAAATAAAACCCACAAAATTGATCAAAGGTCAGGGCTTAGCTCAATTGATGGCATATTCTAATTTGCAGGCCCTTGACATTAACATGGTAGATGCCTTGGATGAACAGGAAGGATCGCCCTACCCTACTATTGAAGAACAATTTCAAAATTCTCCTTGGTATTCTGATATCCTGTATATGCTCACAAACCTCAATGCCCCTCCTGAACTATCAAAAACTAAGGCCAGATTCCTAAAGCTAAAAGCCAAAAACTATTGCATACTGAATGAATGTTTATACTGGAAAAATAGAAATGGCCTATTGCTTAAATGTTTGCCTGAAACTGAAGCAGAAAGAATTAAACAGGAGTTCCATGCAGGAGAGTGTGGAGGCCATTTAAGCTGGAAAGCCACTGCTAAAAAAATACTCAGAGCTGGCTATTACTGGCCTACACTTTTTAATGACATCCATAAAATGATAATTTCCTTCCACAAGTGCCAGATTTTCGAGGGCAAAATAAATCTCCTCCCTTTACCATTACAACCCATTACTGTTGAGGCTTCCTTTCTACAATGGGGCCTAGATTTCATAGGAGAAATACACCCTGCTTCTTCTGCACTACACAAGTGGATCCTTACAGCCATAGACTACTTCAAGAAGTGGATTGAGGCCATACCTTCTAGGAATGTCACCGATTCTGTTATCATTAGGTTCCTATAAGACCACATCCTCTCTCAGTTTGGCTGCCCAAGAAAAATAATCACTGATAACGCTGCTGCTTTTGGATCCAAGAAAATGATTGATTTTTGTCATAGGTATCGATAGCACTTGGTCATTCAACTACTTATTACCCACAAGGTAATGGGTTAGCTGAATCATCAAAAAATATCTTGGGGACAATCATCAAAAAACTACTCGAAGAGAACAAGAAGTCATGGCATAACAAGTTAGTGCATGCTTTGTGGGCTGACAGGCTAGCAAAAAAGAAATCCATTGGCGTGTCACCATATCAGCTTGTTTATGGAACAGAGGCATTGTTTCCTACCAGACTTGGGGTACCAGTGATTAAACTTGTCCAAGAGATTTAGGCAGAAGAATACAACATGGTAAGGAGGATAAATCAAACAATTCATCTCCAACAATCGAGAGAATAGGTCTATAACAGAGCTCTGAAAGTTCAGGAGAATATAAAGAATTTATTTGATAAAAGAATAAAGGCTTGTGACTTCAAAATTGGAGATAAAGTTCTGAAGTGGGACTCCAAGAAAGAATACAAATGAAAGAACGACAAATTTGACAGTTTGTGGTAGGGTCCTTACATCATACAGGCCACTGTGCGTCCAAATGCCTTTTTTCTGCAAGAACTAGATGGTACGGAGCTGTTTGGGGGTCCTTTCAATGGCAGGATGCTCAAGCATTACCACTGTTGATTTACAATTTACATTTTTTCATTTCCATTGTAAATACCATTGTTATGTTTTGTTTTCAAGAAAAAGAGAAATGTTTCAAAAACAGAGAGAAAGAGAGGTTTAGACATGCTCAAAACATGAACCTCTAAAGTGCAAAGATTGGCTCTAACATGATCAAAACCTGATCCAAAAGAAGGGAAGACAATTGGTTCTAATATGCCTAAAACCTGAACCAGCAAAGGAGGAAAAAGATAAGCTCTAACAAGCCCAAAAACCAGAGCTGAGATGAAGAAAATAGTGGCTCTAACAAGCTCAAAACTTGAGTCACAAAGAAAAGAAGGATGCTTCATGTTGGCCACCTATAAAATTTGTTCTATCAAAAGGTGGCCAAAACATTTGTTGGAGCCTTCAAGAAATAGTTTTATTGCAAAAATGTTATCTCTTGAAGCCTCTGGAAGACATCATCTCCTCTGTCCAAAATATGCCTTGCTGTTCCCTTTTCAAAGCTCAGAAAATTCTGTTCATTTTATGAGAAAGAGTTGTTGCAAAATCCCCTTGTCTCCCCTTCCTCCACTCCGAAACTAACCTTCATTTTTACTTTTTTTTTCCCATAATTTTCCTCTATTTTTCCTTCATTCCATTTCCCCCTTCATAAAATCCACCTTGCATAGTTTAAAACTCCTTTTTAAACTATATCGAAACCCTCAAAACCCTTTGAAAACCATTGAAAATCCATAAAAAATGCCTTTGTGTGTTACAGACTTAAGCCCCTTTGGGCTAACTCTTAAAAACCACTTCCCCTCCACATGCCTTAGTGCTGGAACCAAGCACTGACCATTTCAATGCTTATCGCATTGCAAAAGTTCAAAGCACGCAAGTCTTGGTGCCATGCCAAAGAGTTCTGATGCAATTAAGCCCGTGTTTACAATCCCCGATCATATTATTTCTCCGTGGGCCCGCACCTGGTGCTTAAACCTTTTTATTTAAACCTTTTCCAATTCATTTTTTCCTTTATAAATCCAAAAACCCACTTACCCAAAGTTTTGGTCTAATGCGCCGGGGTTATGTTTTTAAATATAAAAAAGGGTTGATTGAAATAAACCTGCATCAAACTTCTGATGCGATTAGCCCGTTATATTAAACCCCGCCCCCGGCCTTTTTCACACGGGACCAAGAGTTATGGTCCCAAGTGCTAATCTCATTGAAAACTTTGAAAATGGTTAGATCAAAAATACCAAGCCCAAGGCTCCGATTGTGATGGCCTAATTGCACAATCGCATTGGCCCGCCCGATCGCGAATCACATCGGCCCTCCAGATCGCGCAATCGCATCGGCGATTTTCGTTACATCCTCCCTCTTTCCCCCACCGATTTTGATTCTCCAATTGGATCTGGACCATCCACGTGTCTAGATCGAATGGCCCAGATCTTTCCCACGTGGTTGCATTGCCTTTCACCTTTCCACTTTATGTTTTTCGACTAATCTCCATCATCGATCTCCGCGCAATTGACGAATCTGTTTTATTCTCTTTCTCCACTCTCTTTTTGACTGCTTCTAATGAATCCCAACCATTGGATGATGTCATCCAATGGCCACGCTCCTCCCCACAACCTCTAAAGAATTTTAACCCAAAACACAGGATTTCTTAATTGGTTTTGTGTTTTGCAGGTGATAAATGGAAGAAAAATCCGAAGGCTGGGAATGACGATCCTCGCACCTTGATTCATCAAAGGGAACCATTCACTCAGCTCAAAATCTACATCTCATCAATGTTTCATGAGGCATTGATGCCATATGAGCCCTGCGCGGCCTGCGCATCAACAAGACACATAAATACACAAAATAAACAAAGAGTATTAGTGTTTGAAGATTTTCCTAGCATAGTTTGAAGGATTAAGGCACACATTCAGCAAATCAAAGGCCTAAATCCACGGATAAAGATTTCATAAAGACCAGAAGACACAGGATAAGCCTGATCAGACCTAAAACACAGATCTCAAGTAAATCAAATGTCTTTTTGGAAGAGACAGAGACATCTGATGATCCGAGAAAGCCTTCACCACCACAAGCAGAGGCTAATCGAACCCCCTCCAGCTCCTAAAGGCACCTGCAGCCTCATAGAAACCAAAGAAGGCTTAGTCATTACCTGAACAAGAGGTGTTTACCTGAAGATAGCTGAACAATTAATACAAATCAAATATCTTATCTCTAATTGTCAACAAAACTATTTTAAAATATTAGAGAACAACTCATAAGCAAATATTTCCTTCATTTGCCACATCTTCACCCTTTATTTTGAACTTCCTTCACCTTCATCATGTCTTTTCCCAACCAAAAAACAAACAAAACCCATGCTCTTCATAACTAGTCTAATATCACATTTCAGGCTCTAAAGATCACATCTTTAAACTCATTCATAGAGAGATCCCTATCTAGATTCAGGAGGGCTAGATCCTTTAATCCCAAAGCGGTTTGATGTTGTCTTATCTTTTGGTCTAGCCAATCTGGCCAAAACATAGGAACCCCAACATATGGTGACCATACTGGGGACTTTTTTGAGTTCATAGTGGCTTGGCCAGCTTTTATAAACTCCTTAGTTTCCCATACAACCACAGAAACCTGGAAAACCCAAAAATATTTCAGATTGATATACAATAAACATGGTAGTGGACCATAAAACCTTTTACCTCCAAAGGAGCTAAAAACTTCCACTTGGTGACTCCACAATCCTACAGACCTTAAGACTCCACTGGGAGGACCCCTAATCATTATAAAATCATTCAAAATCAGTTAAAAGGGCTTTAGGATTAAAGTTATCTTAGCAAAAGATCAGTTAAACCTCTCAAAGATTGTCATATCTGGTTAACACCTTTCTTGTTTAGCTGGGTCTGAAAAACACAACATAGTGGCTCTTAGAAAGATTCATACTAGAGCTCACCTTGACCCAAACCCACCTGAGACAGTTGATAACCCTAAAATATTACTTAGGAAGTCTCCCTAAATAAATTTTTCAACTGTTTTTAAATCACCCTTGAGAGCTAATTCAGTTCCTAAAAATCTTGCAGCTCTATAGAAATCACTAGTAGATCTAAGAAATCCATTTAGAACACGGTCACTCGACGATTTAGATCAACTAGATTCAAATTCTTCACTTTCATCCCCAGAACAAAGTGAACATCCTGGTAGTAGAGAAACCACACCACCTAATTTTCTTTTCCTTCTTAATTTAGGGGTCTCTCATCCAAGATCAACTCAACAATCTATCCTTGGTCCATCCACATCTGTTCATCCAACATACACTATCCAAACCACTCCACTCCAACCCACTGTCCCTTTTGTTAATCCATCTCTTGTGAATCTACCTCCACCTCCAATCATGGCAGCATGGTATGCTCCCTTGGTGCTGCCCCAGCCTTTAGCTCCTTTACCCAATGAATATCAGTCTAATATTCCTTATTTCACTCGTAAAGAATCCACCACCACTCAACACCATGTAGATAGGATGGGGGATGCCTTTGACTACATGGAAATAGAGGATGAAACACTTAAGATGAGGATCTTCGCTCAAATTTTAGGAGGAGAAGTGAAGAAGTGGTTTAAAGCCTTGCCTCCTAATAGCATGAATGATTTTCCCGCCTTACATCAAACTTTCATAAACAAATGGGAAGTTAGAAGCAACCCTCTCCAAATCCTAGCTGAATATAAGAATCTTAAAAGAAATCCAGGAGAGAGTGTCCAGGACTATTCTAAAAGATTTAACAGTATCTAAAATGCTCTTCCACCACACATGAAACCTCCCCAAGGAATGGCCCTAGTAAAATACCCTAAAGGCTTTGATGCTGATATGGCCTACCAGCTGAGGGAGAGAGATTATAATACATTAGAAGACATACAGAAAGGAGCAGTGAGTGTTGAGGCAAACCTGATTGAGAAAAAAGCCAGGATGAGGGCTGAGAAAAAGGTAACCATAGGGATGACAGCACAGCTTCTGCATCTGATCCCAAATATGACAGTCTAGCCAAAACCATGGAGATACTAGGAAAAATGGTAGAAAAATTGACTATCCAAGTCAGTAATCAGAACAGGAACCAAAATCAAAACTAGAACTTTAGGAGAAATAACCCCCCAGATAGACAAAGAAACTCTGATCAAAAGGTCATCCCTCCATTTCAAGAGAACTTCCTTGATGAGGATGAAGGAATAATAGAAGAGTCAGAGGAAACTGACATGAATATGATGGATGTGGATGAATTGGACCACACCTTTCCCATAGAAAAAAACCAGACCTCATACTCATATTGGAACGAGGAAGGGTTGGAAACTAAGGACTACAGGTTAGGATTCGAAAGTGTCGTCATGTAGGTCCCTGAACAATATGATCTCAGGAGCAAAAGAACATAGATGATCCCAAAGCAAAGGCATCTAAAATCACCATTAAGAAAAGGCTTGGAAAGACTCCTAAAGTGATTGTTGAAAGCAATAAATCAGCAGCTAGGAATTCTGGTAAAAACAAAGATAAGGACATCCAAACCGGTCATAAATCAAGTCAAGAACCTAGTAGCACTAGCATTGCAGCTAATGCTCCTGATAAAATAGCTTCAAACATTGTACATACTGAAAATCAGCAACCTGATATTGCTAATAAAATGGTACCCAACAAGACAGAATTGAATCTTTCAAAGAGTCAGTCTATTTTTAATTTGGAAAGTGAGATTTCCAAAATTAAAATTTATGTCCCTCTCATTGAGTTGGCCACCCAGGATGTATCTAAGAGTCAAATTTTGAAAGCTTTAAACTTAGGAGAAAACAGTGACACCGTCAATTTGAATGATGAGCAACCGGCTCTCTTGTTTGGCCCAAAAATTGAAGGGAAATTTTAGGAAGGGGTAGTAACTCCTTTCTATGTCAGCCTCAATATCCATGACAAGATCCTACATAATGCTATGCATGATTCTGGAGCCTCGCACAACCTTATGCCAAAAGTGATAATGGAAAGGCTAGGCCTAGAAATAACCAGACCTTACAAGGATTTATATTCTTTTGACTCTAGCAAAGTGAAATTAATTGGCCTAATCAAAGACCTTTGTGTGAGTTTGACTCAAATCCCATCCAAGTGCATGGTTATGGATGTCGTAGTGGCCGATGTGCCTCCTAAGTATGGCATGTTGTTGTCAAGATCATGGGGTGCCAAGCTGCAAGGTACAATGCAGATGGATGGGACATATGCCACTATCTTTGTCTTTAGCCAGCTTAGAAGACTATATAGAGAGGTGCACATGAAATTCATGCTCAGTAGCCTAGAAAAGCCTGAAAATTCCCCCATTTACTCTATCCATACAGACCTTGATTCATTTATCCTTTACAATAATGAATCCACAAATAAGCCAAAGCTAGGAGACAGTGACTCAGATAACCAGTTAGAGGCCCAAAATCTAGAAATGATGGTAGTTCTAGATATGGAAGAAAAACAACAAACCAGAGTGAACAGTGCATTGAAACAACAAACCAGAGTGAACAAAGCCAAGATGGCAAACAACAGACTGCCCGTCACGCTGAATTCCATGAAAATCCTGAGGAACGAGACCCATCATGACATGTTGCGGATCTCAGAACAGAACATAATGATGAACAAGGAAATAGGGATGAAAACGATGTCAACCCTACAAACAATCCCTTATGGTGCATGAACTTTGATGGGTCTTGCACTAAAAAGAGTGCGGGAGCTAGGGTATGGTTGGTCGACACGAAAAACAATTACTCCGAGAGCCATGCTTTCAGGCTCGATTTCAAATGCACTAACAACATCACAGAGTATGAGGCTCTCATCCTAGGATTGTGTCTATTGAAAGAACTAGGAGCCAAGAAGATAATTGTTCAGGGAAACTCAGAATTAGTCATCAAATAGCTAAATGGAGAGTATGTCGTTAAGCATCCTAGACTAAGGGTATACCAAAATAATGCCATAGATTTCTTGAACACGTTTATAAAATATGAGCTTGTGTTTGTCCCAAGGAGTCAAAACATAATTGCAAATGGTTTGGCCTGCGCTGCTAGTTCATGTAAGGAATCACCTGTTGACAAACAGATCATCATTCAAACAAAATATAGACCTGCAGTGCTAGATAATGAGAAATATTAGCAGGTCTTTGAGGGCGACAAGTAGATAGAGGATTTCCTGCTTGGTAGGAACAAGTTTGAATTATCTGATTCAAATTCTAAATTCGATGAGAATTGCCTGAACGAAGAGTCCCCTGAGGAAAAGGAACCGTCCGGTTCCGTAAAAATCAACATGTTAACTAAAGAACTTGGAGCTCATACTGAAGAGTGCAAGAACGCAGAAAACGAAGACATTGAGGTACTTTCGTCAAAAGACAAGAATATACCTAGGGGGCTAGCACCATTGGAAGACCTGTGCAAAGAAACCCACTGTAGAATACATAGAGTCTGATGTCGAGGAATGCAACGTAGGCATCGAGGATAAGCCTAAAATGATTAAATTAGCTAGGTCCTTGCCAGCAGACATGAAAAAGAAATACATTGACTTATTTAAAGATTTTTTCAATGTGTTTTCCTAGAGCTATGAGGACTTAAAAGCCTACGATACAGAAATCATCCAGCACAAGATCCCATTGAAAGAAAACCAAAAACCCTTTAGGCAAAAACTGCGTCGAATTAACCCAATACAACTGCCTCTAGTAGAAAAGGAAATCAAGAAAATGTATGAGGCAGGAATCATAGTTCCTATGAGGTTTTTAGATTGGTTTTCTAACCTTGTAGCCATAAGGAAAAAGACAGGAGAAATCAGACTGTGCATTGATTTTAGAAACCTTAACAGAGCCTCCCTAAAGGACAATTACTCTTTACCCAAAATGGAACACATCTTACAAAGGGTAGTTGGTTCAAAGAGGATTTCTTTGTTAGATGGTTTTTCAGGGTATAACCAAGTTTTAGTACTCCCAGAAGACTAACTCAAGATAGCTTTCACCACTCCTTGGGGCACTTTCATGTATGTGAAAATTCCTTTTGGATTAATGAATGTTGGGGCCACTTTTCAAAGGGCCATGGACATTGCATTTTTAGAGGAGATAGGGCACTTCATTTTAATTTACCTTGATGACATAACAGTTTATTCCAAATCTGATGAAGAGAACCTTAAACATCTAATAAAGGTACTTGAAAAATGCAAAAGATTTGGACTATCTTTAAATCCCAAAAAGACATTGTTTGGCCTACAAGAGGATAAACTCCTCGGCCATATTATATCAGAAAAGGGGATTAAAATAGATCCAAAAATATTTGAGGGAATAATACAGATTAGCCAACCAAGGAACATAAAAGAATTACAATCCTTTATTGGAAATATTAACTTCTTAAGGAGGTTCATTCCCAACTTAGCAGAGCTCCTTAGAAACATGACTAATATGCTCAAAAAAGAAGTAGGAGTGAAGTGGACTGTAGAAGCCAAAGGATCCTTCGAATTGGTAAAACATGCACTCACCCGGGCACCAGTCCTAATTAGCCCTAAATTTTCAAAAGATTTCCTTATTTTCTCCTTTGCCTCAGAGCATACCATGGCTGCAGTCCTGTTGCAGAAAAACCCAGAGGGACAGGAACAACCTATTGCTTTTTTCAGCAAGGCTCTAAGGGATGCACCCTTGAAATATAACATAATGGAAAAACAGGCCTATGCTTTGGTAAAGGCCTTAAAAGACTTCAGGGTGTATATTCTGCATTCTCACATCATTACTTATGTGCCTAACATAGTGGTAAAAGACATATTGTCACAAGACCCGGATGGAAAGAGGGGCAAATGGATTGCTGCAATATTAGAGTATGATTTGGAAATCAAACCCACAAAACTCATTAAAGTTCGGGGCTTAGCTCAATTAATGACTAAATCTAATCTACAAGCCCTTGACATTAACATGGTAGATGCCTTGGATGAATAGGAAGAATTACCTGCTCCCACTATGGAAGAAAAGTTCCAAAACTCACCTTGGTACGCTGACATCTTATATGTGCTTACAAATCTTAATGCTCCTCCCAATTTATCAAAAGCAAAGGCAAGGTTTTTAAAGTTGAAAGCTAGGAACTATTGCATGTTAAATGAACGTTTATATTGGAAAAATGCTAATGGTTTATTGCTTAAATGTTTTCCTGAAGTGGATGCAGAGAGGATCAAACGTGAATTCCATGAAGAAGAGTGTGGAGGTCATCTCTACTGGAAAACCACAGCAAATAAAATCCTTAGAGCTGGCTATTACTGGCTCACCCTCTTCCAAGATGTCCATAAAATGATAGTTTCCTATCACAAATTCCAAATTTTTGAGGGAAAAATAAAACTCCTTCCTTTACCATTACAACCTATCACTGTTGAAGCTAATTTTCAATAGTGGGGCCTATATTTCATAGGATAAATCCATCCTGCTTCATCCGCCCAACACAAATGGATTCTCACAGCCACTGACTACTTCACAAAGTGGATAGAGGCCATTCCTTCTAGGAATGCCACAGATTCTGTCATTATAAAATTTCTTAAAGACCATATCCTGTCTAGATTCAGCTGCCCTAGGAAGATTATTACTGATAACGCTGCTACTTTTGGTTGCAAAAAGATGATTGATTTTTGTCACAGGTATCAGATTACACTTGGCCATTCTACTACTTATTACCCTCAAGGTAATGGGCTAGCAGAATCATCAAATAAAATTTTGGTGACCATCATCAAGAAGCTGCTTGAAGAGAATAAAAAATCATGGCATAACAAGTTGGTGCATGCTTTATGGGCAGACATATTGACCACAAAGAAGTCCATTGGAATTTCCCCTTACTAGCTTGTTTACGGAGCAGATGCAGTGTTTCCTACTAGACTAGGTGTACCAGTGATAAAATTAATCCAAGAAATACAGTCAGAAGAGGACAACATGGTAAGGAGGATCAATCAGAAAATACATCTCCAGCAGACAAGGGAAGAGGTCTACAACAGAGCTCAAAGGGTGAAAGAGAACATAAAGAAGTTGTTTGACAAGAGAACAAAGGCTTGTGACTTCAACATTGGAGACAAGGTACTCAAGTGGGACTCCAAAAGAGAAGATAAGGGTAAACATGGCAAATTTGACAGTTTGTGGCAAGGTCCTTATATCGTTCAGTCCACCATTGGTCCAAATGCCTTTTTTCTGCAAGAGTTAGATGGCATAGATCTGTTTGGGGGTCCTGTCAATGGCAGGGTACTCAAGCATTACTGATGCTGAATTCAATTTAAAAGCTTTCATTTCCATTGTAAATACCATTGCTTTGTTCAGTTTCACAAAAGGAAAAAATACAAAAACAATGAAAGAAAGAAAAGAGGGCAGATTGTAAAAAAAAATAAAGGTACAGCCCCATACCAAAAAGAGAAATAAATTTTGAAAGTGTTCAAGCCTAAATGCCACTCCTGAAAAACACACTTCTAGTTAGTCAAACAGCCTAATCTTGACTAATTAAGTTTTAAATTTACTGCTGATAGGATAGTGAATTCGATTGGCCAAATGGTTTAATCTTGGCTTATCAGTAGGTAGATTAGGCTAGAAATTAAAGGTTCAAACATGCTCAAAATCTGAACCTAAGTTTCCAAAGAGAATGACTCAAATCTGTTTTAAATTATGAGTCAAACAGAGAAATAACTAGTTCTAATCAGCTCAAAATATGAACCAATTGACAAAGGAAAGACAGCTCAAATAAGAGGAAAAAACATTGCTAAAAAAAGAGAAGGCAGTGCTTTGAACTTTCAGATCTTAAAGCCTTCCATTTTGATTTAATTTTCGGAAAAATAAATGTCTATGTGCAGCTTATTTTTATGCCATAGATCACATCAAGTCAAACAGCCTAATCTTGACTTGACTGCTTTTAAATTTCTCTTGTAGATTTTAGAGAATAAAAATCTGTTAGACTGTTTAATCCTAACAGAATAGTATATTAGGTAGAGAATCATATGGGCTCAACTGTTTAATCTAAGTCCATGGGGAAATAAGGAGTATAAATAGATTAGATTTCATGTTTTCAAAAGAATAAAATGTTGTAAAAGAGCTTGCCAATCCAAGTGCACTCTAATGAAGAAAAAATGTTAGATCAATAGGATTGGGTAGGTAGAAAGTTTGTGTTTATGAAAGATCCATTGTTTTTCATGGCTGCTAATATGTTTTCAGAAAAAAGAAGATCATCCAAGCAAAGAAGGCAGCCCAATAGATGAAGCATTGATCAGCCTCCCAGAGAATGCAAGTCTGAAGTTCTTGATGCCTTCAGGAAGGCACCATCCCCAAGTGGAGCCACTGTTGGCCACCTATAAAATTTGTTCTATCAAAAGGTGGCCAAAACATTTGTTGGAGCCTTCAAGAAATTATTGCAGAAATGTTATATCTTGAAGCCTCTGGAAGACATCATCTCCTCTGTCCAAAATATGCCTTGATGTTCCCTTTTCAAAGCTCAGAAAATTCTGCTAATTTTATGAGAAAGAGATGTTGCAAAATCCCCTTGTCTCCCTTTCCTCCACTCAGAAACTAACCTTCATTTTTACTTTATCATTTTCCTCTATTTTTCCTTTGTTCCATTTCCCCCTTCATAAAATCCAGCTTGCATAGTTTAAAAATCCTTTTTAAACTATATCAAAACCCTCAAAACCCTTTGAAAACCATTGAAAATCCATAAAACATGCCTTTGTGTGTTACAGACTTAAGCCCCTTTGGGCTAAGTCTTAAAAACCACTTCCTCTCCACATGCCTTGGTGCTGGAACCAAGAAGTAACCATTTTGGCACTTATCGCATCGCAAAAGTTCAAAGCACGCAAGTCTTGGTGCCATGCCAAAGAGTTCCGATGCGATTAAGCCCGTGTTTACAATCCCCGATCATATTATTTCTCCGTGGGCCTGCACCGGCACTTAAACCTTGTTATTTAAACCTTTTCCAATTCATTTTTTACTTTGTAAATCCAAAAACCCACTTACCCAAAGTTTTGGTCTAACGCGCCGAGGTTATGTTTTTAAATATAAAAATGGGTTGATTGAAATAGACCCGCATCAAACTTCTAATGCAATTAGCCCATTATATTGAACCCCGCCCCCCGCCTTTTTCACACGGGACAAGAGTTATGGTCCCAAGCACTAATCGCATCGCAAACTTTGAAAATGGTTAGATCAAAAAGACCAAGCCCAAGGCTCTGATTGCGATGGCCCAATCGCACAATTGCATCGGCCTGCCCGATCGCGAATCACATCGGCCCTCCCCATCGCGCAATCGCATCTGCAATTTTCGTTACATCCTCCCTCTTTCCCCTGCCAATTTCAATCCTCCTATTGGATCTGGACCATCCACGTGTCCAGATTAGATGGCCCAGATCTTTCCCACATGGTTTCATCGCCTTTCGCCTTTCCACTTTATGTTTTTCGACTAATCCCCACCGTCGATCTCCACGTGATCGATGAATTTGATTTATTGTCTTTCTCTACTCTCTTTTTGACCGCTTCTAATGAATCCCAACCATTGGATGATGCCATCCAACGGCCACGCTCCTCCCCACAACCTCTAAAACAGTTTAACCCAAAACACAGGATTTCTTAATTGGTTTCATGTTTTGCAAGTAATAAATGGTTTTCCATTATAAATGCAAGAAAAAGTTGAAGGTTGGGAATGACGATTCCCGCGCCTTGATTCATCAAAGGGAACCATTCGCTCGGCTCAAACTCTACGTCTTGTCAATTTTTCATGAGGCATTGATGCCATATGAGCCCTACATGGCCTATACATCAACAAGACACAGCAATACATAAAAGAAACAAAGAGTATCAGTGTTTGAATATTTACCTAGCACAGTTTGAAGGATTAAGGCACACATTCAGTAAATCAAAGGCCTAAATCCATAGATAAAGATGTCATAAAGACCAGAAGACACAGGATAAACCTGATCAGACCTAAAACACAGATCTCAAGTAAATTAAAGGTGTTTTAGGAAGAGATGAAGACATTTTTCGATCCAAGAAAGCCTTCACCGCCACAAGCAGAGGCTAATCGAACCCTCTCCAGCTCCTAAAGGCACCTGCAGCCTCACAGAAATCAAAGAAGGCTTAGTCATTACCTCAACAAGAGGTTTTTACCTGAAGACAGTTGAAAAATTAATACAAATCAAAGATCTTATCTCTAATTGTCGGCAAAACTATTTTAAAATATTAAAGAACAGCTCAGAAGCAAATCTTTTCGATCATTAGGCCTCGGGGAGCAGCAACATAGTTACTTCAACATGACACAGAGCCTCAAAAGTCAACAAAGGCTCCCACTGAGCTTAATCATAAATGTAAATCACTTAATGCAGATAAACATCTGTAAATTTATTCATCGAGCCCCTCAAAGGCCGAGAAGTCATCAGTCTGTATTAATTGACCCATGAGATCTTTTATCAGATCCCACCTCCTCATTTTTCTATAAATACTTCTGTAGAAGGTGAATAATGGTTGGTCTCTGGACATCTGATTGCATGTAATAGTTTTCTGAAGCTACTGATGCCCTGTTTGCAAATTGAAGATACATAAGCTGATATGAGAAGTTTGAAGTTGTAGAGACCCACTGGGCTTGCTGATTGTAACTGGTTTGAACATCAAATACAAGCTGTTGATTCATGTGATCCTGATTTATGTCAATGGTGATGTGTTTTTCACTGTCAATTGTTATTTTCTTGAATGTTTTCACTCTATCCACTTTCTCTGATAAAGAGCAGAAAACATAGAGCTAGGATTTACTCTCAACAATACCCTACTCTTACTGAAAGATTTATTTCTATGTTTTCTTCATTTTAAAGTTCTCTTTAAAGAGTATATTAAAGCAAGTTGGTTTCAAAGCACTTGCCTGATCTAGATTGCTCTTTGTGATTATTATCTGTGTTTTCCTTTAGAATATGCTGAAAGCAGGGTAGTTTCGAAGCACTCACCTGATCTTAAGCTATTCCAACTATTTTTTAAAATGTTCTCCAAATAAAATTAATTCAATTCAGGTTGGTCTGAAAGCACTTACCTGATCTCAGAATACTTTTATGTTTTTCCTTAAGTACATGCCGAAGCAAGATAGTTTAAAAGCACTTACTTGATCTTAGGTTGTTCACTGTTTTTCATTTGTTTTGTTCTCCATTTCCTGTCTGTTTCATTCCATAAAATCAACTTAAGAGATCCTTTGACATAAGTGACTTGCCCCATGGATCCTTCTTGAACCTTGTTGTCCAATTCAAATCCTCCTATGACTCCATAGCCCAATGGGTTGAAACTGTTTTTGCCTTTTCTTTCAGCTGCATCATTCCTTCATTTGCATACATCTTCACCCTTTATTTTGAACTGCCTTCACCTTCATCATGTCTTTTCCCAACCAAAAAATGAACAAAACCCATGCTCTTCATAACTAGCCTAATATCACATTTCAGGCTCTAAAGATCACCTCTTTAAACTCATTCATAGAGAGATCCCTCTCTGGATTTAGGAGGGCTAGATCCTTGAATCCCAAAGAGGTTTGATGTTGTCTTATCTTTTGGTCTGGCCAATCTGGCCAAAACATAGGAACCCCAACACTTCAAAAGTTCCAAGATTTCAAGCCTTCGAAATTTTGTTCCCAATTTTCTGCAATTTCATTCCATGTGCAAATGTCTTTATGCCTTAGATATGCAGCAAACTAGACTGTCTAATCCTAGTTTGATTGTTTTTGAATTTCTGTTGTAGAATATAGAGAAGAAAATCTGCTGGATAGTTTAATCCCAACAGGTATTTGATTAAGTAGAGAAACATATGAGGCCAACAGTTTAAACTGGTCTCGTGGAGTGATAAGGGTAGAATTAGATTAGTGTGTTTTCTGTTTTCATTAAAAATGATGAAGAAGGTCTGCAAATTCAAATGCACCTTGAAGAAAAAAATGTTAGGATTGTAGTTTGGGTAGGTAGACTGTTTAGGGAAGTTTTCTGCTGTTCAACTCCATCATGTTGTAATAGCTGAATCAAAGAAGCAAGATGGTTCAAGGATCTGGCACCTGGTCCACTCCAAAGATTTATTTTCTGAATTCTTGACTCCTTCAAGAAGAAACCATCCCCATGTGGAGCCACTATTAGCCACCTATGAATTTTTTGTCAAGAAAACAGGTGGCTAAATTGTTTTATGAGACTTCAAGAGATACATTTCCCAGGAAAATCTCTCATCCTTGAAGCCTCTGTGTGTTCATTTCCTTTAATAAGGATCCTCACTGTTGTTTCCATTCAAAAAAGCCTCACTATCTGTGAAAACATTATGCTCAGAAAATCCTTCATTTTCCCCTTGTATCCCTGCAAAATTCCCTTTTTTAACCCTTTTCCCATATTCGAAGTTCCCCCTTTAACCCCAAAAAATCCCTCCAAAAATCTCCTAAACCATCCATTTCATCCTTAGAACCAAGTGAAAATTCTTCATTTGATTTTAAATCCCTCTTTTACCTCTATCGAAAGCCTCCTTTTTAGCCTAAAACGCTGTCTCTAAGGATAAAAAACTCTTTTTTCTTTATGCTGGCTTAGCCCCTTTTCGGCCAGCCCCTTAACCACTTCCCCATATGCCCCGAGCACTAAGACCAAGTGTAAAGGCCTGGGCGCTAATCGCAATCTCATCATTCGGTGAACGCATTTCTATGTTGTACGAAAAAATCCCGATGCAATTGGGGTTTGGTCTGTAAACCCGCGCCACGATCTCGACCATCGATATTTTAAGATCTGATGGCCAGCGCCAATCACAATCGCAAATTTTAAACTGTGCCGCCCACTACACTCCCTGATTGCAATCCCCCGATTGCAATCTCTGCCTTCGATTCCCCTTTAATCCAATGGTCATCGCAAGCCTCATCGCGCCCGCATCTCCCTTTTGTCACCCCACCGATTGCATGCCCACTATCGATTCACTTTTAATCCGATGACCCTCACATCCTCGCTCCGATCGCAATTGCAAATTCCAAATGGAGCTACATTCCTTTCCTCCCAATTTCGATCCTTTGACGCGGTACCAGCCATTGATCTCATATAAGATCCAATGGTCATAAGTCAATCGCACCATCACTCATCAAAGTTTTCGACCCTCCCATCGCTCCCCTCCGATTAGACCGCAGCCGTCGATCTCAAAACTTGGGTTTTACATTTAACCACGTATCATCCCGCTAAGCATTAAAATTTTAATGTTTTACATTGTATTTTTTTCATTTCGCCCAACTTCCACATGCATTTTTCCACCGTCTCCCTGCATGTTCCCACCGCTTTCCCTTGCAATCATAGCATTCACTTATGTTGTGCTACCATCATCACAATAATTCCACCGCATCTGTCCTTCCCCATGCATGGATTTCTTAACAGAGTTGCGTGTTTTGCAGGGCACAGGCGGTGAACACCACCATTGTTCACAGTCACTGTTATAGTGGCACAGAACAAAAGAAAGACAACTTTTAGAGCCTGAAATTACATAGAAGAGCCTGGGAGGGTGATAGAGTGTAATTTTCATTAAAAGTACAGATTTTAACTGTGCGAAACCTTTTTAGCCCCATCAAAGCTCAGATTTCACTGACAGAGACAATCATGAACTGGAAAAGAGTATCAATACAGAGTTAAGGAGTTCTAATGCGCATTATTGAAGATTTGAAGCCTTAATTCAGTGTTTTAAAAGAAAATTACCAGATTGAAAACCTTGTGAATCACACAGTAGGCCTAAAGAGGCCTATAGCACAGAAGACAATATCATCAAGGTTTCACATCAGCAGAAGTCTCCTCTCGAGAAGGGACATAGTACTCATATTGTTTTAGTCTACAGTGTTTCCATGAGAAGGTTTCCACCCTGACAACAGTCCTAATGCTACCAGAGAATTTGTTACGCGGTATGGCAGACTTTGAAGTCATTTATCTACCTTTTTTTATTCACCGGAGTACTACAAGTACTGCAGCAAAATCACAGCACGAACATACCTGGAGTAAATTGCAGCCTGTCAAAGACCACTCTTTCATCCAAAGAGTACTGAAGATCAGCGAGTAGATATTAAAACAAAATGGGTCTCGAACCTCTTCCTCTACTCTATTTAATGTCTCATTTAGTGTTTCAACTACTTCTTTTGCCTCTCTTTCACCTATAAAACTCATGAAGAAATTCATTGTAAGGGTTGTTGACTGGATATTCATGGATTGTAAGATGTTTCTCTTGAGATGTAGTTCTATGTGTAAAGTTGTAAGATAGGCTGAGGAAGATGTTTTCAGACTGAATATCGAGTTGTTGGCAATGTCGTACATGACTCGTGTTTCTCTTTAATATGACAAGCACTTTTCTTTGGATCCTGTTTTAAAGCAGTGGTGATGTTTTTCTATCTTTGTCTTTGTTTCCCTTTGTGATTAATCATATTTCATTTCTTCTGGTATGCATCAAAAATATGGCATAGGATTTACCCTTGCATGGTACCCTATGTTTCTGCTCTCCCTACCTTTGATGTTTTCTGTTGTCTGTATTATCTGAGTGCTTATTTAAGTTAATTTAACCAGTGTAGTGGCTGTAATTTACTACTAGCTGATGTGTGGATTAATGAATCAGTCCTCAGATGTTATTGTTGGGTTTTAATTGAAGGAATTGGGATACTGAGAGTTTAGAACGTTGTTTCTGACTCACTAGGATCCTTTCGATTAATTGAACCTTTCTAAGTTACCTTAAGTTGGATGTCGAAGCATTGAGAATTCAAAGTCTCTCTCTGATCTCAGGCCTTCACCTTTGCGTTTGAATCTTTAATGTTCCCTTTGTCTAAAGAGTTCACCCTTTAGGAGTTTGGTCACAGGTGTCTAATGGCATGTCTTGTCCCTGGAATTGATTCCTAAGTGGTCATCTTGGAGGTTTACCCTTCACTTTATTTCTCACCATTTCATACCATACTATCATCTTTAAGATCCAATGCTTTAGATGACTAGCCCAACTGAAAGCCTATGTATTGAATAGCAATTAAACCCTTTCCTGACTCCATTTCCCAATGGTCTTGAGTGTTCCCTGAAATCATTCCTTCTCTGTCTAGAATCCTCTTTATTCAGTCTTGTCTCATAGTGAACCCTTCTTTCCTGTTTCTCAACAACCAAACAAACAATTAAACAAAAAAACCCATGCCTATAACTAGCCTAAAACCTAAATCAGAGCTTCAAATACATATACCTTCACCTATCATGGAGAGATCCCTCTCTGGACCTAGGAGGGCTAGATCCTAAGGTCTAAAAGTGGTTCTGATGTTGTCTCATCTTTTGGTATTGCCAAACTTGACAAAACATGGGAACCCCCAACAAGTGTAATGGTCGTGCTCACCACAGATTGAACAAGAGTGGTTTGTCCAAATAATTGGCCTTTTTTTTTGCCTCTAGGAGTTGTTTGGCTCTCGGTTTTGATTTTGGTTGGAGTTTCCTCCAGCCTGAGATTGTGAAGGGCATTGTCGATTATTGTGCCCCTATACATGATTTCCTTTATGATTTTTTCTCCTTTTTTCTTAACTATGTTAGAAGGATAATTTGGATTCTCCTGGTTATATGGTTGGTGTGGTTGGTTTTGGAACGGTTGCACAAAGTTCACCTATGCATTATTCTACATGGGCGGGTCTTGTGCTGGGGACTGGGCATATTGCAGTCCCTGGTTTATAAATGGTTTTTTGGGGGGGGGAGCTCTTCTCTCAGTATTTCTATCTTCGTACTAGGTCCCCTGAGCTGGAGGATAGGGTCCTCCATGTTTATGGTGATACGACGATGCCCTACTAGTAAAATTTTGTGGAGGCATGTGATGACTTTGGTACCTAGGTTGTGGTATGTTCTGGGTAGAATCATACGTGTAATCGGGGTATTGAACATTGTTTCTTAGGTGATTTTGGTTTAATGACCCAATTAAAATGTATGTGGAGTTCAACATGCCTGGAAATTCTTTGTAATTTTGTAGGTGTGGGGAGTTCAACAGGATATTGTAAATATACCCTAACTTCTTATAGCTCAGCTCGAGCTGTTGGGCCTTACTGATGGCGTCCTCTTTGGATATGGGATTTTTTTGCGCCACATATTTCAAAATCTCTACGGTGAGAGTTTTCAGGAGCAGTTATAACATAATTCAATCGTCGAGTTTGGCTTTGCAAAAGCTACAACACCACCGCCATTCGTGGAGATGGTAAAAGAAATAGATGGTGGGGGTTTGCCTAAAGTGGGTCAGTAACTCCATTCTGCAATCGTGGTGGATGGGTCACTAAAAATAGGTCAGGAATGCAGTAGCGAGGGCACTAAAGGTTCCATGTGTAGTAGAGGGCTTCTCCACATATCATTTCACTGCTACTCTAGTTAGAGTGCATTGAAATAGTCTTAGTCGAATAGTATCATCAACGATGTTGTTTGATGAACAACATAGGTGGAAAGTCATAACATGATTTCTGGGGTCTTCTGCTTGCTTCCCTTCAAATTTTGGAATGTCTAAAGGGAGCTTCGTGGGTATGGGAGGCCATATGGGGTTGTGTGCAATGTGGTCGTTTGTCAACTTGGTTAAATCTAGTAGATTTAACGAAGCTAGAAAAGGTGACTGTGAGGTTGTAGCCATTGCGACTTGTGAAAACACAATGTTCTGGTTAGGAATAAGGTTTTTCTATGACGTACCCTTCTGTGCGTTCACCTGGCTTCTCAAATGGGTATCACTCCTCTGCCCGCTAGGATTTTTGGGAGGAGTGGTGTGTGGTGACCCTGTGGGGGTGTTCACAAGTGTAGCACTAGGTGACCAACTAAGATTCCCAAATAAAGATGCCCCGATAAAGGATGAACCAAGAAGGGTGGCAGAGTTCTGTCTTTGACACCTAAATGGCGAAATACCTGGAACCCCTCCCGATAATGGGGGGAGGTTCAAAAGATTTCTAGATCGACAAGGTCCCATTGGGTCCATTCTGGCATCGACTAGGTATGGTTTGGGGAATATTTGAGAGGATAGAGACTATAATCAAAGAAAAAATCTGATTGCATACATAAAATAAAGTGAAAATAAAATAAATTATCCCTTTAGATTAATCCTATGTGATAAGTCAATCAAAAAATACAGTTTTTTATTTTTTGCGTATGATACTCAAATCCTAGAAGACCTAATTGGGCCTTGAGAAGATATCTTGTGAATGCTGGAACATCATCCTGAAAGAACTAGCGACGCCCCCAGTCAATCGAAGAAAATCAACCAAGGTGAGGGTAGAGGGTCTAGTGCTTGCCAGCACCTTCACCTATAGGGAAAGGATGCCCTAATTTTGGCCACTAAGCACTGCCATCCCATGTGAGTTGGGCTTCTTGGTAGTTCAGCTACCAGTACCGAGTATCATTCGGGTCAGGTAGCTCCAGCTGACACCACACGCACTGGGCCTAAGCCTAACCCCCTCTAAATCGAGTCTCTGTCGCGCTCGGATTTTCCTTTCCATGGGCTGATATGTGGATTTGAAAGTTCCCTAAATAGTCAACTTCTATGTTTCAATATGAAGACTAACCAAGGCGGCTTATTGGATGCCTACCCCCTTGGTCCGAACTTAGACTATAAATTCTTTTGTGGCCCTTGTGGGGAGAATTTAGTGAGTTTTGTTAAGTTAGTTTTAGGTGTCTTTACTTTGCTTAATGTGTGGATGTGTGTGAAAAAAAGGTGAACAAGCACATAGTTTGAACGTGTGGATATGCGATGATCCTTTTCAAAATCCCCTATTTAAACTATGTTATGTTTTTCTTTGCTCAAAAGAAAAACATGCGCGGATATGGGCCAGCTTGCAATTTTTCCTAGTTAATCTATATGATCAACTATAGGGAGATGGTGAGTTGTGAATAGAAATTTTTCATATGCTTGCCTAGGATCACCTGAGGGTGCAAAGGCAGTAGAGATTACTTGCTCTTCTACTGACGATTTGATCCTGGTCCCAAAATCATAGTGCAAAAATTGAACTAAACTAATGACTTTTACACTAGAAAAGAGAACTAGCTAAGCATATGTGGACTTGGGCCACTTACTTTGGCTATTTAACTAGGTTTTTTGGTACCTAAATTCGCAAAACATAAATTATTTTGGAATTCAAGTTAATTTTCCTCCTACTTAAACTATGTGTTAACTTTGTGAAAATCAACCTGAAATAAAACCAACACCTAAACTATTAGAAGAATCTAAAAGTGAGTTTTAAAAAGTTGTGGGGCACCTCAACCAGTGCCAGCAGATGTATTATGGGCTTCCAGTCACCTTTACAAGCAAGAAAAGTTGGAAATAGTAGAAAAAAATCCCACTTCTAGTTTCTGCACACAAAAAGTTGGAACAGGCTCAAAAGCAGTGTGTAGGTCACCTCTGAATGCATGCACTGGGGTGCGTCTGTCTGTAAGAAAGCCACGCAATTTCCTACAAAGTAATTTTTTGGGAACTCTTCAGCTTTAGCCTATCACTAGGGATGAACCAGACAGTGAAGGAGAGAAAGGGGGGAATTAGAGCCCAACTCCATAACAAATAGGAAGGACTCTACAAAAAATCACAACCACATAAACTTGGAAATAAAAGTTACTGGAGTCGCCAATCCTGTGTTGGTGTGTTCGGCGCACGAATGTACCAAATCAAACTTGCTTAAGAGGAGTGGTTTTTCCCTCTTAATTTATTGGTCATAGGTAGAAAATATATGGATTCAAGCAAGTTAGTGGAACTTGCTAAAACATAAACATACTATATAGAGAAATAACATGCATATTCAAACATAAAAACTAAACTAAAACTAAAAAAAATAAAACAAAAACTCTAAAAAGATTCAAACAACTTCAATAATCCAAACGACGATGCTTACGTCCCTTATTATTGAGTGCTGGTAGGAAATGAGGATGAAACTTTAACCCACTTGTCAAGGGGTCCTTGGAACTATGGAGCTCCAAGTCCCGATGCAAGGATTTCTTTACTTCCGAGCTGCCTTGGCACAAAGTCTCCCTCTCTCTACTAGGTGGAATGGAGTTGTTGGATGGCCAACAATTGAGTCCCCTCTATCTCTGCTCTGGATCACACACTGCTGGTATTTCTTGGGGAAATTCTAGACAGCATAACAATGTGTTCTGATATTTTTCATCTCTTGGTCGCCTTTTATAGGAGAATTCAAATCCTCCTTCCCTCTCTTGGAAAACTGTGGATGGTGACCCAAGAGAGGAGGGTGATACCATTTTGTGCCAAATTTATTCCATTGTGTGCTCCCTTGAGGTCCTAAGGAGGTTTTCCCTGCTATTCTTAGGTGGCCTCAAGTGTGGGATAAATGTCCTGGAGTGTGCCTTATGGTGTTGGAAAGTGACTTTCGCCACTCTCAGGACTGTGTGGATTTTTGAGGAAAGTTCACGCAAAGGCACGCTTATCGAAGAATTATGCGTGCAAAGACACATTTAACTGGTTCCTTCTGTGAGAAATTTGATTTTTCCTTTTAGACCTTAGATATTTTTAAATACTTCAAATTATCTAATGTCTCTCAGCCCTATAAATCGTTCTGCTTGACATTAAATAATGTCATCTTTGCTTGTCCGATTTTCCACTGATAACAAGTGGTGTAATCATATCCCCTAGAAAAAACATCAAATTCAAATAAGAATGCATCCAGATCTTCCGAATTCAGTCCATGGAATGTGGGGATGTTCTATAATGGAATAGTTTTCATAGGGAATTTATGATTGGGTCAACAATGGGATACTCCAATGTTGATGTTTGTCCCTGGGGTTGATTGTGCACCATCTGATCAAATATGTGTTGGTAACCTTTAGGGATTTCCTGGTCTGGGAGAATAATTTGAGTAGGATTAGGAGGTGGATTTGGAGGAGGCCTTGTAGCACTACCTCAATATGGAATTTTGGGTGTCTCTATCTTGACCACTCTTTTAGGAGATCCAGGCTTTGGAGTTTTTAGATTTATCCTTACAGCACTACTGGTTTCTCCCTCTCCTTCTTGAAAATTGCAAGAATTTCCCTCTCGTGAAGGGTCGGGACTCAAATGTTCTGTAGTCTAAAAGCTCTGTCCAGACCCTTAAATTTCACTGTGGATCTCAATGGGGGTTGCATATGGTGAGGCTGCTGCCTGAGGGATTATAGTAGGATTTCTTTGGGAAATGGTTCTAGGTCCTACAGATGCCTAAGATTTAGCCTGTCTTGTGATTTCATCTATGAATGTCTTTCTGCCAAGGGTCACCTATCCCTTGGGTTTTGTGAATTTATACGAGGGGTTTTGATCTAATTCTATATTTTTTATTTCTAGTCATTCATTAAAAAAAACACCTATCCTATTCAACCTTTTCACAATTATTGAAAAGCGGGTTGGTGAGTAAGCGTTTTACTTGCTAATAAGCAGGTTCTTACCTCTCATTTTCAATACCCAGTTCTTTCACAACAAAAAGAAAAAAAAAAGACATCACTCCTAAACACTCTCCCCAGCAATGACACCAAAATTTTGGGTCATAAAGATGATTGTTAAAAGTAATCTTAATGCTTCACATTAATCATCAACCGAGGGCAAGTATGTTTATTTCAAGAGTGCAAGAAAAGTATATGCGAGTGAAATAAGAGTTCAACTATTCTAAATTGTTGCAAGAAATACTATCTAATTCTAGAAGTTCAATCAATTAGTTCAAAATTAAACTGCGAAATATTTAAAATCAATCAAAGAATGAGAATTTAGTCTGAACTGATGCAAAAAGTAAACACTCAATGTTGAAATTAAAGATCTTTTGTGATTTAACAACAAGCTTAATGAATTGAAAATCAATAGAAAATAAATACTTAATAAATTTAATAGCAATCACCTATTGACATTTTGCAATGGAATTCTCTATAATTCAATTAATAACAACATTCAAAATTGAACAACAAACCATATGTTCATACTTGCAATGGGAAAAACTCAAGAAATAAAAATATGCAGAATTGAACATAAACTACTTAACCATGCTGAAATCAATCTAATAAATGGAAAAACATCACTCAACAGTAAAGGAATATTAATGATAAATTCAACTCGATTGAAAAGGAAATCGTAACACACCACACTTGTAATTGCTTAATTGAATTGTATTTTTACAAAGCATAATAATAACTAGTTTGCGAGAATCAGTAAATAAACATATAACACAAACTAGCAGTCGAACTCCCAGGGACCAGGCCCGAAGCCTTCAGAAGTCTCCTACCAAGAAATACTCAGAATCTGCTTATAACAAAATTTCTAACTCTTTCATTAATCAATAGAATAGGTACATAATCGTAAGTTCAAAGACTCTATCTGAATAAATGTTTATTACAAAAGATTACAATATAAGGAAAAAGCTCTCATGTTCTCTTTCAACTAAAGACTTTTATAACTTTAAGGAGAAACAAAACAGAGAATAGTGAATCCTCAGGATCAGGAGATCCTGAGGCTTCACAGCTATCAGTCGAATGCTTAAAGAATAGATGTGTCTTTCCATCTCTTGCTGATTCACAGGAACCAAACACGATTTCATTTGCTTTTCTTGATTGTTGTTGTTTGGTCATTTGGTCAACAGTTGGTTGGTTCGGATTTCCTATCAATAAAGACAACAAAATTTATTTTTTATACTATTAAACACAGTATTTATTAATAATTTGTTTTACCCTACTTTTACACTATTCTCCTTTGATTTGTTTCTAAAATGAAGGAAAACATATAAAAGTTAATAATAAATCAAGCTAAAGATGGGGGTAAAACGTACCTTTTCCATGTCCCAACAATATCTATATTGAAGAAAATACCAAAGTATTTAGACAACCACAAAGAAGGATGAATCCAAATTTAAGGAAAATTGTTAAGGAGGAACTACAAAAACTGTTAAATGTGAACTTCATTTATCCTATATCTGGTAGTCAATGGGTTTATCCACTAGTAATTGTTATGAAAAATAATGGAAAATGGAGAGTATGTATTGGCTATAGATAACTGAATAAATCCACTTTAAAGGATCACTTCCCACTTCCTTTTATGGATCAAGTGAATCTAGATACATTGACAGGGAAGAAATATTTATCATTCTTGGATGGTTTTAGCAGATATAATCAGATCCAAGTAGCTCCAAAAGATCAATATAAAACCACTTTTACCTGTCCATGGGGAACTTATGCTTATAGAGTACTTCCCTTCGTATTATGTAATGCACCTGCAACATTCCAAAGGGAAATTATAGGAATTTTTTCTGATCTAATTCAAGATTGTGTGGAAGTATACATGGTTGATTTTACTATCTACGGGAACTCTTTTGAAGAAGCTCTTAAGAATTTATAAAAAGTTACTATTAGATGTAAAGAAAAAAATATTTCATTAAGCCATGAAAAATGTCTTATGATGTTTACTAAAGGGATTTTTTTAGGCCACCATATCTTGGGAGATGGAATCAAGGTGGATGCATCTAAGGTAGAAGTATTTTCTAGATTATCAATTCATATTTGTCAAAAAGATGTTAGAATTTTTCATGGTTTTATTGGTTACTATAGAAGATTCATAGAAAATTTACAAAAATTGATTCTCCACTTTTCAAATTAGTAACAAAGGATTGTAGGAGCTCACTTGGAATCTGATTGCCAAAAAGCTTTTGAAACAAAAATTTTTGAAGCACCAATTTTGAGGGGACCAAAATGGAAGTTACCTTTTTTTATTTCAACTAATGCTTCAAACATAGCCTTGGGAGTTGTATTAGGAAAAAAATACTTGAATCATTATGCCATTTACTATGCAAGTAAAATTTTGACTCATGGAGAGTTAAATTATACTGTCACTGAGAAGGATTTTTTAGCAGTTGTACATGCCATCAAAAAATTGAGACATTATATCATTGGTTATGAAACCTTTATGCACACTGATCATTCTACAATTAGATACTTAATCAATAAATCAATTATAAATGGAAAAACTACAAGATGGTTAATTTTTCTACAAGAGTTTAATATTATTATTTTGGATAGACCTGGAAAACAAAACATAGTTGCAAATTTCTTGTCTAGGATCCAAAATGATAATAATAATACTCATGTAGAAGATGATTTTCATGATGAATATATTTTTGAATTATCTACTAAATCCCCTTGGTTTAGATACATTGCTAACTACTTGGCTACATGAAATTTACCATCGTACTTATCTCCTCGTGAAAATAGAAAGGTAATTCAAACTAGTGCATCTTACTCATGGATAAATGAAGAATTGTACAAAACAGGACCTGATCTAATTATCTAAATATTTTTTAGAGAAGATGAAGTACCTGAAATATTTAAAGCTTGTCACGATGAACCATGTGGAGGACATTTTTTTAATAAAATATATGCTTACAAAATCCTTCTCTTAGGATATTATTGGCCTTCTATTTTCAAGGATGCCAAAAATTATTTTAAGTGATGCAATAGTTGTCAAAGAACGGGGAAACCTATCCTTTCAAATGAAATTCCTCTACAACCTCAGGTACTCATTGAACCCTTCAAGAAATGGGCTTTATATTTTTTTGGTCCTATTATTCCACCATCAAGACAAAAAAGGTACATTCTTGTTTGCACTGATTATGTTAAAAAATGAGTAGAAGATAAAGCACTTCCTTTTTCCACTGGAAATGTTGTAGTCTCATTTATTTTTGAGGATATTTTCACTTGGTTTGGTGTCCCAAGGGAAATTTTGATAGATCAAGGTACTCAATTTACATCCAAGTTGATACAGAAGATAATGGAGGAATACAAAATAAAACATCGAAAGTCTACTCCATATCATCCACAAGAAAATGGACAAGTGGAGTCCACTAATAAACTAATTGAAGCCATTCTTACCAAGACTGCGCATCATCATAGAAGAGATTGGGTAGGAAAGCTTCTGAAAGATTTATGGGCATATCGTACCACATGGAGAAACACTACAGGAAATACTCCCTATAAACTTGTTTATGGGAAGAAAGTATTGTTTCCTATTGAATTTAAAATAAAGACTTTCAAGACAACAGCCACATTGGGTCTTGATCTTTCAAAAGCACAAAAATAAAGGATGGAGCAATTAAATGAACGAGATGAGATAAGACAAGATATTATCCAAAGAACCAATCTAGTACAACAACAAAGATCTAAGTGGAATGATAAATATATAAAAGAGAAGAAGATCTAGCCGGGGGATTATGCCCTACTTTTTTATTCAAAGTTCAAAGATTTTCAAGGAAAATTTCAAAATCATTTTCTTAGGCCTTATGAGATTGAAAAAATCTTTGATAATGGTGTAGTTAGGATCATAAATGTTGATGAAGAGAAAATTATCTTCCTTGTCAATTGAGATTATATCATAAGCCATTAACAAGGGAGGAATTTGTTGAAAAATTGTAGAAACAAATTGATTTAAAGCTGGTTAAGAAGGATTTTCATTCTCCTTTAGCCTGAATCACCAAGTGTTCTTTATTTTCTAAAAAATAAAAAAAAAATTAAAAAAAAAAAAAATATATATATATATATATATATATTTATATATATATATATATATATATATATATATATATATATATATATATATATATATCATAATAATAATAATAATAATAATAATAATAAATTGTATAAACGTGAAAACCAACAAATGTTGGCATGTTTATACAGAAAATATAGGGTGAAAACCGAATTTTCTTAGCATCGTAAATTTTCTTTTTCAACCCCAATATTATTCCCATTTTTCTATATATCCCTATTTTTCATTCAAAATAAATAGCTACAAAATTTCTAAGAATCTGTAGCTTTGAAAAAATTATGCAGTATATACTGACAGAAAATTATTGATTGGAACAATTAAAGACTCCAAAAGAGGAATGATCAAGTCAGTAAATGAAAGTATCTAAGGACAAATTGCAAGCAACAACCAGGCATTATAATTATCAATTCAAAGGTATGTAAGTATTAGATTTATAATAAAGTTAAAACATTAGAAGTATGAAATAATAGAGGCATGAAATCATAAGTAATATGTCAAAATCATCTCAAACTTGTCATAGAAACCCATATGTCATCCCTCATTACATTACCATTCCATTTCGAAAACCTTGTTTTATTTTTAATTCCAATGATCATTCATTTATACTTTGTTCTTTTGAAAAATCATTCCATTATCTTCCTTGCTCACATCTCAACCATACTCATATATCTCATTCCACTTTCGACCTCACTTATATCCCTCATTTCACTCTTAACCATACCCCATTTCCATAACCCTGTCACAGAAACAATTGTGAGACGAGACTTCACCACCAGGGGGATAATTGATTGGACTGAACCTAATGAGAAGAAATACATGGAAGGATATCCCCAAAACAAAAAAATGTTAGAGGAGGTGCAATGGTGGGAATTTATAGAAAAATTTGACGGTTTTGACATAGCAGTCACCAAAGCATTCGCTCAAGCTTTTGATGGAATAGAGATCAAAATTGGAGATATCAAAATAGTGGTGGCAAAGTCTTCCATAGTTGATATTACTAGGATCCCAAGGGTTGGAGAAAGATGGTTTAAAAATAGAGGAATTAAAGGGGACGACTGGAGGAAATTCTTAAAGAATCTAGGCATAGACTCCAATGTTTTCAAGAAAGTTATTCCTAGCACAACCTTCAAAAATAAATGGAGTAATTTGCTTCTAGTTATCCATAAATTTATTACATCCGAGGGTAGGTTTGGTAGTGTGTTTTTCTACCATATTCGTATCATGATGCACTTTATTGAAGGGCATGAAATAAATTTACATTATTTCCTACTGAATAGCTTAAGGAAAATGTGTGGTAATGCTCACACGAGGATATAGTTTATTGACAACACTGTAGACCACCATTGTCTTGTTAAAATTATCATTGAAGCCCATTTAGAGAGCTTAGGATATAATTTGGAAACGTTTCTACTCATAAACTACTTTAAGGAAGTAAAACAAGACATAGCCAGCACAAGAAAAATAAGGAGAAGTAGAAGAAAAATTCCTGAAAGCTCTGTTGAAAACCCTGCAGAACAAGAACAAAATTCAGAAAATGAAACTTATTTGGTGAATATTTTGGAAAACACGAGGAAGAAAAATGTTAGAAGAAATAAAGCTAGCTAGAAAGAAGAAAATACACCCACAAAATAAACAGAAGAAACTAAAACAAAACAAAGAAACATTCAAAAAAATATTACCTCCTTCATCCACTACAAGGAGAAGTGCAAGGCTTCAAAAAGTAATAAAGGAACCATGCACAAAGTATGTTGAATTAGAAGTGGAGGAGGAATCAAAGTTAATTCCCTCACCTATTGTTTCATCACCAAAGAGAAGGTCACCATAAATTGACCCAGTATAGCAAGAGATATATGATTATATTGAGTCTCTCGAAAAGAGAACATCTTATTCAAATCGGGCAGAAGGGATTTAATCTGTCAATCCAAAATATCCTCCAAGCATCAATACTATAAAGTAGGAAATATTTGAATTAGAGACACTGAACAAACACATGAAACAAGAACACGAGACCTTAAAAGCACAAAATGAAATAAAAAGGACATAGAATGATAACATTTTCTTGCACCTAGGTGTATGGCATAAGAATAATAAAAAGTTGAAGGAAAAGAACAAATATCTTAAAAGGTCATCAGATTAAAATACAATTTTTTTATGAAGAAGCCTAGAATGGCAATTACTAAGAGGAAAGTAAAGAATACAAACTTGGATGTTCTATCTCAAGTTTCTGAATAAATGCAGTGACAAAGAAAGGCTATCAGTTTTGAATTTTTTCATGAGGACATGCAATGACTTCCACGTGGGGGAATGTTGAGCCTCATAGTTTTTTCCTTTTTATAATCCTTTTTCACCTATTTTGACCACCATAACCAACAATGGGCATCAAATCAGTGGATTCAAATCTTGACAGGTCTATGATTGTCTCATATTTCATATGTTATTAATGTTCTCTGTTATTTACCTAATATTTCCATCAGCTACTAGATTTTGATGTTTCTGCAACTAGAATCTGATTCTACAACTAAGTCCACTGTTGAGAAGGATCCAAGGTGCCATTGGAGAAAAATATATATGGGAAGATATCAATTAGTTTGCTCAACTTTTTCCTCCTATCTTCATGAATTTAAATTATTAAAGAAGGTTCCAATCGAATGGTCAATGGAAAATGTCAACAGGTTAGCTACGGCAAGCAAGCGAGAAGCGAAACGTATGCCTCACAATTTTCTTTGTCAAATATCAAATCATGAGTGATTTCTAGTAGTATATCTTCTAAGATTAATTTAGTATTATGTTATCTAAAGAAACTATAAACATTTATGATAGAGGCTTTATTAAAACCGCGTATCAGAGATGTTGTGTATGGTTGTTATTATCTTATGTTATGCAACAGTGAGCTCTTAAACTCTGTTTTAATATAAAAATAAGTTTTCTTATCTCGATGCATGGCTGATCTTTCAACTTAGTCATGTTTCCATTTGCTTGTGGAGGGCCCCCTCAAGTATTAATGCTTTTTCATTTCAGTTATTTTTATTTTTGAATTTCATTATCAATTAGATCGATGCATCCCCTAACGTATCTTTATGTTTTTTTTGAATTGAGAAACAAATTTAATGTGTAGTGTGCATGTGAAGCAAATGATTGAGTTCATAGATAACAAACAGTTTGGTTATTTTATTAATCATTTTCTTTTATTAATTCAGGAGCACATGAGTTGTGTTGGCATTGAGAGTTTGAATTGAGAGCAATATTATAATTTTGAGAATCAGAGAATTAGTTTTTAGGTTTCATTTCAGAGCATGTTTGTTGTGAGTTTTATTTAAAAGTAAGAGTGGTTTATCAATTTGAGAAAGTGTGAACATAGTTTAAATTAATTTTGATTTTTCATGCAAGAGTGTGTTATATTGATAGCTGAGTTTATTCTTTTAGAAATCAAGTTTCTTTCAAAGCACGTTTTAGATATTTTCAGAGTGTGTGTTTGAGTCTTTATGATTTAATTTCATTTTTCAAGTGTGAGATTAATTTCTGAGTTGAAATATTTATTGGTTGTGTGGATTTCATAATTAGATATTAATATGATGATATTTCTTAGAATTAATTTCAATGAATAATCCAATCATGTGCATTAGCATTTTAACTCAATAATTAAGGATTTCTAGCACAAATAGTGTACTTACACTTCGTTAGTTTACTATCCCTGGTTGATAATTTAAGTAATCAATTTAAGACAATTAAATTCACAAACACTTCTTTCACTTCCATGCCCACAATTTCCTCTCCATTGGTGAATAAAAATGTATATAAGGAAGAATAGGTGGAGACAACAAATAGATACAAAGCATAACAATCTCTAGTATAAGCTATGTAGCATATCAAGGAACACTAAATAAATACACAATCATTGATGTATTTATGGAAAGGAAACACATAATGTATTATTAATATAATTGTAAAAGGAGAAACATAACCATAAGCCTTGATTTTGGACACATCCTTCAGATGATACTCCAAGTCCTAGCCTCGAATCTTCAAACCACATCCTCCTTCACAAATGGGTTATAATTGGGCATGCTTCATCTCATAGGATGGAAATTAACCAGAGTGGGTGGTACCGGTTTAATTTATAAGGAAGGAGAGGGAGGTGAGGATTCTAAAAGGTGGGAGGATTTTCACATCTTAAGGGAAAGATCCATGGAAAGAGGATTCATGGCCATGAATGGGAGGTATCATTCCTATCATCAACAATCTAAAACCATGTCTCCATTCTCGAGGCTTATAGTAAGGGAAGCTTCTCCTCCATTTTAGGGAAAACTACCTAAAGAGGACAAGTAAGAATCTTACTAACAAAATTCACACTATCAGCGCTAGACACATGTTATGAAAAAAGGTGACAAGCACGGGTCATTAGTAGTACAGAGCGCACTAGGCTTGTAAAACAAGGTTTTTGACAAGATTTTCAGAATATTTTTAAATCAAGTCTTATTTCACTTCTTCAGGGATGTTCTAGGAATTTTTTATGAAGAACATATTTTGCGACATTGGTGGCATGATGACACAAAATGGAGTGTGAAAAAATATTTTATAACAATATAATGATAGTGCTTGAGGTGTTTCAAGGAGGAAACAATGACAGGAGTCAAAATCCCTTTCAGAACCAAATTGAGAAGGTACCTTGGTACCAGACACTACATACCAACACTATGCAATTAAAAGAAATTCCCATTGGGTCAAAAGTATGTGAATTCGTCGAGGGAAGTACAACGACTAATTCAAACAAGGGACCTGACCTAGAGTTATGTAGAAACAACACAAAAAACATGAACACCATATATGAAACAAAATAAACTCTTGTAACAAACTTGATATTCAACAATAAAGAACTAAGGGAATTAGGAGTACCCAGTACTGCAAGAAAGTAAAATTCCAACCCACTAATTGAAACAAAGAATTTAACATTGTACCTAGACTAGCATTCACAATGGCCCCTTAAGGATAAGTCCACAAATATGAGCATAAATTCTTCAACTAAGGAACATGTATGACATGATAATTGATTTTCTGCCACCCCGATCCAACGATGGAGTTCAGATAAATAGCTAGCGGTGTTAGGTGACAATTACCAGAATCAAAATATACCCTTCGAAATTTCCTTAGCAGTAGCCAAGTGTATTGTAGACACAAAATTTCTGCCATCCCAAAGCATTTTCCTAGAGTGAGGTCATCAATGAACAATCTACCATTTTCAGTGAAAAACCATCCAAGAACTAATCTTCCATGGGAGGGTTGCTCCATTCCTGAGCAAACAAGAGAATTTTTGTTAGTGAAAACAATGACAAAAACAACATTCTTTATCCTTTGCATGATGCATTTAATAGGATGAGACCCAAGTTGGTGGTTCCCATGGTGTGAGCCTAGGATATGCCACGTGGGCCTATGTGGAGCCATGTGGAGAGCCTATCTTTTGTTCCAATGGTTTCCACCTCCATCCACATATGATCTCTCTACATGCGAGTGATTATCCCCACTGGAAAATGGTTATCGAAGGGAGACGACATGTCACTTACTTAGGCCTAATATGATGTCGTGATATCACCCCCATCGGGGACCTGACCTACAATTAGGTACTTACCCTGGTGAAACCAGTGCTTAAATTCATGGAGGCCTTCCCTATTTACCAATTCCAACCATGAAACATCAATGGATACATGTATACCTAAGCTTTCCCAGTTAAACACAATATGCAGCACCTTATTCCCTTCCCGTCGTGTATGCTTGGTAATCACATAATAAAATTAATTCAATAGGTATTTGATACTACTTACACCTCCTGTAAGTGCCAAGTATGAATCACTTTCTTTGTTTGGTGACCTAATAAGAGCTTTCTTACCAAACTAATCACTATTTTAGAATCCCCATGGATCTGAAGTAATTTGAGAACTTCCCTTACTGTTATTTCAAGCCCTTTCACCAATGCGATGAATTTTGTTAGGTTATTTGAATCCAACCTAAATTAAAGATCATGGGCATGGATTAGATCTAAATTATCACCTATGATTATGCCTCCTAGACCTACATCTCCTGGGTTACCCTTGGAAGCATCGTTTAAACATAATTCAATGAAAGCTTTATGATGGGGGGGGGGGAAGAATGTTCTTGCAACATAAGTTTCTCTTTTATGAGTCCTGTTAGAGAAGGTTATGTCAGATATATGTTTCAGATGACGGCCTCATAATAATCAATGTTTCCTTCATTTACATCAAAAAGGGACACCAACACCATCTCTCTGATATTTTTAATTGTAATTTCCTATAATATGGATATGGGCCTCTACTTTTCTTTAAAATTGATTACGTTTCTCTCATTCCATAAATTCCAGAGAAAAAACCCCATAGCTAAAAAATATTTTTTCCTTATAGACAGGTTTTTTATTGTTTTCTGAAACCTGTCTTCTATCCATGTCTTTGTGTTTACTAGACTAGGTGAGGCACCTCTAAATAATTGATTTACAAACTCCCACATTTTCCTGGCGTAATAGAAAGTGAGTAAAAGGTGTTTGATTGATTCCTCAACTTGTGAACAAAACATGCATATTGAGGGAACCTCAAAACATTTCCTTCATAGATGGTCCCAAGTTTAAAGTGTATGCCCCTAAGCTAAAATCCATAGAAAAGTCGAAATTTTCGGCCAACCACAAGTTTTCCAAATTTTGTGCCATGGATGTTGTCATGATGTACGATAGAATTTTTTATGGAATAGTACGCCTCTTTAGATGTGAATGTTTTGACTGGTTTTCTCCCCCGCCGAAGTATATCCTGTTTAGGAGAAGCTCATATGATTCTATTGAGAAGGTTTTTTTGTAATTCCTCCCAACTGAGGCTTCCCTAGAGAGTTCCTAATCACCCATTGTTTTCCACTCTCACCAACCTTTCCCATTATCAGAATTTTTCCAAAATTCTGCCACTTTAAAGGCTCCTTGGCCTTGCGTTAGTGATCTAATAGGTTGGAAATTATCATTTTTCTCCAATGGTGGATAATTCTTCTAGGATTCCTCCAAAAATAATGTCATCCTTCCTCCTTGAATCTCCCAGAATGAAAATTGTTTCACCACGTCCTTTGATTCATGTGCCCAATTTAACTCCTTAGCCTTTAATTTTTCCAGCAGAAGGCACTATTTTATCTTGAGAGTTAAAAGTAAAGTACTTACGATACCATATTTTCTTATATACTTGTGTACCTCCCTGAATCCAAAGCCACCATAACTTCATAACATAGGATTTACTTATAAGAAAGGGGTCCTGGAGGCCTAGTCCATTATTTTTGGAGCAATCAACTTTTTCCAACCTACCAATGCCCACTTTGGATTTTTAGTTGAGCCTTTCCATAAGAAATTACTCCATAATGATCTTAACTGCTAACACACACTAATAGGGATAGGAATCATCGATAATTGATAGCTTGGTAATGCTTGTAAGTCTTCTTTCATTAATATTAGACGACTTGGAAAGTTGAGTCTTGTAGGTCCAATTGTTGACTTTTCGACGAGATATTTCTAATAGTTCTTCCCATGTGGAGGCCTTGTTATAGAATAATACCAAAGGGATTCCTAAGTATAGTATAAGGTAGGTGATTTCTGGTGAAACCAAGAGTTCAACTCAATTAAATCTCGAGTATCTTCAGAAAATTTAAGAAAAACATTTTTTATTTTTCGGTGTTTGTTGCGGTACCAGAGGTGCGCATAAAGAGTTGTAAAATCATGCCCTTTGTTTTCACTTCTGTTTTGGTTGGTAAACCAAATAATATAACATCATCAACAAATTGTTGGTGGGTGAGAGGAATATTTTCCCTAGATAAGCAGAGACCATAAATATATCCTAATTCACCAGCGTTTTGAAACATTCAGCCAAGACCTTCCATAACTACGATAAATAAAAAGGGTGATAAAGGATCACCCTGCATTAGCCCTATAAATGTGTGGAATGTCTTTGAAGGTGAATTGTTAATCAAAATTGAGAAAAAAAAATAATGAGACAACAGACACCACCCATTCAATCCATTGTTCAAAGAAGCCATAGGCTCGAAGAACCTAAAATAAAAATTCCAAACTAAGTCTATTATAGGCCTTCGATAAATCCAATTTTATGGGCATACATCATCATTTTTACATGCTTAAAGAGAGGATGATTTCTTTCACTACAATTAAACCATCAGTAATTTGACACCCTTGTACGAAACTTGTTTGAGTTGGTGATACTAATGAGGGAAGAAGCGGTTTCAATATATTAAATATTATCATATAAATAATTTTTAAATCATGTTGCACATAGAAAATGGTTTGAAGCCCTCCAGATTGTTAGATCGACCTACTTTGGGGGCTAATGATAGGAACATAGCATTGAGTGTTGGGTGGAAAGATCATGATCACCTTGATTCCTAGAAAACCTCTTGAATTTATTTTCCTAAAACACCCCAACTTGCGTAGAATAATTCCATTGTGAAAGCATCTGTACCAGGTTCCTTATACTTAGGTGTGTTCATGACCACCATTTCAACTTCAGGAAAATAAATTGGTCTCATTAGTGCCTTTATTTTCTCCCTAGTCATCACCCTTGGAAATTGTTGGATCACTATATTAATTGGCCAATGTATTCCTAAGTTATCCTCCAAAAAAAATACTTATAATAATGCACCAATTTGTTTTCTATATCCTGGTGTTGTAGCTTTCTAATTCCATCCTTCCTAATGATGGATAAATTTATGTTGTTATGGCGACGCTGGATCATGGAATTATGAAAGAATTTTGAGTTACATTCTCCCTCCTTGAGCCATTGTATCCTGGAATCCTACTTCCAAAGAGACTCTTCTTGGTTCTTGTTATGCTCTAATTGTTGAAGGGTATCGGCCTCTTTTGCTACCAACTGTGAAGTTCTACCTTCTAAAATGATTCTTTGTTTGATGGTCAACATTTGATTTTCCAATTCCCTCTTATCTTCGAAAATATTCTCGAAGACATTCTTGTTCCAAAAAAATTTCTTCAACGCTTAAAATTTGAGTTGGAAAGTGTGCATTTTACTTGTACCACTGATGTTCAACTCCTTCCATCAGTTGGCTAGAAAATATACAAAACCAACCAATTTAAGCTAGAAGATTTCGAAATGAAAAGGAATATTTAGTGGTGCTTCTTTGAGATTAGAGTCTAATCGAATGGGCCAATGATATGATCCCATGCATGGGAAAACTGAGCTTCCACTAGAAAATTTGGCCCAATTTCCGACGGCCAATTCGTCGCTATTCCGACACATAGTTGTTGCAAGAGCGACATTTCGAGGACAGGCAAAACGTGGTTTTCCATCCCGTCGCAATTCCAACGCACTTACAAAGTGTCGCACTACCAAAAAAAATTCCGTCGCTTCCAAACAAGCGTCGCTCTTCCGACGTTTCCCAAACTGTCACACTTCCGAAGTTTGTAAACTGTTGCACTTCCAATGAAATGTGGTCCGACGTTTTGAATGTCGCTCTTCCGACGTTTGTAAATTGTCGCAATTCCGACGAAATGTGGTTCGACGTTTTGAACGTCGCTCTTCCGACGTTTGTAAATTGTTGCAATTCTGATGAAATGTGGTCCGACGTTTTGGACATCGCTCTTCCGACGTTTGTAAACTATCGCAATTCCGAAGAAATGTGGTCTAACGTTTGGAACGTCGCTCTTTCGACGTTTGTAAACTGTCGCAATTCCGACAAAATGTGGTCTGACGTTTTGAACGTCGCTCGTCCGATGTTTTTATACTGTCGCTCTTTCGACGTTTTTAAGCTGTCGCAATTCTGGCGCTTACAAGGCGTCGGTATACCGATGGCAAGTTAAATTTAAAAAAAAAAAATGAAACTTTAAAACAGGACAGTAAATCTCCAATATTTGTTATGAATTGTGGGCGTTCCAATGACTGTGAAATATTAATATAATAAACAATCATTTTTTTTTCACAAGAGAAAAAATGTTGTTTTGAATATATTATATGAAGTAAAACAGTCCATGAAGTCATTACATTTTCACATCTGAAGATTGGAACCCAAATATCCATCCAGAAATGTGGAAGTCCCACCCCAGACAGTGATAGAAAAATACCCCATGTCACATACAGGGACTTGATACTAAACCCAGTAACGGTCCGCATGGAGATTATCGACAATCCGAGAAAGCATCCAAATATGCCCGAGGCATCTATAAGAAAGTGAAATAGCAGTATGTAGAATAGTAAAGCAACAGATAGAGTACCGACGTCCATTGTTCCAAATACAAATTAAAGTACCCAAAATCCTTGAACAGAGAAAAACGCTAATCATGTGAGGAGTGTGATATGTCCAAAATATATAAAGACCATCAGACCATATCAATAAACCAGCAACATAGACCAGCATCGCTAGTTTTGAAGGCAGAGTGATAAACATTAATCATTTTTTTTTCACAAGAGAAAAAACGTTGTTTTGAATATATTATATGAAGTAAAACAGTCCATGAAATCATTACATTTTCACATCTCAAGATTGGAACCCAAATATACATCCAGAAAAGTGGAAGTCCCACCCCAGATAGTGATAGAAAAATACCCCATGTCACATACAGGGACTTGATATAAAACCCAGTAACGGTCCACATGGAGATTATCGATAATCTAAGAAAGCATCCAAATATGCCCGAGGCATCTATAAGAAAGTGAAATAGCAGTATGTAGAATAGTAAAGCAACAGATAGAGTACCGACGTCCATTGTTCCAAATACAAACTAAAGTACCCAAAATCCTTGAACAGAGAAAAACGCTAATCATGTGAGGAGTGTGATATGTCCAAAATATAAAAAGACCATCAGACCATATCAATAAACCAGCAACATAGACCAGCATCGCTAGTTTTGAAGGCAGAGTGATAAACATTAATCATTCTTTTTTCACAAGAGAAAAAACGTTGTTTTGAATATATTATATGAAGTAAAACAGTCCATGAAGTCATTACATTTTCACATCTGAAGATTGGAACCCAAATATCCATCCAGAAAAGGGGAAGTCCCACCCCAGACAGTGATAGAAAAATACCCCATGTCACATACAGGGACTTGATATAAAACCCAGTAACGGTCCACATGGAGATTATCGACAATATGAGAAAGCATCCAAATATGCCTGAGGCATCTATAAGAAAGTGAAATAGCAGTATGTAGAATAGTAAAGCAACAAATAGAGTACCGACGTCCATTGTTCCAAATACAAATTAAAGTACCCAAAATCATTGAACAGAGAAAAACGCTAATCATGTGAGGAGTGTGATAGGTCCAAAATATAAAAAGACCATCAGACCATATCAATAAACCAACATCGCTAGTTTTGAAGGCAGAGTGATAACTTGTCAACACATAAAATAGTATCATAAAGCGGATACAGGAAATGTGCAGAGACATGTACTATTGATATACGCCTCACACAAAAAGCATCCATGATAGAGAAAAAATATGTATAAACCCAGGGTCAATTGTATGTTTTGGCTCACTTGTTCCCGGAAATAAAAACCATCTGCAGAAACCCAGGCTCGCTTGATTCAAAAATTGGTAACCATCTATTGCATCTGAGATGTAAGGTTGAGGCTCGCTTGTTTCCATTAGTAGCCCACTACAGCATCCACCCTATTCATAGCAAAAAGGTTCCTATAGATATACAGAGAAAGAGTATAATACGTAGACCATATAAACATGGCTTTGTATTTCAAAAAACAGGTTTAAAATAGAAACAGGGCAACATTTTTTTTTCCAATTGTTATGAACATAATTCGACCGTAAAATATTAATATAATAAACCACCCCGTAGCGCTTCGACTATAAAAAATCATATAAACATGGCTCTGTATTTCAAAAAACAGGTTTAAAATAGAAACAGGGCAACATTTTCTTTTCCAATTGTTATGAACATAATTTGACCGTGAAATATTAATATAATAAACCACCCCGCAACGTTTCAACTATAAACAATCATATAAACATGGCTTTGTATTTCAAAAAACAGGTTTAAAATAGAAACAGGGCAACATTTGTTTTTCTAAGTAAAGTAAATCTATTAACAGTGGGAATAAAATTACACCGAAGTCAAAAACATTTCCCAGACTCATGGCAAATTTGTCATCAAAAAATCAAAAAATAAGACTGCCCTCATACGAGGAAACCAGTCTTGAACGTTTATAGAATTCAAAAATATTACAGAGGTCTAGCATAGTAATATAATCTAAAAGCAGCCCAATTAAGTGGGCCGCGAAGCAAGAAAAACAAATTAACCAAACTACTCCTTCGATGGTTCCTCGACGATTCGGCACCATCCTTCGGAAGGTCCAGGATTTCCAGGTGCTATCTCCACATTCATGCCACCGCTCCCCTCCTAAAGGCCTGAATGTTGGTCGGCTTTTTCTGAGCTCAGACCCACCGGACGGGTGCATTGTTCTTCCATTTGGGCCTCCTCACGAAAAACCACAGTAATTGAAGCTGTGATTCATGGGAGGTTCAGAGAGCAATTAAAGGGAAAAAGCACAGTGCACGTCATGGGAGAAGGTGAAGCGGTCAGGAAATGAGGAGCAGGGGCACCCATACGGTGGCCAGATCCTAGAACCCGACCCCGCCCACTTCTAGTATCTGGATAGCAACCTGCGTGATAATCACTAGACTGGGAATATGACTCGGTTGAGGGGCTGGAGGGAGCGCACAGGGGTTGACCTCTAGTGCTCCCCCTGCGGCAATGCATCCTTTGATGCAGGCGAGGCATGGGTGCAATCTCAGCAGTGGGCACAAGACGAGACGAAGAAGAAGAATTCCAAGAAACAGAGGAATACAGACACAGACCAGACCGAGAGAAATGCAGATATGCACCAAGGTCTAAGCAGCAGTTCAGTTGGCCACTTCTCCTTCTTGTCACAGTGAGCAGGCAGTGTAACCCAACAACCGGCTCATCTGAAAAACCATAGCGAAATGTCATTTTATCGACTCGACTGCAATGCAATCGAAGAACGCCCGTCATAATTAATCTCTGATCATTAATGAGAGTTGAAGGACGGATCATATTGGAGCATGCGGAATCGCTAATAGGAGTGGAGGTCCGATCTTGAATAGTGTTAAAACTAAATGTGATTTGATGTGAAAACCTTGGAACTTAATTGAACAACGTTAAAACTCAATGCGATTGATATGAAATCGCCACATCCATATCCCATTGCCTTAAACGCCATCGAATGCACCCACATCTGGGAACAGGGCAACATTTGATTGATGACACATGGCAGAAATTGATTGGAGCGGATCTTTGTTTGGGTTGCTCGTGCAGTGGAAATCTAGACCCGAAAAAGATTAGGGCGAATTTGATAAGAAATTCGCGTCACAACTCTCCCTCCGTACGCTAGCCCAACTTCGGACCCAAAAAATATTAGGGTGGAATTCAATTGGTTTTCGCGTCACAAAATTGGCTGACGTCAGCAGGCTATTTTGGAACGCAAATTTGGTTTGAATTATGGTTTATCGCCGTTTGAAGTCCGATGGGCTCGACTTAAGAACAATTTTGTTTGATCCCATCTTATAAAATTTGTGTTGGTTTTCTTTGATAATACACATATTTATAATAAATCATGGGAATACCACACTAAAAATGTGGAAAAGTTATATAAATTATTGAGAACAATCATTTTTATGTAAAAATATCCAAATGTGCTTTTGGGAAATAAGAATTCGAGTATTTGGTTCATATTGTTTTAAAGGAAGGAGTGAAGTTGGAGCCTCAAAAGATGCAAGTTATTACAAAATGACCTATTCCTAAGAAAATCAAGGTTCTTAGAAGATTTTTAGACTTACATGATATTATTGATAATTTGTTAAGAATTATGCATGCATTTCAAGTCCACTCACATATCTCTTGAAGAAAATATCATTTATATGGAATGATGAGGCTACTTTGGCATTCTCTCTTTTAATGGATGCCATGTCTTCTACACCAACATCGGTTGCACCTACTTTTGGTAAAACATTCATAGTAGAGTGTGAGACACTAGGACAAGGAATTTACGTAACATTAACACAATAAGGGATATCATTGGCTTTTAAAAGCAAGGAATTCAAAGAAAATATTTGGTGAAATCTACGTATGAAAAATAAATGAAAGCAATATTACATGCAATAAAAAATGGGGATAGTATATCATTGGGAGGTACTTTAAAGTCAAGATATACCATGATAGCATAAATTATTTTTTGAAGCTATGATTTTCATTAGAAGATTAAAAAAAATGAGGAGAAAAAATGCAAAGTTTTAATTTTGAGATAATCTGCAAAAAGGGTAAGGAAAATTTAGTACATGATGCTCTTTCTAAAATAGAAGAGACCTCAAATTTATATCCAATTACATTTTCTATTCCTAGGTGGCTAGAAGAAGCTTGCCATAATGGAAAAATGACAATAGTACTAAACAAAAACTAAATTTATAAAGGATGGGATGAACTCTATGGAGCATTGGGAGTGAAAGAGAGATATACTTTGGTGCAAATGTAGAATATTTTTATGCACGCAAGCATATTTGAATAAACAAATATTAAGGGATTCCCATGTCTCTCTGATGGTAGGACGCAGGGTTCCTTAAAACATCTCAAAGGATCAAAAAATATATTTTTGGAAGGAATGAAGAAAGATATTCAAAATTTTATAAGAGAAGGTCAGGTTTGCATAATAAATAAAAGAGAGATAGTAAAATCTCTAGGGTTACTTAACCATTCCACATACATATTCAAAGACTAGAAGATATATCAATAGAATTTATTACAGGGTTACTGAAATATAAAGGTAAGTATTACATTTTTGTGGTCATTTATATAGACAAATTTTGTAGATTTTTTTTGGAGAGCTCAAAGTACATAAACAACAAGCCAAGTGGCAGAAGTGTCCGTGAAAGAAATTCATAGTCTTCATGGTTTTCCTAAAGTAATAGTAACAAGAAACTTTTGGAAATAATTGTTTAATATGAGTGGAGAAACACTAGCTGCCATGAGTTCTACATATCAAACACAATCAAATGGTCAAACAAAAATAGTTAACAAATGTTTTAAAGGTTATCTACAATGTTACTCTTTAGAAAAGCAATCTTAATGGATGAAGTGGGTTCGTCAAGGAAGAATGGTAATATGATACTACCTATCACACATCTACTAAAATTTCTCCATTTAAGGCCCTTTATGGATATCCAACTCCTAGTATCTCATAATTTTTGCAAGATAAGTCCAGAGTATAGGAAACAGAGTCACATATGGAAAATACTAAAGAAACTTTGAAAATTATTATGGAAAACCTTCAAATGACATGAAACATGATAAAACAACAAGGGGAACAACATTTAAGTGAAAGATAATTTGAGGAGGGTAATTGGGTATTTTTTAGATTATAGCATTATAAGCAAATCTTCATTCAAGAAAAAGAAGAATAAAGAATTACCTCAAAAATGTTATGGCCCTAAATAATTATTCATAGGATTGCACAAGTGGTATAGAAGTTATATTTTCCTTCTTCTTGCATTCATAAGGTTTTTCATGTATCTTGCCTAAAAAAGGTTTTGGGAAAAATATGCCAATGTAAATAGAACTTCCAAAATTAGATGAAGAATGAAAGTTGATTCTTGAACCACAAAAAGTTATAGATAAACATTCTGTATCTCTTTGACATATAACCATTATGAAGTACCTAATCAAGTGGAAGAATATTCCTCTAGAAGAAGGTACATGGTAAAATGATCAATTCGTGATGAAATACCCAAGGCTAAAGGGTTCGTTTGAAGTTTTGACAAACGTTTTGTTATATGTTTTATATAACGCGCGGCGGAATAGTTCTATTGTTTCTTAAGGTCCCACACAGTGATAAAATTTGAAGGGCAGGTCTGAATTTCAATTAGAAGGGCATATATCTATGTCACCCTTCCATAATGAAAATCTTTAAAAAAAAACTTTTCAATTGACCACAGTAAATTATTTTTACATTTCATTTTCAGAAAGACAAAACCATAAATCTTTATATTAATAAAATATTGTTACATATACAACAATGAAGAAGGCACCATCTCTCATTGCTTAAATATCTCATTGGCAATGTCAACATAAGTCTTGAAGACACTATTATAAGAATTTGGATACATACCACCGGGATATAGGAGATTCTTATGTGTCAGATTGTGTAATGAAATTTTGACTTTGTCTCACAAGGAGCAGCAGCATGGAGGTCTGGATTTTTCTTATAGAACTTTTTTATTATTATTTGAAATGTTGTTTATAGATATGAATAGAACAATGAAATTATGAGCATGGTGGACAATTAGTCAAGCTCATGATGCCAAACCATGATGATGTAAGTTTGGAATTTAACATTTTTACATGTTACAGACAAATAGTCAAAATCACTGACAACTTAGTATGCCATAATTAATAATCATTCCCTGTTCACTTTTATTAATAGGTTTATGTCACACGATGATCTCTCTTCTCTGGCATTTACTTGTATTGAAGATCACTATTCTAGGAATAAGGAGTTATTTTCTCCAAAAATAACCCTAGCCAAACATTGACAATGCATCAAGGATATCTTTCTATGCTTCATAGGTACATATGTTCTACTTCTAAATCATGTCTTGGAAGTGGTTGTTTTGCTGGAAATTATTCACTAGTTGATTTCATACCAAAGTTTTTTTCTCATTTTCAGCATCCAATACATGAAAAAGATAATGGTTTAAAACAACATAAATATTTGAAATTTTGCAAGAATTGTCTGGCACACTTTGAATATGAATTTTGAAGTCAAGTGCATGATGCTGTATAGGATCAAGTGTCATTTGAATACCAAATGTTTCACAAGAAACTTCTCAACATGCTACCCTGCAGTAAGGATTAAATGACAATATTGCATCAACTATTTCCATAATAAAAGTGCACCTCGGCCATAAGACTAAACAACTACAAATGTTGTAGATCTAACAAGACCACAAAATCAAATGTATTCTACAAGGCCAATACTGTATGAAAAATGAAAAGGAGTTTGCAACCAAAAATACCTTAGGAAACTAATTCAATTAGATACACCAAACCATCAGCAAAAAGGAAAACCAACCTACTCAAAAGGCAAGCGTTTACCTCCTTTGACAAAATTTTGAGTTACGAAACAAGGGCCTTTATTGTCTTGTCAATGCCCCTAGTAATTTGAATGGGGTTTGCACCTGCTGCAACAACCTAAACAAAAAGGTTTCATTTCAAATTATTTTCCACAAATTTAAGATACAACCATTGTCAGTTTTGTATTTTCTAACAAGCTCATAAATTTTGACAAAAGAACCAAAATTTTTTAATACCTGATAGCAATTTTTTCACTCAAAAACTATCTTAGACTCAATAATCCCAACCCAAAACTAAAAAACCAAACACCATAAGACCCTACAAAAATGAATAGATGATCTTAATCCAGTACTATCGACAAAAAATTACCTTTACACCCTCACTTATTAAACCCTGTGCTGTTGAATTTTAACTTCAACTGCTGCAGCAGAAGGACGGATGCAGCAGCAACATTTTTTTTTGGAGGTTGCTTGCATGCCATCCAGAAATTTAATTCAACATTTAAAATTCCTACAAGTTTTTTTTGTAGACGACCGCAGCCATATTTCTATACAGGATTGTATTTAAACACAACAACCAGCATTAACGCAATTCACCAACCAGAAATTAAACAAACAGAAATTTACCCGACAGTTTTGTAAATTCAAAAGGAGGACACATGGAGCATTAATATTGGATCACATGAAATTGAAGGGAATCTGAAAACCTGAAAACCGGACCCGAATTTTTTATAAGGCACATTGGATTGAGAATTCACGTTACAAATTAGGCAGACGTCAGCATCCCATTTTGGAACACGAATTTGGTTTTAAATTCAATCTATTCAGACTTTTGAAGTCCGATGGAAAGGGTTCTTTAATGTTTTGATAGTTTAATTTTATGTATGCTGTAATATATACATATGTTTTAAACATATGTTATATATATATCATATGCGAAATGAAAGGTGGGCCATAGAATTTAGTTTTAATTTTATTTTTTTAAAAAGAGGGTTTATTATAATATGTTTTATATGTTATGGCATATAAAAATAAAAAGGACAAAAAAGCTTGGTAGTTTTTTTATAGACAGTACGTAAATTTTTTATTACACAGCAGTGTGTAAAAAGTGAAAGACTGAGTGTAACTTTTTAAGTGTGTATGCACAGCAGTGCGAAAGGGAAAAACACAACAGAGTGTTTTAGAGACAGAGTATGTTTGTTTTGAACAGACAGTGAGTTGGTTTTATGCACTGCGTTTTGTAGCAATCATAATTTTGTAATCCCTCTCAGTGAGGAAGTAGTGTAATAGTTTTTTTTTGAGTTATTGAAGGGAATAGAAGTTTCTTTTCAAAGTATTGAAACTCTGTCTCCTGTCAAAGAAATTTTTATTTTCTCTGTGTTAGAGGAAGGGAGATTTATTCTCTATTCATTGTTCTGGAATTTTTCAATATTTCAACATGTGCAAGAACAACAGATGTTGTGGTTCCATCCCCAGCTAAATCATTTGTCTTTGCCGCAGCTTGCCTTACCAACTTGGCCCCAATATTTTCAACTGGGTCCTCTAATTCAACCAATAAAAAGGCCAAAACAATAGCATTGAGATACATTTCATTACACTGTCAATAACAATAAAATTTGACTCATCCATAACCCTTTCCTTTTATTGTTGTGAAAATATTTATGCATTACTCTAATGTGGCTAGTCCATAGGCCAAGTAGACCACTAGGTAACAAATATGTTTCCTTTCACCTTTGAGTTTTCAAATTATGCCTACCAAATCTAAGACATTTAAGAGGGGGAACAAATACAACGTTAAAAAGAAAACCAGAGCACACATATACAAATTACCTCCTTAGCTACTGTCACACCATCATTAACTATTTTCGGAGAACCATGCTTGCTCTCCAAGACAACATTTTTCCCTTCGCCCCAAGGGTGACTCCAACAAGATCGGCAAGTTTGTTCACACCGCCTGCAAGACAAATTGACAATGCTTTCAGTAAGTGTGCAATTGAATGCCAGACCATATGCCAAAACAACCCTCCATGAAAAATTAAAATAACACATTAAAATCGAATATAAGTGGACAAGGAAAGATCCACCGCAGTGAAGTTTCACGTGCAGGTGACCTTCCTTTAAACATAATTTTTTCTCTGACCTGCAATTTTTTTTTCACTGAGCCATCCTTGTTGAATTACAACTCCTTTTCCATAGCTCTTGTATTAACTACCTTCTCTCTGTCTCGTAATCTCAGAGTCCCTCTTTTGCTTGAGCGATTAAAGGAAATGGGTGAAAAAACTAAAAGAGAACACAATTATCTGCCATAATTATCAAACACTGCACCAAACTTCTTCCCCTTTCCATTGTTACCCAATGAGGTAGATGTGGCAATTGTTGTCATACTGCCCAAAGCAGAGGCCATCTTCTCTTATGCTGAATATTGAATTACAAGATCTTCATATTAGTATGAACCTTAAAAAACATGACTCCCATTGCTAAAAACCACTTTTAAGTTGTAACAGGCAAACTAAACAACTATCGCAACTTTTGGCAACTTCTGGAGCATTAAGAGAGAAACAACCAAAGAGAAATACAACCATAATCCTCATTTTAATGAGACCGAACTATATATTTGCATTAAGATAATAGAAAGAAATCACGACTATATTAAGGCAAGCACAAAACAATCTTTAACCAGTGTCTCTCGCGGCCTTCAGGTTGCCATGCTAGAGGTTGCATATTTTTAATTTAAATTCTTGACCTCTCGTGCCCATCTATGAATGCATCCAATGGAATATCTACATCAAATGCTCCTTTATATCCCCAAAAAAAATTCCCTACTACAAGAGCACCAGTATTGATGGATCACCCCACACCATCCCACCCACTAGAAACGGTGAAAAAGGAAACCCGAGAAAACTTTTGAAATATCTCAAGATGACTATATGGGTGGTTCTTATGAATCAACCAACCATTCAGAACATGCTCATCAATCCAAGCCATGAGTATTATGTGACGATATTCAAGCAGGCACTGAATCGGATTTCTGAAGCTATGTTAGAGAAACCCTAAACTCTCACTGAAAATAGGTGAAATGTGGCACCACTCAGAGATTGACATGTTCCAATTGGTACAAGTGGTAGACAATTGGCATGCTCAAACAACGAGGTGATGCAGGAATGAAATGAGGGAGAAAATATCAGAAAATCCCCAAATCTGGAGAACTAAAGCTCATCACCAACTTGAGATTGACAACTTTACATGATGTAACCTATGAAATCGTAAATGGAGAAATCATAGTAACAATAAAGTAACCTATGTAACAATAAAGTCGGATTCATCCTGGGAGTGGTAATGGGAGAAATCATAGTGAACAACGGGAAACATGCATAGTTGCTTACAATCAAATAGATGAAAAAACACATACAAAAAACCTAGATAATAATCGTGAACAAGCTTAATATTGAATTATGAACTGTAAAGGAACTTACAAAATGTGACATTAAGAACCTGGTCAAGCGCACAAGCAAAAATATCCTGGACATGACCCTGGTTGACAAGTTGTATTGCTCATGATGCAAGAGGATTTGTACCTGCACTGCAAAGTCAATCAAAATCCATCATTATCTATACAATAAATACAAGTAATTGATGTAGTATTTTTTACTCTAAGATGCATTCTTATGATAATGTTAGAACATATATTGAAAATGTCAAAACATACCTGAATAAGCTCCTCTTCGTTTCAAGAACAATTTATTGGAGTCGCATGAACTTGGAACAAGCCTCCCACGATCTGAAAGAGTAGAAACTAAGTCAACAGTGACTTTTTTGTTGCTACGCTGGATCAAGGGAGGTTTGCTCCAAGATTAAATCACTCCAATAAATTATTCTCTACTAAACAGGGCCAACCACGTGAAGGTGGAAGCTCTTATGGCCCCTCCCCGCACGTCACTCTCAATTCCCCAATACCCAATCCATATTTCATTTTTTACTTTCATGAGCATAAAAAAAAATTTCAATAACTAATAAAAAAACAATTCAACAAAAGGTACGCAAGGAAACATTGCAATTAATGCTTGACATAAAAATAGTATGATAAATGAGTTTTTTATATAACGCAAAAAACGTTCCAAGTATGGTAACGTTTGTCTTATATTAATACAATATTTTACATTGTCAAATTTTCTTTTTCTTCTTCCTATTTTTAAAGCTCCTAATTACATCATCAATATCATCGTGCTCTGCTCCTGTTTCGTGCCTTTCAACCCGCACTGCTGACCTAGTTGCGTATTCATGATGTCTGGGGCTCATCCAGTGACGGGGCATCGCCTACAAAAGCAGATAATATTAAATTTTAATTGTCAGTTTTTAAATATCATTGAACTAGTTCGGTAATATTAATAAAAAAAATTGCAATGAGATTATTTACCTGGTGCACCAGTTGTCGCCGCTGACCTAGTTGCATAGTCACGATGTCTGGTCTCATCCAGTAACGGGGCATCGCCTACAAAAATAGATAATATTAAATTTTAATTGTGAGTTTTTAAATATCATTGAACTAGTTCGGTAATATTAATAAAAAAAATTGCAATGAGATTATTTACCTGGTGCACCAGTTGTCGTCGTTGGGACTGTTGCCCTATCTTCCTCTCTGGTGGTAAGATCCTCAAGGGAAACATTCTCTGTCATTTAAACAAAAAAACGTTATAAGGACAACCATCAAGGTATAATTAGAAAAAATTATAAGTGGAAATTAATTACCGTCACGGCCCTCACTGATAGTAGCATTGTCGGCCTGGTCCCCACTACAATGATCAGGTTGCATGTGAGGATCATCTACATCTGGCTCTAAAACTGGGTTATTTACCTCGTCAGTAGTGCTGCCCCCCTGATTTAAACAAAGTTGTTAGACATTAAATTTATGGATGAAAACAAACATATTGAAAGGTTAATTTTTTACCTTATCAGGCATTCTGGATCTTGGAACCTGCCCCAAGCTTCTGCGACATTCAACTACGGCTTGGTAGCCGAAATGGAAAGCGATATTTTTATCTTCCTCTATAGTTTCTATTCCGAAGTCATCAGCCTACATTACATATGATTGTGTATTTTTAATCATATTTGATAGGATTACAAAAACGTTGGAAGGTGATACAATTAATTATAAGATTTTTAGCTACTTAATTACAATTTTTGCGGCTAATTTCAAGTAGCCACCCTGGCCTAGCTTGTGATGGCCATTTTTTTCAATCCTAGCTTTGGTTGCCTTTGAGGTGTCAGGAAACCTAGCATCAAAATATTGAAGTCAGATATGACGTAGCACACTTTTATTTTAGACATAGAGAAAATTAAAGCTATTGAATTAAAGCTGTAATTTACCTTGCGGGTCTAGTTGGCATTTTTCCTTCTTTCTTTGCCCTTTTCTCTTTTCCGTCATGGATGAGTGCTCTCCACTCACTCTCTGGAAATGTGAGAGGACACTCGTATCTAGGGTTAAATTGCAATTGCGTCCTATAGGTGTCCCTAGTATATTTCAAATATTTGCCGGCTACCCGAGCCACCGTTGTTCTGTCAAATGTGCCAACCCCAAAAAGGGCTTCTAGATAATCTAGAAGTTCTTTTTTCAGGTTGGAATTCTGGGAATTCCACCCTGTGCATATGGTTTGGCCAAAAATTACCAATGCATGGCTCTCCAAAAACCTGTAGAACTCGTTGTTTCCTACACAGGAAAAAAAGATATTATCATTAATTTAAAAATAAAAATCATGATAAATATGTTTTAGATACAGTACATGAAATAGTTAAAATATTAAAATTTACCTCGAAGTTGTACGTGCTTTATAGGGACACCTTCATTGTTCACCAACTATGTGCCATTAATGGTCCCTATGGAGCTGACACGTGTAGCTCCAGCAAATGCAATAATGTAGTTGGCCATATCAACCTCATCACTGCCAACACGTTCAGCGGTTGGCTGGGTGTCTGCTTGGGCAGGGTGTGTTTCTTGGCTGGCACCTAAAGGAGTAGAAGGTGTATGAGAGGGTTGCTGGGCAATCTCTTGCCCTTGTGTCCCACTACCACCAACACCGGGTTCAGCAAGTACCAGAAAACACTACATACAAAAGAACTTTTTGTTAGTTTAGTCAATGTAAAAATTAAAAATCAAACTATCACAATTCATCTCATGCAGAACAAAAAAAATATCCTTTTGAATTTTTATTATTACCTGATATGTTTCTAGCTGGCTCATAAGTTGTTTTATCCTCTCTTCTGTTTCAGGTGTTTGAGGCGCGTCTATCAAAGTATTAAATTCCGACCTTGCACCTCGTGCCTTTTTTCGCAACAAGATCACTGGAGATAGGGATGAAGAAATCTCTTCCTCAAAGAGGGAATCATCAGGCGTACCATGGCTAGGTGTCTGCATATTTGAACAAAATTAATATTATTTCAATTATGTAAATAACTAAAATACCTGAAGATAGAGCAATGCTGGCACTTTACATGTTCTTCCGCTGGCCTCTTTCCACGGTCATCCCATCTCGGGGCTGTTCCTGTACTACGCTGATCAGTCTGCCACATTGCAATAAAATTATAAATGTAAAAACTTGAAAACACAAAATGAAAACTGAAATAATTTCTAATAAGACACCGGAAGACAGAGTTAGAGTTTCAAATATGCCTTGCATTGAATTCAGTCCTAGAAACATGTCATTGCACATTAAGGCACCCAAACAAGAGACGAGTTGAAAATGAAGACCTTATTGAATATATTGTTGGAGCAACTTCTATTAAACTTGTTGTGAAGACCTTGAGGATATTTTTGGAGCAACATTGTTGAAGTTGATGGTATAGCATTGTTGGAGACGATCTTGAAGGGCCTTAAAGTGAAGCTTTTGGAGCAACTATTGAAAAATCCTTAGAGCATTTAAGTAAGGCACTTTCTATCTTCCATCACCTTTTTCCTTTCAATATCCTTTAAACTATTTTTTTGATATTTAATGTTTGAAATCACGTTATAATTCCTTGATTATATGTGTTTGGGGACTTTCCCTTTGAAATTACCCAAAAATACCTTGGCAATTTTATCTTCAGGATGCATGTTTGACCCTATTGTTCAATATTTTGATTGATAGTAGTAAACATAGAGAGTTAGGGGGCTCTTGAATTGGTTTGGTTGGGCCATTAGATCCCTAACATCTACTAGGGATAACCCCCCTTGAGTTGGAGGAGAGCTAGCCCGAAGTGAAAAGAGGTTGGTGAGGTGACAATGGGGCTATTGAATTACACATGGTATCACACTTTGGCTTTAGGACTTTATCTTGAGAAGTGCGAGATTTTGCTATATCAATTCTCAAATTGTTTACAACACTATTGTTAAGAACTAATAAGAAGTGATGTTGAGGGGTTTTTGGGTATAAGAAACAATACCATTTAAAAACTAGGGTTCTCAATCCTTGGCATTCCTTCACCTAGGCCTAGGGGCACACTAGAATAATTTCACACTAAACCATGCAAACTTAAAAGTAACTTAACAGATCCATAAAGTAATAATAATCATAATTCCTAATTTCCTATTGTACGATATGATGCAAATTATTCAAACATGAAGCAATGAAGACATGCAATGTCTGAATTTCAAGATTGATGAACCAATGCAAGAAGTTAGAAACTACAACTTTGATTCAATACTCTGTGTCCTAACTCCAGGAAGGAATCTAGTTTGTAGTACAGAACATGCATCGTGTATTATCAAATCTTAATTGACAACAACTAAAGGTCATCTACCTCATCAATTCCTTCCCATTTTTTGTTTTTATGTTATATTCCTTATAAAAGTGTCAAATTTCTCTCAAAGTAAGCAAACACTGAATAAAATAAAAAATAGTTGAGATATGATTGAGAAATGGTCATTTATTTCTTGAAAGGATCTTCACAATTTCTTTGGTTGTTTTTCATCTCAAGAAACAAGAAATGACCTAAGAAACTATCGTGATGTAATATAAGAAACAACACGGTGCAATGGCAATTTTCAAAGCCAAATGATGTCCATTGAGGACATGGCATTTATTTGGTTCCTGTTTCATAGAAGTTTCGGGTAGAAATGGAACTTTGTTGTACCATTTCCAGTAGTAAAAATGGAAAACCTTATTTTTCCATGGGAAATAATTTACCTTTCCTTTTTCAAGATAATCTAAATCACAAAAAATATGAACTATACTACACACATTCTTGGATAATGTGAAATTGGAAAAGGAATACCCTACACAAGTGATGCACACATGTACATTTGAACACTAATAGATTTTTGTAGTTGAAATGCAATGCTTGTTTTCATTTAAATGTAGGGTTTTTAAAGCAGGGAGAAATAATGGCTGCCAAATTAATAAGCATTTCTTTGGGAAAATTTTAAATCTTGTATTGGGTGATGAAGATAACAGAGGGTATTGAATCTTGATTCTTGACATTGTGTTTAACTTGAATAACTCAAATGATTATAAATATCAGTGGATGAGTTCTTTTTTTCAAGTATGTCACTCAAAAATCTTATTTCAAAGCATTGTATGATGGCTAGCATTTTCTTGTTTCCCTTTCTTCAATTCAATGTAAAAATTATATTAATATATTGGAGCACGAATGATAACTACAATTTTTTGCTCTGCAGTATATCTAGCCCTAAGATTATGAAAAGTTTTCTCAAGTGGAGCTATTGATTATTGATGAAGCAGTTGCAATTCCATTGCCTATTGTAAAGGCTTTGCTCGGGCCATATTTAGTGTTTCTGTGCTCTACTGTAAATGGGTAATAATTATAAATGAGCCAAACACAATCACAGATTTTGTAACCATTCGGTTTCCATGGATAGTGATGGTGATATTAACCCTATATATCAGTGACCTATATCTATATGAGAATGATCTCAACATTAACCTTGATATGGTTGTATGGATGTGACCTTTGGTATGTCATCAAAAAATCCCCAAATATCAAAAAATCCCAAAATCTGGAGAACTAAAGCTCATCACTTTCGATCTGGAGTACTACCCTTGTGATAAAGTTGATGACTTTCGATCTACCTTTCTCTACCACTTTGCACTTCACCTTCAATATAGATCAGACCAAGGGAAATTTGTTATTGGGTGTTGAGATGGATGAGTTTGTCGAACTCAAATCCATAGCTTAAACTTCATGAAACTGGTGGAGTCAAATTCATGCAAGCACAAACACATCTTACACATCCTCTTTGAAACTCATCTGAAAGAACAGTGGAAGACATCTAGAGAGAACCCTACAGCCTAACACAATTCAATGGAATTGACAAAAAAAACCCAAATAGAGTCAATCCTACTATAGGAGGAAGGGCCTGCAGTAAGAACTTACCATTTTGCAAGAGCTGAGGGCGAATGCTGTTCTGCAAGATCTGAGGGTGAATGTTGTTATGCAAGAGCTGAGGGTGAACACGGAGGGCGAATGTTGTTCTACAAGAGCTCAGGGTGAATGCTGAGGGCGAATGTTGTTCTGAAAGAGATCAGGGCAAATGCTGAGGGTGAATGATGTTCTGCAAGAGCTGAGGGCGAATGCTGAGGGCGAATGCTATTCTGCAAGAGCTGAGGGCGAATGCTGAGGGTGAATACTATTTTGCAAGAGCTGAGGGCGAATGCTGAGGGAAAATTTTGTTCTACAAGAGCTGAGGGCGAATGCTGTTCTGCAAGAGTGGAGGGCAAATGCGCGCATGATATCACACGTTAATGTAGTTTTTAATAAAATCATTTTTATGTAGCGCGCATATAAGTTTCTTATTTTTATGTAGAGCGCATATAAGTCTCGTTATACCGATGGCAGACAAAGCGTCGCTATTGCGACGGATGCCTCCAAACGTCACAATTGCAACACTTAGACATTGTGTCACACTTGCGACGTTTGGAGGCAGTCATCACAATAGCGATGCTTTGGGGCATAGTGTTGCAATTGCGACGTCTTCCTCCAAACGTCGCAATTGCGACACTTTTTCTAAGTGTCGGTATTGCGACACTTTTCTCTAGACGTCGGTATAGCGACGGTTTCGGGTGGGATTGAAAAAATTTGGGGAAATTTCTGACATTTGGTCAAAAGCATCGAAACCAAGTGTCGGAATTTCCCCCAAATGTACTAGTGTTTGATAAAGATATATTTTTGTAAAATTTCCTCCAATAACAAAAAACAATCCAAGCAATAGGCTATCTGGTTTTTACTTCCGCGGCGGTTTTTCCAAGTAAACATCCCATTATTGGTTGCAATATCTACAAGGTGAAGATTTCCTAAAACTTTGTAAAAATCAAGAGATTCTTAATCTAACTTCTGGATGCCACTTTTTTCTCCTCTAATTATTGGATGATGTTGCAATCTCTTTCCACTAACCATAAGGAATTAATTATCAATTGTTTCATCTTCTATAATTGCTGCAAAAATACTTTCTTATCTATCGTCTCTGGGGGCCATAAACTACTGATAAAAACACACAATCTTCAGTTCCTACATACCTAAACATGCTTGTAAGAATCTGAGCAGAAGCCATCCAGTCCTGAAATACTACCTCATGAGGGTTCCACTAGACAGGTAATCCTCCTGCATTACCCTAAGAATCTAATGAGACATATTCACACCCTTTCCAACAAGTGTCAACTACTTCACTCATCTTCTCTTCTATCAATTTAGTTTCTTGTAATATGACAATTGTTGGGTTTTCCTTTTTTATTTGTTCCCTAAGATAGCGGTGTGTTGCTTTGCTGTTTAGTCCTCTTACATTCCATGAAAGTATTTTCATGATGAAGAGTTGAGAAAGGGTTGTGAATTCATTTTCTTAGCTACCACTTTATCCGGATTACCCTGGTTTTCTCTCGTATTTTGTCTCGCTTCCTAATTTTGTTTGGTTAAATTCTTATTAGGTTCTTTAGTGGGATCCTTTAGCATAATTTGTTTCCCCTTATCCTTAAATTCTTGGACTGACTAAGCTACCTATTCCACGATGGAATTTCTCCTCTTTGTTTTCCATCTGGGATAATCATTAGTGTAGATCTCTCTCTGATCCTTGGATAAGTCTTCTAGGTCCTATTGTGCACAATCATTAACCATGGTTACTAACACCTTCTCCTCTTCTGATAGTTTAGTTGAATTTTTCTACAATAGAGGAGCTACTTCCCTAATCCCTAGCAAAGCATAAAAATCAAAATCACCTTGTGTCTCTTCCTCCTCTTCCAACTTTCGCTTCAACGCACTCTTGTCGAAGGTCTGACCTAGTGGTATGATATCCATATGAGTGGCTTCCATATGATGGGTATCGTATTCCATATCCTTTAGCGTTAAGAATGAATGCTTCTCCTCCATCTCCTGTGTGCTAGTTGAAGCACAGTTTCTGTGATTTCATCTTCATGGAGTGACTTTGGTAAAACTATCGTTTGACCTTTGTCCCCCTTGTTCATTCATTTTCGGCAAACAGTCTGTTATTAAGTGATTATGCTCATGGCATAACTGACATATAAATGAAACATGCTCCTAATATAAGGGTTGTTTTGAATTCTCTCCCTGGTAGTCTATCTCAATGGAGTGAGGTAATGGTTGTGATATGTTCATATACACACATAACCTAGCATAAGACATGTTTTTCCCTCGTGTGTGACCTACAGAACCTTGGAAAAACGTCCTAGTGTCTCCCCTATACCTTCTATAAGTTCCAAAATCCATAAATCTACTAGTGAAGAGTGCAATCTTACCCATATTGGGGATTCTGTGAATTCCTCCTTGTATGAGTTGAAACAAGCTTCCCAATGCCTAATATAGAGGCTTGCATTACTTAAAAAATATGGTCCTCCTTCAAAGATCCTATATTTGTCTTCACTGGTTGCAAAATATAACTGTGAAAAAACCTTTCGGGCCTAGTATCAAGTCCACCTCTCCCTTTGGCTACCAATTTTGTTGTATCCACCGCTCTAACTCCTTCTTAGTTGGCAAGATGCATATGAACTTACATATAAAAGCATGGTCTCACATGTGTTTCCTGTGATCTTATAGGCATCTTGTGGGGATAACAAATAGAGTGTTTTGAGAGGCCTTAGGAATACACTAACCCTTTAGCCCCATTTGCCACCTATCTCCAAAAATTGACAATTGAGATTAGCTTGTAGGTCCTCTGTTTGTGCCTACTATGCCTTCTCCTTGATGAAGGTTTCCCGCAACAGCAGTTCGGAAGGAGGGGTGACCCCCTCCTTCCTTTAAATTCATGTCCCTAACCTACAAACTCTGAAATTTAGTAAATTTATGTTGTGAATCGTAATGGAGAGAATCCCTCACCTCTTCAAGGCTTCCCAGTAACAACAACCTTCTAGTGTCAGCACCGCCTCAACGTCTTCTCCATGGAAATGAGAGCCCATGAATATGTTAGTTAGGGTCTAGACTACTAATCAATATAAAAATAAAAATTAAATATCAATCATTAAATAACTTTAATTTTTAATAATACAAATACATGATAAAATAAAATCCAAATTCAAATTTAAAATATTTGAAAAAAAAAATTAAAAGATAATTTTATATTAAAAATAAAAAATTATTATCATTATTATTGTTGTTGTTGTTATTATTAATCTATTAGTTGTAAATTAAAATTAAACATCAATTTTTAAATAATTCAAAAGATAAAATAAAATATATATTCAAAATGAACCGTGTTAGAAATCTATATTAGATATCTTTCTATAAGGAATATGTTTCTCATAACTATATTACTTCTAACACGAAAATTAGAACTTTTATGTGATAAAAACAATAAAACAAACATTAATATGTAAGACATAACATAACGCCTATCTTTCGATAGGGAATACATCACTCATAATGGTAACCACGTTTTAAATATTAAACATAAATAAACAGCCTAACATGTTGGCTGTAACAACTTGGTTGCTCAGCTTTTCTTGGCTAACTTTTCTATTTGATAATTAGAGTGCACTTTTCTAATGGAGGTGTAAAATAATGTGTTTTCATATGCACCAAAATTTATTAAGGCACACCTTTGTATTCCTATAAATTAACTTAAAGCAAAAGGAATATAAATTTCAATATTGACATTTAATACAATTTAATCCCAATGGTATTTGTTGTTAATTTTGTATAATTTAAAATTTATATATTTAATACAATTTAAATATTATATTATAATTAACTACTTTAAAATAATGGAATGAGAGAAAACATATATATATATATATATATATATATATATATATATATATATATATATATATATATATATATATATATATATATCATTTTTTTAATATTATATTTGTTAAAGATTAAATCTCAATTAAAAAAATTGTTAAGTGGCAAAGTATTCCTAATCTTTTACCTGATATCTTTAAGATGTTGTAAGGATATTTTTTCAAAGATTTGAGAGTATATAAATAAAATTTTAAAAGGAACTTAAAATTTTCTAGAAACCAATTTAATATTTGTGAAAACTAATAATCATTATCAAAAACAATATTATCTTATCATAACTAAATATACATAAAAACAAAAGTACAATTTAATAAGTATATATAATATAAACATTAATATATTTTAAAATAAAATAAAATATTAAAATATTTTCAAAAATGAGAGAGTGAATATTGTTCACATAGCAAATAGAAATTACCATATATTTTATAGACAGGTGGAGGTTACATATAGATTATATATTAGATATTTATAGTAATTTAGATCCTAAGAAAGTGGGTTTAATTAGTTAAAAATATTTTAAAAAATGAAAGAGTGAGCATTATTTACATAGCAAATAGAAATTACCATATATTTCATAGACATATGGAGGTTACATATAGCTTATAGATTACATATTTATAGTAATTTAGATCCTAAGAAAGTGGATCTAATTAGCTAAAAATAGTAATCTAAAGTCTCACAATTACAACATGTAATACACATGTAAGCATTAATTTTAAGTCCCTACTTACATTACAGATATTAAAATCACAAATTATAATAACAATATTGATTTTTATCTGGTTGGTCTTCATTAGCACTTGCACCTACTCTGGAATCTAAGAGACAATGTTCTTTCTTTACCATCAACTTTGAGCTACCACTTGACTCATTTAAAATATAATTTTTTCTTACTATCGTTTACATACTTGTAGAATTGACAATATTGACATACTTGGCTTGTTCGGGCTTCCGCAAGAAAATTTTTCAAGTAACTAACTCATTCTATGGGCATACCTCCTACTGTTGGATAATTAGCTTTCGACTATCTGTTGTTTCTAGGAAGGTAATATGGATATGGAATGTATTCAGAAGTTAATCATACAACTTGACCTCTTAAACACACAAACATAAGAATTGGCGTTCTTGAAACTGGGACTTCTAACTTATATCAAGAACCACAAACCCTTCTTCACAAACACAAAAACAATAACCTGTAATGGGGCTATCAGCTTATAACAGACTATAGTCATAATTAAATCAACATTGTATTCATGATACTACCAATATTACTGACTTAATTATGTTACTTTGTTCATTGAATGGTTCTTCATTTCAAATTTGCACACTTTAATAATAATAACAGCATGCTACAACATAAGAGAACTACAACTCACACTACACAATAATTTTGGATAAACAAATCCATAATATTTTGTTAGTTCTTATCTAGAATGAGAAACGTTAAAGTTACAGCTGCCTGTCATAGCTCTAAACCTGTTGTACTGCAGAAGAAACAAATATGACCTCCACAATTAGATATGGGTTGGCATGTTCTCGATATAATTGTGAATTCTCTCTTTCCATCAAGCACCAACATATGCATTTGGATTTTATTATCTGGGTAAAAATGCGAAGTTGGGTAACACTTTTGTGAGAATCGGGGGTGGAAATATTTTTTCCTCAATATTTTGGCCAAACTTTCGAAATTATTTCAACCGACCTCATTCTGTCGTTTACATTGACAACAATGGAAAACAATTTTTTGGCCGGAGATGGGAAAACTAGCAACAAAAGTTCGGTTGAACCAAAAGTTTGGCCGGACTTTTAAAATATTTTGGCTGAACTCATATTTTATAAATATATCAGCCCGCAAAATTTTATAGGTTTCTTGTTCGCATTGGTCTCGCACGTTTGTGTCTTGTTCGTTGCTTGCTGTTATCTTTTTGTTGCACGCCGTGACGAGGAGGGGAGTTTTTTTGGCGCGTATGTATCTTGTTTGTTGCTTGTTGTTATTTTTCTGTTGCACGCCGCGACGAGGAGGGGAGTTTTGTTTATTTGCATTGGTGCCGTGACGGTGAGGTAAATTTTGTTGATTTTGTTTGATTCTGTAGTTGCAGTTGCTTTTATTTTTTGTAATTATTTTTTGTTGTTTTTTTTAATTTGATTTTAATTTAAGTTTTTTTGTTCGCAGGGAATTTGGTTGTCTTCCACGACGTCTTCAGGGATCGCTCGATTTCATCTGCGAATTTCTCTAACTTTCTAGGTATGTATCATAAGCATGTGAATTTCTGCGAATTTCTGTATCTATGTTTATAGCTCAATGTAATGATATAGATTAATGTTTATAGAAAATATCTGTATCTATGTGAATTTCTGCGAATTTCTATATCTATGTTTCCTGTATTTTGTAATTGTAATATAAATTCAATTTACAGCTGTTGTCTGTATTTATATATATGCACATAGTATTTAGAACTCTTACGCCTACCTTACCTAAGTCTTCTTAAGGTCCTTACTTACTAGTCCAGCTTTCTATATACTAATATATATATGAATATAAATATTAACACAAGGCAAGAATAAGTCAGCCAGGAGTCTCCTCCCTCCTCTCGGCTATGAACAACTATTAAATATGTTGCTGAAAGTATACGTCATTAATTATTGGTGACTGAGGGTTGGTGGAGGAGTTTATTATTTTTGAACATATAGTAAAAATCCCTTGATATATTATCAACTGTGCCTCGGTTTTTTTTTTTAAATACTATGGTGTATATAAATGTACCAGGTCAAATAGTTATACTTTTAATGCCATACAATCCTTGTAAAAACATAATATCAGATTCCTCCTTCCCTACAGAAACTTCTTCTAACTGCATAATTTATATAACTAGACACCAAGTCAACTATTTACTGTGTGGAAAAACATATCGACGTCTTCCCCAGAGGAATCTAGGAACATAGGCATATGTTTGCATGCTTCCTCCAAGAGTCACTATGTTCCTACTAGTTACAAATATTTCATTAAAAGACTTTGTAAACATGGGATAAAATTTTTGCAAAAATATAACATAAATATAACATAAAACTGATTCCAAGCGCCCAAAAACTCCAAAAACTATGGTATTGTATGACAACAGATGTCTCTTCAGTTAAAACTTACCATCCTGGATGCTCCCATACCATTTGAGTCAGAGAGCTTGTATTTCATAACCCCAAAAACTCCACGCAAACCCTTCTTAGATAAATTGTCCGCTTGGCAATTTTTTCATGAAATATATGTTTGAAATGTAAGGAGGTGAAACTGGACCTTAAGTTGTTGATGCGATCCAGCCATGACTATAGATTACCCGGGTTTAGTGTGATGCCCTTGTTGAGGTGATCAATCAGTACTTCTGAATCTCTGTAAACCCACATTTTATTGATACAGAGTTGATTGGAAAACCACAGCAAGCCCCACATAGCCAAGACTTCACCCCTCATGTTTGTTCCAGATCCTCCGTGCCAATAAATCTTATAGTGGAAACTAGGGGATAACATGAGCCAAGCACCACACCCACACTTGGAGTGTTGTGAAGCCACATCAAAATATCCAGAAAAGCACATACTTTCGATATATCTCCCATTTTAATGGGGTCTATCACATTTAGAGAAAAACACATTAGCCATAAAAGTTTCCCATTGAAACCAAAAGTGATTTGATATAAAACATAGGTTTTAACCTTATATAGGTAATTGTTTCAAATATATTCTTAATTTAAAATGCAAAATATTCAATGTAAAACACATGCACATTAACATATAATTATGATATTTTCCCTTCTTTCCAACTTACTAGACATCCTTCTAAAAAATCTCTTTTAATGAAGTAGATATATCCATAGTGATCCATTGATATTTGTTCAGAAACAACTCTTCCATTTTGGAATTTTATATCTCAAAACTATGCTCATTGAATTTATGCATCTATATTTTTAAACTACTTGAAACTATTTTATTACACCATAGGAATCATTTCAATATATCTCCCATTTTAATGGGGTCTATCACCTTTCAAGAAAAACACATTAGCCATAAAAGTATCCCATTTAAACCAAAAGTAATTTGATGCAAAACATAGGTTTTAACCTTATATAGTTAATTGTTTCAAATATATTTTTAATAAAACGAAAAATATTCAATGTAAAACACATGCACATTAACATATAATTCTGATATTTTCCCTTCTTTCCAACTTACTGGACATCCTTCTAGAAAAATCCCTTTTAATGAAGCAAATATATCCATAGTGATCCACTGATATTTGTTCACAAACAACACTTCCATTTTGGACTTTTATATCTCAAAACTATGCTCATTGAATTTATGCATCTATATTTTTAAACTACTTGAAACTATTTTATTACAACATAGGAGTCATTTCGATATATCTCCTATTTTAATGGGGTCTATCACATTTCAAGAAAAACACATTAGCCATAAAAGTTTCTCATTTAAACCAAAATTAATTTGATACAAAACATAGGTTTTAACCTTACATAGTTAATTGTTTCAAATAGATTTTTAATAAAATGAAAAATATTCAATGTGAAACACATGCACATTAACATATAATTATGATATTTTCCCTTCTTTCCAACTTTGTGAACATCCTTCTAGAAAAATCCCTTTTAATGAAGCAGATATAGCCATAGTGATCCACTGATATTTGTTCACAAACAACTCTTCCATTTTGGACTTTTACATCTCAAAACTATGCTCATTGAATTTATGCATCTATATTTTTAAACTACTTGAAACTATTTTATTACACCATATGAATCATTTCAATATATCTCCCATTTTAATGGGGTCTATCACATTTAGAGAAAAACACATTAGCCATAAAAGTTTCCCATTGAAACCAAAAGTAACTTGATACAAAACATAGGTTTTAACCTTATATAGTTAATTGTTTCAAATAGATTTTTAATAAAATGAAAAATATTCAATGTAAAACACACTCACATTAACAGATAAATCTGATATTTCCCTTCTTTCCAACTTACTGGACATCCTTCTAGAAAAATCCCTTTTAATGAAGCAGATATATCCATAGTGATCCACTGATATTTTCTCACAAACAACTCTTCCATTTTGGACTTTTATATCTCAAAACTATGCTCATTTAATTTATGCATATATATTTTTAAGCTACTTGAAACTATTTTATTACACCATAGGAATCATTTCGATATATCTCCAATTTTAATGGCGTCTATCACATTTCTAGAAAAACACATTAGCCATAAAAGTTTCCCATTGAAACCAAAAGTAGTTTGATGCAAAACATAGGTTTTAACCTTATATAGTAAATTGTTTCAAATAGATTTTTAATAAAATGAAAAATATTCAATGTAAAACACATGCACATTAACATATTAGTGTGGTATTTTCCCTTCTTTCCAACTTAGTGGACATCCTTCTAGAAAAATCCATTTTAATGAAGCAGATATATCCTTAGTGATCCACTGATATTTGTTCACAAACAATTCTTCCATTTTGGACTTTTATATCTCAAAACTATGCTCATTGAATTTATACATATATATTTTTAAACTACTTGAAACTATTTTATTACACCATAGGAATCATTTCGATATATCTCCCATTTTAATGGGGTCTATCACATTTCGAGAAAAACACATTAGCCATAAAATTTTCCCATTGAAACCAAAATTAATTTTATACAAAACATAGTTTTTAATCTTATATAGTTAATTGCTTCAAATATATTTTTAATAAAATGAAAAATATTCAATGTAAAACACATGCACATTAACATATAATTCTGATATTTTCCCTTCTTTCCAACTTAGTGGACATCCTTCTAGAAAAATCCCTTTTAATGAAGAAGATATATCCATAGTGATCCACTGATATTTGTTCACCAAAAACTATTTCATTTTCAACTTATATATCTCAAAAATATGCTCCTTGAATTTATGCATCTATATCTTTAAACTACTCAACTATTTTATTTCACCACAAGAATCATTTCGATATATCTCCCATTTTAATGGGGTCTATCACATTTCAAGAAAAACGCATTAGCCATAAAAGTTTCCCATTGAAACCAAAAGTGATTTGATACAAAACATAGGTTTTAACCTTATATAGTTAATTTTTTCAAATAGATTCTTAATCAAATGAAAAATTTTCAATGTAAAACACATGCATTAATGTATATAATTGTGATATTTGCCCTTCTTTCCAACTTAGTGGACATCCTTCTAGAAAAATCCCTTTTAATGAAGCTGTTACACAGTAATTTGTCACCGTCCTAACCATTCCCCATCCCGCACAATGGAGGACCCATTCCGTGACCTGTGAACATTGTCATGATTTGAGATCACCACCAATGCATCCCTCTGAATGTGAGCTATATTTTCCCTTGAGACATCTCCTTGCAAAAATCACAAAAAACATCCCTTTTTGCATTGGCGCGGGCAGTCAGTTCAGGACTCGCGCCACTGAGGAAAATCCTACACAGAGGTCGCGCCACTTGGCACTCTGTCATAGAGCAGCAATCGCGCCACCCATTTTAGGGACTGTTTTTTAAATATGGATGGCGGAAGTTGAGTTCAAACAAACTCACAACCACTGCCTATCTTGAGTTGGGAGGTTTGGCTGCGGGAGTTCTATGGAAGGGAATTGGTTTTGCCACCTCCCATGGAACCTTCCTTGTTGATAGGGCCAATCCCATAATAATAGGGAGCCCAACTCCCTCCTTCCCCATCTATATAAGCTTGCTCAAATCCAAGGCAAGCTAGTCTTGAAGTGCTGAAGCTTTGCATCTCCTATTCCCAAGTGCCTTTGTGCTGAAAAGAATCCCTTCTTTCCCTTAAGGCCCATTCGAGCAAGGAGACCATTGTTACGAGACTCTGGAGAGGTTTCCCTTTCCCTCGGCGAGCTTTGCGAGACGTGGACGACCGGAGACCCGCGCGAAGGAGGCTGCAGCGTCAGAACTTGGTTGTAACTTCTATTCGTTTACCACTTTAATAGATGACTATGATTATGGTTCCACTCCTTTTCCCATTATGTTAATGCGAGTAATGTCTTTTCTGACCGATGTTTAGTTACGTATGCTGGTTCCTATGCTTGTATCTGTTTGTTCTTTCTGTGTGCAGGTGTTCATCCACGGAGATCGTGGAAGGATTGTGATCTGCCAGGACTGAAGGACGGGGACATCTCTTCTTCAGATCGAGCGCTGGAATCCAGGTAGTTTTTTTATCCCAAATCTTTCATTCGTAACTAGGAGCCTGCGTCATAGCATTGTTTGTTTGTTGCTAGACCCCTGCTGGGCTAGTAGGGATCACCTCTGTCCGCAGAGGGGATTTACCTCCTCAACAGAAGCAGATATATCCATAGTGATACACTGATATTTTTTCACCAACAACTATTCCATTTTGGACTTATATATCTCAAAACTATGCTCATTTTTTCCCAAAAACGTTTTTTTGGTGCACTACCCCTGAACAACTATGTGTGGGGAATTTTTCATCTATATGAAACTCTAAAGTGGGGGTCCTTTCCGCCCATTTTATTCCCACCACTATGCTTAGAAAAATACATAGTGCATGGGGGTATTCACATAAAGAATATAACACATACCAAACATCCAATAATTCTCCTTAATGTGACCATCAATGTTGCAATGGTTATAATTATTTCTACTACCCTTGCATGGATGTGTAGTGCCTATTTTATTCTTATCCTTCTATTTCCAGTTCTTATTCCCCTCCTTCAAAGCTTCTTGGTGCTATTTTTTCTTCAAACCACTGAAGTACCATTTATTTTAGCCTAGATGGTTTCTAGATAATGTGCGTACACACATGGAATACATTATCCTTAGCTTGGAAAGAATCACCTATTTTTGTAGATAGTTATATAGACCCCACATATACTTAAGGAGTACATTTGGGCTCTTGGAAAAGATATCCAATAATATGACCATATTTTTGAACTTAGTACACTCTTATACACCCTTATGTCTGTACGTAAAGTAGTGTGAGTGATTCCACGGGTCCTCTACACACTTCATAGGGTATAATTGGGACAGGTAGTGTTAACTTCTACAAGTTCTATAGGCAGAGTCTGTAAAGGTCTAGATGGCCTCTGGATCTCATCTTTTATGAAAGGTGACATATCTAGTAAATGACCCTATAGTCAATCTCTGGAATAGATCTAAATAGAAGTTCTTCATTTTAATATCCATAAAACACAACCACTTTAAGGCAAACTATGCACATGTGTCATTTCTCCCATAAATTATTAGGCAAAGTTTTTAAAGCCTACATGCCATGTTGGCTTTCTCCCATAAACTTTAAAGCATGTTTTTTGTAAGTGCATAAAATAATTTTTCAAACCATGTAAATGTCATTTCTCTCAAGCTTTAAGGCCTAAAAATTGAACCTAAAGTGGTTGAACTCTCATATAATTTTGAACTTCCATAGGATTTTAGTCTGTCTATTGAGTGTTAACTTGTACAAGTTCTAAAGGCAGAGTCTATAAAGGGCCAGGTACCCTCTGGATCTTATCTTTTCTCAAAGGTGACATATCCAGTAAATTCCCCTACAGTCAATCTCTGTAACAAATCTAAATAGAAGTTCTTCATTTTAATATCCATTAACCTCAGCCACTTTAAGGAAAACTGTGTACATGTGTCATTTCTCCCATAAATTCTTAGACAAAGTTTTCAAATCATACATTTCATGTTGGATTTCTCCCATTAAATTTAAAGCATGTTGTTTTTAAGTGCATAAAATAACTTTGTAAACCATGTAAATGTCATTTCTATCAAGCTTTAAGGCCTAAAAATTGTGTTAGCCCCCCTATGAAATTCTTGACAAGCAAGTTGGGGGCTATATCATTTTGGAGACCTTCAAGGAATGCATCTCCCCTGAAGACACATCATCCTTGAGGTCTCTCTGTGCTTCGCCTTATACAAGTCCCCTCTGCTGGTTCCTTTCCCTAAGGCCTGCATTTATCCCTTGCCCCCTTTGTCAAAGTACCCTTGTTTCCTCTATTTCCCCTGCCAATCCTCTAAATTCCCCAAAACCCCCTTCAAATTCTACCCATGTCCCTGGTTTAGCCTAATTCGCTATTTATATTCCTATCGTTACCCTTATAAGGTTTCAAAATGCATTGAAAAGGCTTAAAAACCCACTCTGAACCTTATATCAGGCCTAACCCCTCTTCTGATAGCCCCGCGCTCCTTTACCTTCCACAGAACCCAACGCCAGAACCACCTGCCAGAGCAAAAGGCGCTTATTCCCCAATTTCTATCGGGCGCGACTTCATCCGTTGATCCTTGTTAATCGGACGGCTATCGCTAACCCGCAGGCTCCTGCATTTCTCTGTTCAAATCTTCGACCGCGCCATTGCCATCCATTTCCACAATGATCTGACGATCTGCAGTGTTCCCGATGCCGGTGGTCCCCATACGACTATTCCAACCCTATCGGTTTCCTTCGCACTGCTTATGCACGGTAGGCGATTTCTCTCCAATGCCCAGCGATTCCACTCAGTGCCTAACACCTGTCCTCCTGTACAATTTCAAAACCGTCGTCCCCGCCCGTTAACTCCATCCATCACGCGTTATTGTCCGGACACAGATGCCCAGCAAAATTGTCGTAGACCATCCGATCTGGAGTGGGCCATCCGATGTCTATCGCTCGTCCAAGATGCACGAAGTTTAATGTAATTGCGCACGCGATAGCTTGTGCCATGGCCCGCCGTCCGTCATCCTCCGCCGTTGATCCCGCCCCGATCGACGATCCCGATTTGTTCGCCCACCGCTGAATTTTCCGCCATCGCCTAGCCTTGCCACGTCCCCTCCACGTGTCGCACCGTACCTGCGCCATCCCATCTGCATAAGTTCATTCAAAGGTCGGGTTTATTAAGGTTTTCACGCAAAATTTTCTTTGTAGTCCTCCGACCTTTCACCACCCCTGTTCTCTACCATTCCGCAGCATTTATCCGTCGTTCCACCTACTTGCATGTCCATTCTCGTCGTTCCACTGCATCTGCCTCCCCATTCATGATTTCCTTAACCCGTTCGTGTGTTTTGCAGGGTTTCCAACAGGGAATGACCGCCATGATGCGCGATCTTTGTCACAGCGACGGAGGGATCGAAGAAGATCATGCGCAGAAGCTACATTCAGAAGCTGATGTTACAGGAAGCGTCTGGAGGGGTGTTTGCACCATAAATTCATCCAAGGACAGAGCTTAAACTCTGCAAACCCTCTTCGGCACCATTAAAGCTCGAACGCACAGTAGAGAGATCGAGGCAAGAAGTGGAAGACTTATGAGCTTCTGCAGGGATTTCTAGAAGGGAAAGGTACAAATTTGAAGATCCCGAGGATCGAACAGGAGATCCTATACACGGTATAAGGTAACATCAGCATTTTCACACCATAAAAAAATGTTTTTCTTCATCAGAGGACGAAGCGCCCATGCAGTTTTATTTATACACCATGCCCCTGAGAAGATTATCTGCCCTATAAGTATTCCTACACTATTAGGAGCATTTGTTACATGGTACGGAGACCCTAGCATCATTATTTCACCAGTTTTTCTGGTCAACAGAAAAGGGCAATAGTGCTACAGCCAAAGTGCCAGAGGTAAATGCACAGATTTGAAGCAGAATGGATTGCGGCCTTCCTCCTCTTCTGAGCGTTAATTATTCATTTAATTCTTCACCTACCATATTCTGCTCTGTTTGCTCCTATAAGAATCCAGAAGAACGCATTGTAAAGGTTGTTGTTCAGTTGTTCGGTTGTTGCTGTTAGAGGGATTCAGTTTGACTATTAGAACAGTCTTGGGAGGGAGTTACAGAGTAGTTTGCATGTAATAGGCTGGGAGGATAAAGTCTTGATCGTATTTAGCCATTGGGCTTATTGTACATGACTGGTTTTGCATCAATTAATCAAAGCACATTTCATAGGATCCTGGTCTATTACTATTGGTGATGTTTTTCCTAACTTTCTTTATTACATTTTCATACTGTTTCATGTTCTTCTGGTAGGCAACAGAAGTATAACATAGGATTCACCCTTGTTAGGTGCCCTATGTTTCCTGCTCTCCCTACCTTTAATGTTTTCTGCTTTATGTGCTATCTGAGAATTTTTTTCAGTTGATTTAACCAGTGTAGTGGATGATATTGCCTACTCTCTGATGTATGAATTAAATGAATCAGTTCTCAAATGTTCTTGTTGGGTTCAATATGGAAGATTTGGGACCACTGGGGATTAGAGTTAGCCCTGTCCACCAAGATCCTTGTGCAACCAGCTAACCTTCCTAAGATCCCTTTTTTAATCCTATCTTTGTTTTCCTTTGGAGTTGCTAAAGCAGACCTGGATTTAAATGACCTCTGGTCCGATCTATAAGCAGCCCCTTTGTCCCTCTTTGAGAGCTACCTTTGAGTAGGTCCAAGCAGGTCTGGAGTTAAATGACCTCTGACCTTATCTATAGACAGAAATTTGGTTGTCTTTCCTTCTTTCACCTTCTTCCCTTATTGTTCCATTCCATCATCTATCTAAAAGATCCTTTAGTATTGATGAATTTCCCTCTAAAAGCCTTGGCTAGCTGTTGGAATTAATTCTCCTTTCATGACTCCATAGCCCAATGGATGGCACTGTCTTGACCCATCCTCCCTGCTGAAACACCCTGCTGCTTTGTCTCCTTTTTCTCCCATTACTTTCTCGGTCTATGGTCTCCTGGCCAACCCACCAACCAAATCATTTGAAACCTCCTTTGTGCTTCATAACTAGCCTAACATCTCATCTTGAGCTTCAAAGATATATCATTCTTTGCTCTATTTGGAGAGATCCCTCTCCGGGTCTAGGAGGGCTAGATCCTAGGGCCCCAAAGTGGTTTTGATGTTGTCTCATCTTTTGGTATTGCCAAATCTGCCAAAACATGGGAACCCCAACAAATTGAACCTAAATTGGTTGAACTCTCATAGAATTTTGAACTTCCATAGGATTTTAGTTTGTCTGTTGAGTGTTAACTTCTACAAGTTCTAAAGGCAGAGTCTGTAAAGGGCTAGGTAGCCTCTGGATCTCATCTTTTCTCAAAGGTGAAATATCCAATAAATGCCCCCATAGTCAATTTCTGTAACAGATCTAAATAGAAGTTCTTCATTTTAATATCCATAAACCTCAACCGCTTTAAGGAAAACTGTGTACATGTGTCATTTCTCCCATAAATCCTTAGGCAAATTTTTTAAAGAATACATCTCATGTTGGATTTCTCCCATTAACTTTAAAGCATGTCTTTTTTAAGTGCATAAAATAATTTTGCAAAGCATGTAAATGTCATTTCTCTCAAACTTTAAGGCCTAAAAATTGAACCTAAAGTGGCTGAACTCTCATAGGATTTTGAACTTCCATAGGATTTTAGTTTGTCTGTTGAGCGTTAACTTCTACAAGTTCGAAAGGCAGAGTATGTAAGGGACATTTAGCCTTTGGATCTCATCTTTTCTCAAAGGTGACATATCCAGTAAATGCCCCTACAGTCAATCTCTGTAATAGATCTAAATAGAAGTTCTTCATTTTCATATCCATAAACCACTACCACTCTAAGGAAAACCTTGTACATGTGTCATTTCTCCCTTCTCCCATAAAATTTTAGGCAAAATTTAAGGCATTTGTCATTTCTATTTCATTTCTCCAAAAAACTCATAAAGGTGTGACTTTTGACATAACTAGTTCTTTTACTAAGTGCATAAAATTCATTTCTCCCACAAATTAAAGGCTTCCTCCCATTAATTCTAGATGTGAATTATACCATAAAATTTTTAAGTCAAACTTTAAGATAACCATGCACATGTCATTTATCTCATGCACATGTGTCATTTCTCCAATGAATTTGCAATAAATGCCAATTCAATATATATTTTTATTGAATTTGTTTCTTTTTTTTCAGGCATAAAAAAACCATTAAATATGGTTGAAAAATGGAAATTATGCATAGATGTTTCTTGCTATCCCAATCCATGGAAAGTAGTGATTACATATGTGCTTTCCAATATTGTGACTAGCAAAGTCGTCCAAAGGAAAATGAATATACTGGGAAGAACAACAAACAACGAGGCATATTATATTGGATTGATAGAAGGCTTGGGAACAGCTATGGAGTATGGATCAAATGGAATTGTAGTTTTCACCAATTCTAAACTTGTGTGCAACCAAATGAATGGCGTGTAACAAGTTACGAAGGAGAGGCTAAAATAACTGCATGGAATAGCAAAAAATATTGTTAGCCAATTGCAATTTTTTAGTATAAGACATTGTACAAATGTGAATAAGATGTTTGCTGATCTATTGCGTGAGAAAATTTCAATTCAAGATTCATCTATCAAAGATGAATTAATAGATGAATTATAATTATACGGGGCAATTCCAATGCAAGATTCATCTCTCACATATGAATTAGTTTTGAGACGCTCTTCTTCAAAAATTCAAGATTCATCTCTCAAAGATGAATTAGTGTTGAGACACTCTCCTTAAAAATTTATTGATGGACATTGTAACATATCTTGGATATGTGTGTGTTTTGTACTTATAAATGTGTCTTTTTTAATTACCATGTGCTTTTTTCAATTATATACCAAGTGTGCTCTCACCAAACTATGTAAAGCGCAACCTGGTGAACTTCACATTTGCAACAAGTGGTGAACTTCACCTTTTTATAAAAATTTTGTTTAAATGGAGTTTCACTTCTTTTTTAATGACAATGTGTTTTTTTCAATTTTATACCAAGTGTGCTCCCACCATGTAAAACGCAATTTGGTGAACTTAACATTTTTATAAAAAAATTTACTTAAATTGAGTTTCACACATGTTTAATCAGTGCTTTGAAAGTTGTGTTTGACATAATTTGTGTACACTATTACATTAATTTTTTGAAATTTATTTTAAGTTAGTCATTTAAAAAAATAATTGTAAATGTCCACCGTAGATATATATATCATGGAGGATGAACGATGAAGATCAACAGAATCCCATATCTCTACGAGAGAGGGAGATTAGGGATCGAGGGATGTTCATGGTATTTAAATATAACCTTAAATCTCCATACATATACATACATGTCTGTACATATGGAATTGATTTTTTATCAAATTTTTGAGTTAAATTAGTTGTTAATAATTTTCATTTTTTATTTTTTAGGAGCTAAGAGGAGAAGGGTGTCTAATCCATCAATGGAGCATGCCCATGGTTCACCCAGTCATGGTATGGTTCACATAATTTAATCAATGAATATGTACATGTATTTATATTTGTGAATGTATTTTTCAATTGATTATAAATTCATATTTATTTATGAAGCTTCTCTCTCATCTCAAGAGGTTGGTGGTGGTTCAAATCCCCTTAGAGGGCCATCAATAATTGTTAGCAGGTTGCATGAAGGTGGTGATATTTATTCCCCATGCCAATCAATGGATGGTCGTGTTGGTTCTCAGTAGGGTCACTCTGGTTCTCAACAGTCTGAGGGTGGGCAAGATGCTAGCCAACCACATGAGGTGGCCATCAATTTGAATATATTTTTCATTCAATTTGTACAAATTTTAACTTACATGTGTTTTTTATAATATAAAAAATTTATATATTGATGCAGAGGCTGAAAATGCTCCAAATGTTGGTCAAAAAAGACGTAGGGCAGAACGCATGTAATATTCCATTTTTGGGAATTTCTGCAAACTGGTCCTCAAGTGTTGTGGAGGTAAATCCCCTCTGCGGACAGAGGCGATCCCTACTAGCCCAGACCAGGTCTAGAAACAATCGTTCATGCTATAGTGCAGGTTCCTAATTGCAAATAAACCAACTAGCGATGAAGGCTTACCTGGAATCCAACGTTGTGGCTTGTAGAAGAGGTAGCACTCCCGTTCCTTAGCTCTGGCATATCACGATCCCCACAATCTCCATGATAGGACACCTGCACACGCAAGAAACAAAACAAACGCAAGCGTAAAATCCAGTAGATGCAACTATATGTCAGTCAGAAAGGACATAACTCATCATCATAAACAATAACAAGAGTGGAACCATAACCAATAGTCGCTTATTATTAATCAATCAAAGGAAGAATACAACCATAGTTCTGATGCTGAATTCTCCTTCGGCGGGTCGCCAGCAGAACACGTCTTGAAAAGCCTGTCAAGGATGGGACAAACCTCTCTCTTCGGATCTTGACAATAGTCTCCTTGCTTGGATTTGGCCTTAAGGGAATTATGGAGGCTCTTGCAGCATAAGGCTCTTGGGAATTTGGGAACTTGAAGATTAGCTTGCAATGGAGATGGGAAAGCTTTTATAGATGGAGGAAGGGCAGTTGGGATCCCTATAATCATGGGATTGGCCCTATCCTCAAGGAAGCTTCCATGAGAGGTGGCAAACCACTTCCTCTACATGGAAATCCGGAGCCAAACCTCCCAACTCAAGATAGATACCAGTTCATGAATTGGTTAGAAGGAAACTTTTTCCATTTATTTTTAAAAACAATCCTTAAATTGGCTGGCGCGAGTGCGACTCTGGGACAGAGCACCAATTGACGCGACCTCTTTGAAGGATTTTCCCCATTGGCACAGGTACTGAACTGTCTGCCCGCGCCAATGCAAAAAGGGCCATTTTTAGGGTTTTTCACAAGGAGATGTTTTCAGGGCAATGAAAGCTCTTGTTCAGAGGGATGTCATGAAAGTGATTTCAAGCCATGTCATTGCTCACAGGTCACAGAATGAGCCCTCCAATGTGTGGGATGGGGATTGCAGGGACAGTGACAAATTACTGTGTAACAGATGCCCCCTAAAGCATGAGGCCCGAGAGAGAGAGAGGGGTGAAATGCTTTATGAGAACGTGTCCAACTTAAAAATCCAGCGTTGGAAAACCTGTGTGGAGAAGTACAACTGATATCTCAGATACATGATATATATGCAGTATGGGCGAATCCATCCATAAAAAAGTATACAATAATCCAGATCCAAGGCATGGGCGTAGCCATCCAGTGAGGATCGATAAATAGACTCAGGTATGGTCGCAGCCATCCAGTAAGTGAGTCATGTGACCAATCATAATGATCCACAAAATCGCAGCCTGGATTACAACAGACACAATCCAGGGTCTTATGCTCCATTTTGACCCAAACATAGTACAAGTCCAAGCATGTGAATAAATGGGCTGAAGTCGAACATGCGAGAACATCATCTGATTACCAGCCAATGATGAAATCTATTAACAGACGTGAGAGGTACCACCATTAATGACAATGGTCCTCAAGGTACTATAGGTACAGTTTATTGGGGTTCCCATGTTTTGGCCAGATTGGCAAGACCAAAAGATGAGACAACATCAGAACCACTTTTGGGCCCTAGGATCTAGCCCTCCTGGACCCGGAGAGGGATCTCTCCAAATAGAGCTAAGAATGATATGTCTTTGAAGCTCAAAATGAGATGTTAGGCTAGTTATGAAGCACAAAGGGGGTTTTAAAATGATTTGGTTGAAGGGTTGCTGGGTTGGTTAGGAGATCATAGGCTGAGAAAGTAATGGGAGGGAAGGAACAAAGCAGCAGGAAGTTTCAGCTAAGAGGATAGGCCGAGAAAGTGCCATCCATTGGGCTATGGAGTCATGAAAGGAAATTACATGCAACAACTAGCCAAGGCTTTCAAAGGGAAAGTCATCTACACTAAAGGATCTTTTAGGCAGATGATGGAATGGAACATTAAGGAGGGAAAGTGGAAGAAGGAAAGACAACCAAATTTCTGTCTATAGATCAGGTCAGAGGTCATTTAACTCCAGACCTGCTTGGACATACTCAAAGGTAGCTCTCAAAGGTGGACAAAGGGGCAGCTTATAGATCAGACCAGAGGTCATTTAACTCCAGGTCTGCTTTAGCAACTCCAAGGAAAAACAGAGATAAGATTACAAAGAAACATCTAAGAGGAAAACCCCCAAGTTCATACATCAGCCAGCAGGCAATAACATCCGCTGCACTGGTTAAACCCCACGAATTTACTCTTAGATACACACAAAGAAGAAAACATAAAGGTAGGGAGAGCAGACAGCATAGGGCACCTAACAAGGGTGAATCCTATACCATTATTCTGATGCCTACCAGCAGAACATGAAACAGTATGAAAATGTAAATAACAGAGTTAAGAAAAACATCACCAATAGTAATAGACCAGGATCCCGTGAAATGTGCTTTGATTAATAGATGCAAAACCAGTCATGTACAATATGGCTCAATGGTTGCCAAACCATACTTCTCCCAATGATTACATACAACTACTCATACTCCTCTCATCATCGTTCTAACAAATAAATGAATCCTCTAACAAAAGAAAAATGCCCAGCAAGGCAACAACAACCTTTACAATTTGTTCTCAAGGATTTTATAGGAGAAGAGGAAGAGACAGAAGTAGATAAATGAATAAATGAGACTCATTAAGACAGTAAGGCGGAAGTGTCCACGCCCATGCTGCTTAATGGCTTTCTGCAGTGCTGTGTGTACTCTATAGACTGTTTTGGAGATCTCTGTCAGTCGCATTTTGACCTCTCGTGTTTTCGTGAAGTCCTTCTCCCTATTTCCGGGGACTTTGTGCACTCTCCTGAATGAAATTTGACATGTGGATAGGAACCGCAAGACTCTCCATACCTCCATCACTTCCGTTTGGACAACCAGAAAGCCTGGGCGCATAATCAACCGTTTCCAGGGCTCGAGGAGATATGGGACGCCGTAGGTATATGTTCTGTCTCGGAGAAAACCATAGCGCCGGATTGAATACACATGCATTAGACCACTTGTGTATTAGCTCAACTGCGCCGGTCCTTTGAATACGGGGCAAAACATTTAATTACATTAATAACAGGCACCAACCCCTTTGAATTCCTTCATTGTCACTGCATGTTTAATCAACATTCTTCAGGATTACCTGCATAATGAAATAAACTCATCACAGAGCCCGGGCAGTGGTGGAGAAATGCAGTGAAGGCAGAGGAATGGTGGCAGAATGGTGAAAACAGCGGAGATGCAAACGGAGGGGTGAAAACTCACGAATAATATGGTTTGGTGATAGAATGCAGTGCAGACCATTAGATCCTGGCCTGGGAGTGGAAATCGACGGCGGAGATCAATCGGATGGATGGCCTTATGAAACATAATGGGGCGCAGGACCTCAAATAGAAAACGCGGAACTTTGTTTATAAACCAAAATGAAAAGGAATTGGATGAAAAACAATGAAGCGGAGGGGCGGACGTGGGACCCAGCGGAGGCGGAGGGCGATTAAACGTGAGCCGTCAGATCCAGGAGGAGACAGACGGCGGAGATGAAATCGGGCAATCGCAATCGGAGGTCGGAGCAAAAGGCAATCGCAACGCACATTCAAAAAGTTCCGATTGCGATTTGGAGAGATGTTGCGATTAAACACCAACCGTCGGATCTAGGACCAAATCGACGATCCACATTAAATCGGAGGGAGATGGAGAGGGGCGGCGGAACGATGATGTGATTAGCGCTGAGCCGTAGGATCAGCAGGGAGATGGACGGCTGCGATTAAATCGGGAGATGGAGGAAAGGACTTGCGATTGACGATCGGGTGGGATTTGCGATTGAGCGATGACCGTCGAATCGCGGGAAAATGGACGGGCGAGATTGAATCGGGAGACGGAGGAAAGGACTTGCGATTGCGATCGGATGGGGAGTTTCGATTAAGCGTTGGCCGTCAGATCGCGGGACTGATCAACGGTCAGGATGAGATCGGAGGGGCAGTGTGATCGGGGGATCAGGAGTTGCGATGACCGTCGGATCTGCGGGAGGATGGACGGCTAGGATTAAATCAGGAGATCGCAATCGGAGCTCAGAGAAGAAGGCATGCAATTGATCAGAGGCTACAACATGAGTGTTGCGATTGCGATTGGGCGGGGCAATGCGATTGAGCAATGGCCGTCAGATCGCGGGAGGGATGGACGGCTGCGATTAAATCGGAGCATCGCAATCGGAGTTCGGGAGACGAGACATGCGATTGATCGGGGATCGGAGGAAGAGGCTTGCGATCAATCGGAGGTCAGAGAGAAAGTTTTGCGATTGCGATCGGCAAGGATCTGTGATTGGCGCTCCTCTGTTCGATCGAAGCAGATCAACGGTGCAGAACGAAGCGGAGGACTTAACGTTATAAACGATCGCATCGGAGCTTTTTGCTGTTTACAAAGGTAATACGCACCCGCTCGGCTTCCGATTGCAATTACCGCTCAGGACTTAAGCGCTTGGTCCCAGCGCCGGGGCACATGTGGGGAAGTGGTTCACGAGGCTAGCGGGAAAGGGGCTTAGGCCTATAATAAGGTCGGGAAGTGGGTTTTGGCCCCTTTTTAATGGAATTTGAGGGCTGGGGAAGGGTAACGATAGAGAATAAAGGGGGAAGAAGGTCAGCAAAGGTTGGGGGGGAATTTAAAGGGGATTTTAGGGGGAAATGAAGGGTAAGAAGGGAAATAGAAGGGGAAGACAAGGGGGATGAAATAGAGGTTAATCGAGGGTGAAATAAGAGAGAAAAGGGGGCCTTTGGGCATTTCTTCACAGCAGAGAGGCTTTATAAAGGAAATCAGCAGAGGGGATACTATCAAAGGGCAAAGGCACAAGGAGGCTTCAAGGAGACTGTGTTTTCAGAAGAAATGCATTCCTTGAAGGCTGTAAAACAAATTAGCCCCCTATTTGCTTGTCAAAAATTTCATAGGGGGGCTAACAGTGGCTCCACATGGGGATGGCTTCTTCTTGAAGGAGTCAAGAATTCAGAAATTCATCTCTTGGTGTAGGCTAGGTTCTTGCTGCGTGAACCATCCATCTCTTTCTTTGATCTGCTGCCACAAGCTATGAAGACAACATATCAGCAGAAACACTTCCCATACAGCTACCTACCCACACTATAGTTCTATCATTTTTCTTCCTAGGTGCATTTGGACTTGCAGACCCTTTTACATCATCAATTTTTACAAACAGGAAAAATAAACCTATTCTATTTCTGCCCTTATTACTCCATGAGACCAGATTAGACTGTTGGTCTCATATGCTTCTCTACCTACACTACTACCTGCTAGGATTAGACTATCTAGCAGGTTTCTTCTCTACATTCTAAGACAGAAATTGAAACAACTAACTACGTGCTCTTAGACTGAGCTTTATTGAGCTTCCTACCTACCCTACTCTAACTGGAATATTTACATTCTAGCTTACAAACATTCTCTTCCAATGCAACCAGTCCATCAAGTGATCCCATGACTGGTCCTTCTTGCTCAACTCCTTGAGCATGTTGGATAGGTAGGGCAGCTCCCAATCTTTTTGTTTGATAACAGCAGCTTTGAAAAAATTTCTTTTTGTCTGCAACATGCTGCTCAACAAAACCCTTGATCCTTCCTCAAATGTATGTGGGAGGTGTGCGTAAGGATCATGAAAAGATACCTGGCTAGGAGTATCTGGCAGGCTGGCTTCAACCAGGATCTCTTCTTCTTCCACTGGCTCAAGAATGAGACTCTCTTGAGAAAGAGAATCTCCTTCATCTGCTTCACTTTCTGAACTGGAGGACTCGTCATATATGGCAGTGCTGTCCTCTTGGAGCTCCACAATGTTCTGATCAAGTGGGCTGAGCTCTGTGAAGAGATCTGTATATTCTTGAGCAGGGGTTTGGTCTATTGCTTCCTCTGTTTCAAGAGAAGGCCCTTTGTTTTCAGTCTGCTCAAAAATCTCTTCCTCATTTTCCTCCTCATTTTCTGAAAGAAAATACTGCTGGTTACCAGTCTCACTGATGATCTGAGGTAAAACAGAATGAATATTCAATGAATCTTCATTTGCTATTATACTATCATAGCTCTCCCCATCAGTATCATAAATTGCCTGCCTTGGCTCGTTACTCTCTAGAAGTAGAGGGAACTGATTTTCCTCCCATAAATCTACTAATGATGGCTCTGCAAGATCATCTTCTGTTTGGAGAACATCATCATCAGAGAGATCAAAAATAGGAAAATCATGAATGTAAGTAACGCTTCCAACCGGACGTACTGGATCACCAGCAGAATTTTCTTCACTCTGATTTACAATTGAGCTTTCCAACTCTGTACAATAGAGCTCATCAGATGAATGGGCAAGGATGTCTGATTCGTAAAAAATTTCAGAGGCTAGCTATCTATTGATGATCTGGTCTATTTCTTCTTCTGTTAAAGGGGAAGATGGTCTTGTGTTCTTTTGTGCAGAAGTACAGCAGCTCTCTGTTCCCTTTGAAGACTGGATTTGAGGCAGGATGTCATCTTGAGCCTCAACCATATGGAATGATGAATCAGCATCTGAGTTTTCAGGAATATCTTGAAGAATTTCCACAGTCTCTTGACTGCTTTCTTCATCAGCTGATTCATCTGCATTCTCGTGATAGCTAGGATGCATATGAAATTCTTGAATGGCTGTCAACAGATCTTCAGATTGCGTATTAACCAAATCCTCATCAATGTCTAACAGGTACTGTATGATATTCTGAGATTGATCACAACAATCCCATGATAAGGATGGAGAGTTTCCTTTATAATTCTTGTAAAATACTTGGTGCATGTCCTTTAAAGAAAACAAACTCCGAGGTTCTAACCATTCATACCAGATCCTAGCCTTTCCTTCTAGTGTTTCCATGAACATTTTCATTAGGCAGTCTTCATGCCATTCAACTTTAAATTTCCACACATGTATATGAAACTTGATGAGACGTAGCAAGGGGTCCTCAGCGTTTTCACCCTGAAAGATAGGCAGGTTTTTCAACCAGTCCACTTCAGGCATTTTGTGTGGAAATCCAGGGATATGCTCCCTGCTCATTGGGGCATATCTTCTCTGTATGTGTGGAAGCATGTTTGTAAATCAGAAAGAGGTCAATGTGTCTTTTCAACCAGTTCGGAGTCTTCTACCAGTGGAGTCATTTGGTCTTTGGATTATAGGGAATGTGGAGTCGCCAGGTGGATGATTATGAATGTTTGAAGCAGGGTGCTGTCCACCATCAACAATGAAAAGCCAATCTAACCAGATATCTTGGGTCTATGAGTGCCTAAGGATGTTCGAGGTGAAATGCACTCAAATCCCCAGCGGAGTCGCCATTATGTTGGGATTCCCATGTTTTGGCCAGATTGGCAAGACCAAAAGATGAGACAACATCAGAACCACTTTTGGGCCCTAGGATCTAGCCCTCCTGGACCCGGAGAGGGATCTCTCCAAATAGAGCTAAGAATGATATATCTATGAAGCTCAAAATGAGACTTTAGGCTAGTTATGAAGCACAAGGGGTTTTAAATGATTTGGTTGGTTGGTTACTGGGTTGGTTAGGAGATCATAGGCTGAGAAAGTAATGGGAGAAAGGGAACAAAACAGCAGGAGGCTTCAGCAAAGAGGATAGGCCAAGATAGTGCCATCCATTGGGCTATGGAGTCATGAAAGGAAATTACTTGCATCCACTAGCCAAGGCTTTCAAAGGGCAAGTCATCTACACTAAAGGATCTTTTAGGCAGATGATGGAATGGAACATTAAGGAGGGAAAGTGGAAGAAGGAAAGACAACCAAATTTCTATCTATAGATCAGGTCAGAGGTCATTTAACTCTAGACCTGCTTGGACATACTCTAGGGCAGCTCTCAAAGTGACAAAGGGGCTGCTTATAGATCGGACCAGAGGTCATTTAACTCCAGGTCTGCTTTAGCAACTCCAAGGGAAAAACAGAGATAGATTTGACAGAGAAACATCCAAGCAGCAAACCCCCAAGTTCATACATCAGCCAGCAGGCAATAACATCCGCTGCACTGGTTAAACCACGTGAATTCACTCTTAGACAACACACAAAGCAGAAAACATTAAAGGTAGGGAGAGCAGGAAACATAGGGCACCTAACAAGGGTGAATCCTATGTTATACTTCTGTTGCCTACCAGAAGAACAATGAAACAGCATGAAAATGTAATAAACAGAGTAAGAAACACATCACCAATAGTAATAGACCAGGATCCTGTGAAATTTGCTTTGATTAATTGATGCAAAACCAGTCATGTACAATAAGCTCAATGGCTGTTACAGTCCAGACTTCTCCTCCCAGCCTATTACATACAACTACTCTACTACTCCCTCTCACGACTGTTCTAACAGTCAAATGAATCCCTCTAACAACAAAATGCCCAACAACTGAACAACAACCTTTACAATAGTTCTCGGGGAATTCTTATAGGGGAATGGGAAGAAAAAGGAGTAGGTGAACCATTGAATGAACCTCATTAAGATAGTAAGGCGGAAGTGTCCACGCCCATACTACTTAATGGCAATCTGCAACGCTGAATGTTCTCTGAGACTGGTTCGGAGATCTCTGTCAGGTCAGATTTTGACCTCTGGTATTTCGTGAAGTCCTTCTGGTGGTCTGGGACTTTGTGTAGCCCTCTGGAATGAATGACATGGATAGGGAAACTACAAGACTCTCCATACCTCCATCACTTCTGTTTGGACAGTCTGTAAAATCTCTGTCAGTATAATCAACTGTTTCAGGGCTCGAGGTGATATGGGGGCGTTGTAGGTAGATGTCTGTCCTGGAGAAAACGCTCTGCTGGAATACACACAAATAAGACTTGTTTTGTGTGCATTAGTCTTCAACTGCGCCCTGGTCCTTTGAATACAGGGCAAAACATTTAATTTCATTAATAACAGGCACCAACCCCCTTTGAATTCCTTCTGCTGGTCGATGGCAATGCTGAACTGGCCATCTCTGTACTACCTGCATAATGAAATAAACTCATCACAGAGCCCGGACAATGGTGGAGAAATGCAGTGAAGGCAGAGGAATGGTGGCGGAACGGTGAAAACAACGGAGATGCAAACGGAGGGGTGAAAACTCACGAACAATATGGTTTGGTGATAGAATGCAGCGCAGACCATTAGATCCTGGCCTGGGAGGGGAAATCGACGGCAGAGATCAGTCGGATGGCTAGCCTTATGAAACATAACGGGGCGCAGGACCTCCAATAGAAAACGCGGAACTTTGGTTATAAACCAAAATGCAAAGGAATTGGATGAAAAACAATGAAGCGGAGGGGCAGACGTGGGACCCAGCGGAGGCGGAGGGCGATTAAACGTGAGCCGTCAGATCTGGGAGGAGTCAGACGGTGGAGATGAAATCGGGCAATCGCAATCGGAGGTCGGAGCAAAAGGCAATCGCAACGCACATTCAAAAACTTTCGATTGCGATTTGGAGAGATGTTGCGATTAAACACCAACCGTCGGATCTGGGACCAGATCGACGATCCACATTAAATCGGAGGGAGATGGAGAGGGGCGGCAGAACGATGATGCGATTAGCGCTGAGCCATAGGATCAGCAGGGAGATGGACGGCTGCGATTAAATCGGGAGACGGAGGAAAGGACTTGCGATTGACGATCGGGTGGGATTTGCGACTGAGCGATGACCGTCAGATCGCGGGAAAATGGACGGGCGAGATTGAATCGGGAGACAGAGGAAAGGACTTGCGATTGCGATCGGATGGGGAGTCGCAATTAAGCGCTGGCCGTCGGATCGCGGGACTGATCAACGGTCAGGATGAGATCGGAGGGGCAGTGCGATCGAGGGATCAGGAGTTGCGATGACCGTCGGATCTGCGGGAGGATAGACGGCTAGGATTAAATCGGGAGATCGCAATCGGAGCTCGGAGAAGAAGGCATGCGATTGATCAGAGGCTACAACATGAGTGTTGCGATTGCGATTGGGCGGGGCAATGCGACTGAGCGATGGCCGTCAGATCGCGGGAGGGATGGACGGCTGCGATTAAATCGGAGCATCACAATCGGAGTTCGGGAGACGAGACATGCGATTGATCGGGGATCGGAGGAAGAGGCTTACGATCAATCAGAGGTCGGAGAGAAAGGTTTGCGATTGCGATCGGCGAGGATCTGCGATTGGTGCTCCGCCATTCGATCGAAGCAGATCAACGGTGCAGAACGAAGTGGAGGACTTAACGTTATAAACGATCGCATCGGGGCTTTTTGCTGTTTACAAAGGTAATACGCACCCGCTTGGCTTCCGATTGTGATTACCGCTCGGGACTTAAGCGCTTGGTCCCAGCGCCGGGGCACATGTGGGGAAGTGGTTCACGAGGCTAGCGGGAAAGGGGCTTAGGCCTATAATAAGGTCGGGAAGTGGGTTTTGGCCCCTTTTTAATGGAATTTGAAGGTTGGGAAGGGGAACGATAGAGAAATAAAGGGGGAAGAAGGTCAGCAAAGGTTAGGGGGGGAATTTAAAGGGGATTTTAGGGGGAAATGAAGGGTAAGAAGGGAAATAGAAGGGGAAGACAAGGGGGATGAAATACAGGATAATCAGGGGTGAAATAAGAGGGAAAAGGGGGCCTTTGGGCATTTCTTCCCAGCAGAGAGGCTTTATAAAGGAAATCAGCAGAGGGTATACTATCAAAGGGCAAAGGCACAAGGAGGCTTCAAGGAGACTGTGTTTTCAGAAGAAATGCATTCCTTGAAGGCTCAAAAACAATTTAGCCCCCTATTTGCTTGTCAAAAATTTCATAGGGGGGCTAACACAGTCTACAGCATGTGAATCAATGAGCTGGCATCGAACACCCGTAGAATCACTCGATTGGAGGCCAATGATGAAAACCTCACGTCGAATGTGAGGAACCTGCCATTGAGGCATGCAGGCTCCAAGGTACCAGAAGGGAGTCTCTAGATCAGCTGCCCGGATAATGAGCTGAAGTCGACAGGAAGTGACCTTGATCAAAGGTGGGCCATAACGTTTCTCACATAATCAACACGAGACAGAGGAACATAATTTTTTTTTGAATCATGATCAGATGAGAATCAGAGGAAGGTTGGTACTTGCAGAGGTCAACTTCTCTTGAACATATAAACGGCACGACAGTGAGTTTGGCAGTATTTGACATCAAAATATCAGAGGTCATAGTGACGAGGCAAAGAGCAGATGAGAGGTCAAAAGGGATCACCCAAACCCATGGAGGCAAGTGAGAGAAGAGATGAGATGTCCCCAACCTGACACGAATGTAGACAAGTGCCATGTTCAAGAGCGACATACTGCCGACACGACAATGATGCTGGTTCCATTTTTTCCTCGCCATTTCTGGCGAGTACCCCAATTATTTTTGATAACAAGCTTGAAGGGGATAGCATATGCTTGTGATATAAGTCCATCCTAGTACGTTTAACGAGCCCTAGGAAGGAGAAACTCGAGTAGCATCATTATGACTGAATCCGATTTCATCAGGGTTTAACGAGTCTAACAAAGGAAGAACTCGGCGTCTTTTCATGTTTAGAGAGTTTGAAAAGGCAGATGAAAAGTAAACTTTAATGGTCCCTTTTCAAAAATAGTTCCTCAGATCCAAAAAGGTAGAAAACTATGTCTGAGAAAACCTCCTAGTCGCGATAGGCTAGGGTATTCCTTTTTCATAAATAATCTATCCCAGCCCGAAAAAGGAGTAAACGTATATTGGGTAGATGTCGTTTTGCAGCCACTTTAACGAGATCGAAATGACAAGGACCTCGACAATCTTTTCATGTTTAGAGATTCAGAAAAGAGCTGAAAGATGACTCCAAAATGACTTTTTCGTGTTTTTACCGAGTCCGAAAAATTATAAAATACAACTCGTTTCACCGTTTAAGTCGCATAAAAAACATGTTGCTACACACAGAGGCAAGTGTAAAATCCATTTTCGACAAAATACGTTGAAATATTAATAAAAAATGACTTTTAAAACCTAATGGGATTTCAAAATTTATAAATAAGTCTCAAATGGTAAAAACAAAATTACTTTTACTATTTACCTCATAGGAGAGCAACAGTGGTCTATATGTGTGCGAACTTCTGATGGCGATTGCGACTAATCCGGGCTACCATTCAGATTCTCGTTCGTTCCAGGTAAGAGGTGCTTCCCTGTACTCCATTTTAATCCAATTTTTATAGTTTTCCATTGCTTATTAGACTTCTGTGGAGAATTTTTTAAAATTTTAGGGCTTCGCCCATTGGCATGTGTATCGGGCACGAACCCGCGCCAATGGCCTTTTGCATACAAAGGGCCCACGCCAACTGGTGCAACTGTTAATAAAACAGCCGCGCCAATGGCGCAGCGTGGTTTCCCGTTTAAAATTTCCAAATAGCTAGTGATTTACATGAAATTTCGAGCATAACAGAGATCTAATCAAGGGTTTTTGACCATGTTGATGCAGGCAACCGAGAAAAATGGCTATCGAATGGAAAGACAGGGAGCATGGGGAAGAGGATGAATAGGATATGGAGAATGAGACTTGTATGAATGCCCTCAAGAACTGTGGGCTTAAAAATTTCTTCCTGACACCTTGCTTACGAGCTCAACCAGAGCTCCTACAATACCTGATCAGCATATGGGACGAAAACGAACAAGTGTTCAAGCTGCGGGACCAAGTATTAGAACTTGAGGTTTCTGACGTATATTTCATAACCAGACTGTCGTGTAGAGGTCCGGTGCTTATCCTGACAGGCATCAGACCATCTGAAGATAAGATGAAGCAAGTGATGGCAAGAGTGTGTCGAGGGGCATGACTGGGATCGGGAAGCAGCAAGGTAGATATCCATACCATCCTCGATCTAGCACTCAGAGTGGTGCTACATACCATCACGCGGGCTGCGGGGTCGCAGGCACCGCACGAGGAAACCAAGGCCCAACTCCTCCTAGCTACTGAGTGTATGAATCCAACACTATTTTATTGGGCTACTGCAGTGACAACAAATATGAAAAGATAGCTCACAAAGTGTAAGCAGGCCAAACTAAAACAGTTTGGCTACGATTCCATCTTGGTATCATTCATCCTGGAATGACTACCTATCTTTCAGGGCCAAGGGGCCATAGTAGCTGAGCCAGTACCACGAGAGCCGAGGATGGCTCGTTGGGCACCACTGATGCCGAGATCAGGAGGAGGCCAACAGATGTCCTGGAGGCCAGAGTTTTTTGGATGGTTACGGCATCAGTTGATTGTGGTCGAGGATTGGCCATATGCAGGGACTGATTTCACTGGAGACCCAGACCTTCCACTCCCGGAGGGAGATGACTGGGACGAGGAGTTGGGTATGATCTCTCTTTTTGATTTTTGTGTTTTATGATTTTTTGGTAATACATGCCTGTCCTAACAACAGTTTTATGTGTATGCAGATGTCGGCCCAGAGAGACCTGCCGGTATGTCTCCTATTTCACAGAGAACTCAACCCGCAGCTGACCCTCAGGCGGAGGGTGCCGAGGGAGGAGAGTTGATCCAGAACCTCGAGGGGATCGCCCAGGGGATTCCAAACTACGCCCAGTTGGTATATGTTCCACTAGCATACCAGAGACATACGGTGGGAGTGCCTAATTTCCTCCACCATCTTCTGAGACGCTTAGTGCATGCGGTGACTTGTTATCATGAGCACCATGCAGATTAGACACCTAGGGCTTATTTCATGCATATTTTTTGAGAGACATATCGTCTCCGGATGTATTAAGACGAACATGTATATTTTTTTATTTTATGTGGCACACACTATGTAAACATTTCGATACATATATATATACATACCTATTTCTGGATGGATCTTCCTTTTACATGTGATTTTGTTTTACAAATTGCGCAAATGTCTATCTAGCACCAAATTAGCCACTGCATCTGTCAATGTATTCATATGTCTGGGTATGTGTTGATATGTAATATAGTCAAAATTCCTTTCCAGTAAATGAATACGCAGATACACACGTAAAATGGATGGGTTTCTGACTGAATAATGACCATTAAGTTGCGATACTACAAGTTGTGAGTCTAGATACACGAGTAATTCACGGATACCAAGGTTTATAGCCTCAGTTAATAATTCTAACACAGCACTATATTCCGCGATGTTATTTGTAGCACGTCACAGGCACACACCTTTCAGATCGACCAACTCACCAGCAGGATCGTAGATTACCCAGGCTGCCGAAGACAGATTCCTGGTACTGCGGGAGGCACCATCCGCGAAACCAATAAACGGATTGATGGACATCTACACAATCAGGAAGACCTGATCAGTAGAAAGATGTTTACATCACACACCACACCACACATGCACACAAATGAAAATACACACCTATGTACACACACCACACCAAAAATCACTTCAAGCGTAGTATTTTTTGAGGTACAGCCCATTTATGGGCTGTGCCAACGGAACTCCTTCATAATCAATGAGCTCATAAGCCCCATTTTTCAAAACACATTTTACTATGTAGGGCCCATGCCACATAGGTTGGAACTTACTGGCCCCAAGCTTGTCATGCGCTTGATCGTATAGGAGGACGAGGTCCCCTTCGACAAAGGAACGTGGAGAAACTGATTGATCAAAGTGAGCTTTGACCCACTTCTTTTGTGCTTCAATGACTAAAGCAACGAAACAGTGGGTTTCATCTAACCATTCCAAATAAAAAAGACACTCTTCCTCAGGAGAAGTGTCAGGTAAAAGTTCCACAGCTAACTTCAAAGAAGGAATTTCGCATTCAACCAGAAGAGTTGGTTCCAGACCGTACACCAATTGGAAAGGTGTGAATCCAGTTGCATTCTTTGCTGATGTCCAGTAGGACCAAAGAGCTTAAAACAGTTGGAGATACCAATTGGATTTATGAATACCAACTGTCCGTTGAAGCATTGTGAACAGAACCTTGTTCACAGCCTCAACTGGGCCATTTGCCTGGGGGTAATATGGCGTTGAGCTATCGTGTCATAAGCCCAATCTTGATGTCAGCTCGACCATCATATAATCTCGAAAATGGGTACCATGGTCGGTAACAATGGCCTGAGGGACCCCAAAATGTGCAATAATATGGTTGAAGATAAATTGGGCAGCTGTCTTACCGTCAGCAGCTAGTGTAGGCATCGCTTCGGCCCACTTCGTAAAGTAGTCTATGGCGACGATTATATACGCATGCCCCTCGGCCGAATGAGGGTTACATGTCATAAAATCTACACCCCATTTCGCAAAAGGACCGATGGTAATAACAGGATGAAAAGGGAGATGCGTCGCACACATCTTGCGCTGAAAGACCTGGCACGCGTGACATTTACGGACTGCGACGATATAGTCTTTGAATATTGACGGCCAAAAGTAACCTGCTCAGAGAATTTTTTGGGCAGTGGCATATCCGGACATATGACCGCCATAGGCGCCACTGTGGCAGTCATTTAGGACCTTTTCAGCCTCTTCCAGGGTGAGGCACCGTCGGAGCACCGAATCTACTCCAACGTGGTATAAAGTATCTCCTACTATACAGTAGGGTTGATACTGATGCCGAATCTGACGTCGGGCATCTTTAGTCAACTCAGACCGAAACGTCGAGGTCTAAAGATACACAATAATATCATCGTACCATGGGTCGCAAGTGCTGATAAGGAAAAGAGTTTCGTCCAGGATATGATCCTCGGAATAAGATGGGGTGGAGTCCGTCGGGAGTGACCAAATAAGATCTGCAAAAACCAGTGATTTGGTCGACTTAGCAGTGGTGAACTCTAAGTCAAACTCCTGAAGGATAATGATCCATTTGGAGTATTTTCCCCCCAGTAATTGTCGAGAAAGAATATATTTCATGGGGTTGCAATCCGAAACCACAGTTGTTGTGCGCAACAGGATGTAGTGGCAAAAGCGTTGCACAGCGTGAATTGCAGCTAACGCCAGCTTCTCGACATGAGCATAATGTGTTTCTGTGTCGAGAAGGTTCCGTGACAGATAATAAACGACATGTTCATTTCCATCATTGTCATCCTGCACCAGAACCATAGCTATGGTGCTAAACGCGGCAACGAGATACAAAGTGAAATCACGGTGATAGTTAGGAGGACGAAGCACAAGAGCATTAACGAGTAACGTCTTAAGATTCTCAAAGGATTGTTGAGAAATTTCATCCCAGTGGAAGGGAATGTTCTGCTTTAAGAGACGTGTGAATCCTTTGGCCACCTCTGCGTAGTTCGGGATAAAGCGTCGAAGGAAGTTAGCTTTTCCCTGCAGACTTTGCAATTGATATAATGAGGAGGGTGATGGGAGATTGATGATAGCCTCGACCTTTAAAGGGTCAAGGTGAATCCCGTCTTTGGAGACTATGAATCCCAAAAGACGGCCAGAATCCACGCAAAAGACGAATTTATGAGGATTAAGCCTAATATTGTAGCGCCTACAGCGAAGGAAAATCTGGCGAATGTGTTCAGGATGGTCCTCTCGCCTAGCTGAGTGAGCGGGCAAGTCGTCCAGATAAGGTTGAATGATATGGCGTATGTCGTGGAAAGCATAAGACATCGCATGCTGGAAAGTGGCTCCAGCGTTCTTCAAGCCGAATGGGAGCTTTTTATAAGCGAAAGTACCCCACGGATAGATGAAAGCAATCTTGTGTTGATCTGTAGGTAGAATGTTTATCTGATTGTACCCAGAGAAGCCGTCCATCAAGGAATAAATCTCACTCCCAGCACATTTGTCGATGATTTGGTCTATGAAAGGAGTGGGATAGTTGTATTTAGGACAGACACGATTAATATCGTGATAATCAACACAGACTCTGATAGTCCCCTGCTTCTTATCTACAAGGACAATGTTGGAGACCCATTCTGTGAGGGGAATCGGGTAAATAAATCCCGCGTTCAGAAGTTTTTCAACTTCTGCTTTGATGGCAGCGGCTTTGCAAGGGTGCACCGAGCGTAGGCGTTGGCGCACGGGTTTCGCACCAGGATAGGTAGGAATCTCATGCACTACTATGTTGGGATCAATCCCGGTCATTTCCTCATAGGACCAAGCGAACACGTCTCTGAATTCTCAAAAAATATCAGTATAGACTCGTATCTCATCAGGAGAACAAGTCACTCCCACGTGTATATTCTCAAATATCCCCAGTTTAACGGAGATGTCAATTGGAATGGTTTGAGTGATGTTGCTCAGGTTTCCCTCTGAAAGCACCTCATGTGTCAATATGGGCGTTTTGAGAGGTGGAGTGGGAACCTGAGATTCAAAACGCTATAGACAATCTGACATTTCCCCCAAGCTAGGCATGAACGAGGAAAAATGATGTCCATTGTTCCAAGGCAGCTCCTCAAGAGACATTTTTTCTACAATGGCTTCATCAGAAGGAAAAATCTCTTTGAGAGGATCAGGCGAATCGGCCTAACCGAGCTAGGGGGATTGAGAATAGATGTCTAAAGCCATGCTCAAAGGAGCATGTTGAGGAGGGGGAGGATCAGATGCGGCGACGATTTTGCAGTAGTTAATCTCTACTAGAGTTAAGGGCATCAATTCTCCAAACTCAGTCACCTGCTCAGGCGTAGGGATGAGCCATGGGTCGTCAGACCTAGAGATCATGTTAACTTGAGTGGTGTGCAGTGGTGGTGCGGGAAAAATACCCATGAGGATGGGGTCTTTGAAGAGACTGGGCCCTACACTGTTAGGGGGATTTGGGATCTGATCCACGTACAGAACGTTGTTCTCAGAGGTGGAGGTGAAGAAAGACAACTAATTCACAGTAACGATTTTGCCCTCGTGAGGGAACTTAATAAGTCGAAAGAGGGTGGACGGCACACATAACATGGCATGAGTCCAGCTGTGGCCAAGAAGTATATTGTAGTTAAGCTTGGCGTCAACCACTTATACTTCCATGTTGACTATCTTCCCCTATAAAGTAATCGCTAGACTCTCGAGAACACCCAGGGGTTTGGATTCCCGACCATCGAACGCCTCTAGGGAATTGGGAGACGATGAAAGGGCCGGAGAGCCAATGGCCTTCCAACAAGCGAATGACATGACACAGGTAGAAGCACCTTCAACCACAACAGCCCTATGGATGTTAAGACCATTGATCCCGACTTGAATAACAAGAGCAATCTGATGTGGAAGTCGGGGGGTGAAATTTTCTAAGTCAAAGGTGAGAAGACTAAAATCGGCGGGATCGATTCCACTGATTGCAGATAATAAAGCTTTCCGTTGCGAAGGACAACTTTGAAGAACTTCCAATGCAGACATGGTAGAAGGCGCCTGTGCCAGATCCTCAACAATATTGTAGTGCTGAGCAGCACAGGCATTCGGATTGTAGGAAGACTTTCGTAAAACACCTTTAGAAGGTGGCCTCACAACAGGTTCAGCAGTAGGCTTCTCAATTTCCAGCGAACTGGAGATAAGTGGGCTAGGTGGACCATCCGTAACTACCTTCCCCGGTGCCTGATGCGATTTGTTGTAATCCTTCAAACATGTAGCAATAGAGGTAGGTGCAACATCGTTCATCAGAAAGACCTGGGACCCAAATGGTGTAGATGGCGAAGCCTGTTCAACCATCTGGGTCTGCTGAGACGGGAACGGTTCTTTAAGAACTATCAGAGTCCCTTTGGAGCCTTTAAAAATTTTACTAACTTTATATCGTCGTGGAATATCTTTTTTATAGTGATCTCCTTCACAAATGAGGCAGGGGTACTTCGGTTTGTGTTGGGAACCGTCCTCGGTAAGAGGTTTGGACTCTGGCTTTGGGGCGTCCGATTTAGATTTTCCTTTGCCCTTCTTTTTCCCTTTGGAGGCTTTCTCCGTAGGATTGGCCTGAATGGCATTAACCTCCGCAGTTTTGCCAGAATCGGTAGGGGTAGGGAGAAGCATAATTATTGGATGAGTTAGACTTCTGCTTCCCATTCGAAGATTTCTTCGAATTCTGAGAAACGGAACCAATAACACCATCCATCGCTGGGGTAGGTGGGGATTTAGAGGTTCCAGACCATGGAGCATCAGGAAAAATATCATACAGCGTGCCAGATTGTGAATATACTAGATCCAGATATTGAGCACGCGCTATGGCTTATTCTTCAGTCACACAAGCTCCCATAGCAATATCTTGGGCGATTTTGTTAACGAAGGAGGTGGTGAACCAATGTGATAGTATTTGATCAGGTATATGAAACTTGATCAGTCTACGATGACGTCGCCACTCATGAATGTGATCAGAAATGTGGGTGGCTTTGTCCTGCTTCAAAGAAGTCAGGAGGTGCGTCCCGGCTTCATAGCGAACCAGTAACTGAAAGTGAGTCAAAAAAGCCATGGCTAACGTATTGAAATCTTGAAAGATGCCACGGGGTAATTCAATATACCACTTAGCTACAGCGCCAGTCAAAGTGCACTGGAAGAGGCGTAGACAAACTAAATCATCCACCCAAGAGTTGGACGAACACCAAAGATGGTAAGTCATCACATGAGCTTGGGGGTCCTCCCCAGCTTTACCCTCAAACTTGGGGCAATCATCGGGCATCTTGGTAGGAACTGGGGGCCAATAAGGATTGTGCAAAATTGGATCATTGGTTAATTTCGAAACATCCGGTAACTCCAAGGTAGCTAGAAACGGTAATGACGGATTGTACGGCATACCTGGCCCTGGATAAGGACCAGTACCTGTACTCCACGCTGGTTGGGAATATCCTTGCCCCCATGGGTGTTGTCCCGCAGGATTCTGACCGTAGGGGGTATAGGTCGTATAACCAGCCTGATTCGATTGCTGGTAACCAGCATACGGGGGTTGGTAACCAGAGTATGGACTCTGATTATGAGTTAGCCCTGTGTAAGTAGCATTTGGATTTGGATGTTGAGTATAGGTATAGCCGGGTTGTTGAGGACGATAGTTAGAACATTGGGGCTGGCTATAATTCGGTCGGTATTGACCATGAGAATAGTAGCCGCCTTGAGGTTGAGTGGGCTGCTGATAGGTGGGGCCCTGCTGAGCCTGATAATTAGGGTGCAACGGTGGATTTGGTTGCGGCGTTGAATAAATCGGCTGTTGGGCAGGGTTGATAGGATGTGCAAGCTGGCCTGGTTGAGCAGGCTGACCTGACTAAGCGAGCTGCCCTGGGTTAACACGTTGACCCGGGTGAACAGGTTGTGCCAGTTGCGTAGGTTGACCTGGCTATTGAGAAGCACCAGGTTGTGCCGAATGAACCGGTTGGCCTAGAGGTGGAACACCAGGTTGTGGCGGATAGACCAGTTGGCCTGGTGGAGGTACACCAGGTTGTGTCGGATAGACCAGTTGTCCTAGTGGAGGAATGGAGCCAGGTGGTGGCTGGTAACCAGTTTGACTTGCAGTAGGACCATAATATGGTCCTGGCTAGTGAGCAACATTGGGATTAACAGGATACTGAGGTTGCATGGGTTGGGAAGGTTGGACTTGCCCCCCAAGAACATATACCAACCCCGGTTGGTACCCTGGCTAAGGCTACACAGGTTGACCGGAAGGGTTGTAATATTGTCCTTGGGGACTGTATGATGGCCCTTACTGGCCTACAGGATAGCCTTGTAAAGGCTGCCCCTACAGGTCATAAGGATAGGCAGGCTGGCCCGAAGTTTGGCCTTGAAAAGGTTGCCCTTGCGGGTTATAAGGATGTCCAGTCTGGTTATAGGGTAAACCTTGAGCATGAAGGTGAGCCTCTGGAGCGGGTAAACGTAAAACGTCCCCGTGCTCATCATACTGATATGGAAAAGCATACACGGGCATACCATCCTGTGCATAATGCGAAAAATACGGGCGGTTGGGATCTTGAGAGGTTTGTCCAACCTCGGGGTTCGGCTGTTGTAGGGACAACCGATACTCCTCTATAGAAATGTTCTCTGGCATAACAGTCGCTATGTAGACGTCTTCAGGAGGCGACACAGCCCCCTCGAAGTGTGCAGTGACAGCGGGTGCAGATGCGGCCACACAGACAGTGGGCCAAACGGGTACAGAAGTGACTTGAGAGGATGACGTGACGGGTGTCTGAGGATACATACCCAATGAAGGAACCACCGGCCTCGTAGAAGGAGCTAATACCCCCATAAAGGCTGCGACAGTGATAATCTGACCCAAGGATCTATACCCTGCTGGTAATGAGGGACCGAGTGATGACATAACAGCTGGTTCAGGGTTGTCTCCTGGAAATAATCTCTGAGGAAATAACTGGTAATCTTCACCAGACGTGGGGATTTCCTTGCTGGATTCACTCATGTTGGAGCCTACCGCTAGATCTCGTAATAGACGGCGAGGACTAGGAGGAATAACAACAGCTATAAAAGGTGAACCTGATGTAAGAGAATGGAAATCTTCCCCTACTCCCAATCCAAACCAAGGGTCGAAAAAGGGCCAATTGAACTCAACTGGTCCTTCAAAGGGCTGCTCGGATAGAACCGGTCCCTCATTGGGAAACTCGGAAACAATGGGCTGCTGTGGTTCAGCAGAGGATTGGGAAACCTCTGATGAATTGTCCGTATATGGACTACCAGTAGACGAAACAGAAGGTTCCGCCACTGTAGTAGCAACGACAAGAGAAAAAGACCAAACACACACACGGGCTGAAAAATAGTCAAGACACACAATCAAACGGCCAACAAGCAAAATCTAACAGGGTGTGTGATCGCGGGTGTTTTGTTTTACCACATTGAAACTTAGAAACTTTACCATTTCATGTTTTAAGAGTCAAGAAACGGCTGAAAGGTGACTCTATCTCTTTCAGTTTTGAAGCAAGCGTGAAAGGACAAGTGCTTGGTGATCCTTTCAAATTTAAAGAGTCAGAAAAGATCAAATGACTACTCAGGAATACTAGGCAAAGGGTGTACCATATAACCGTGAACTGCAATATACACCTTGCTTTCAAAATGAAAGAGAAATCAACCAAGGACTTAACGTACATGCAGGCAATCTCCCTGAATGCTGTGTCCGGTGTATCACGGGTATAGGGCGGCAGACTCAACTTCCTATGGATAAAGGATAGAAACCTAGTGGGGTCTCCCTTTATATACATGACGGTACAGGGAGCACAAGTCCGTACTAGCGTTGTCTAAAGCCAAGAGGCGAACGATAGCTACTAGGTTTAAAGACACCAGAACACGTCTCTAGCCTAGACCTCTAAATGTTGCGTTAATGTTTCAATGCTGCCTTAGTGTAAATTGAGTAAATTTTAAGGTTTATCTTCAATTACGTTTCAGTTTTCAAGCCCTAGCGAATGTAATGTCTCAAACTCTCCTAAATGCACTCTATATGCCATAGTATATCATTTCATTCGATGAAAGCTATTTATGAGAGAGTTGAGAGCTTTTCACACAATAACGAAATGAACAGAAAACAACCAATGATGGCTCTAATGCAGCTAATGACAACTAAAAAGATTTTCGTTCAAAGTTACCAATCACTAATAACACCGAAAAGATCTAATTCACATTAACTAATGAAGAGAAAAAGAGATTTTTTTTTTTATTTTCAATATTTCAGAGCAAAGTGCGCTAAAAAATGAAAACTAATGCAAGAGAAATTTGAGAAATGATGACAAGAGAGCAAAAACAAGCAAATTTCACTCAATGCAAACGTACAATCAGACCTCAAATCAACCAAAAGTCCCTCAAAACGAAAAGAATCCCAAAGACTCCAAATGAGCCGCGTAATCTAGGCTCAAAATGAGACAAGGTGGAATTCGAATGGAGAAGGAAACAATCACTCAAACAACGCAATGAGACAATAGAAAACCACCAAACGAATGCAAAGAAGCAATCACAAGGTTGACTGAGCCGATAGAAACTGAAAACTCCCAAGGGAGGATCGACACACAATAACACCAAGATGACCTAGGGATAGAATTCAAAATCGATGGAAATGGGTAAACAACCAAAGGATGCAGGTAACAGTCAGTTAAACAAGGCTCCAAAACACTCAAGCAGTGGAAAAATCAAGCCAAACACACAGATCAGGCTCAGGAAGCTCAGGACTGAGCAAACCCTAGTACCTCATAGGATTGGCGCGACTGTGAGGCTAAAACTAGCGCCAGAGACGAATTGGCGCGGGTAATACACAAGCAACATGCGCCAATGGGATCGACTGTCAAGCTAAAAAGTGTGCCAGTCAAGTTTCCCAGTCAAAAATAAAAAAGAGCAATCCAACAAGCAGACCAGTGATGACCAAGCTATCAAAAACCCAAATTCACAGAAATAACCAGCCCAAAAGAGCTAAGCAAGCAAGGAGAATCAAGAATCAACCGAAAAGACAAGACGATCCTCCAAGTGTTCAGTTTACAAACTAAACCGGAGATTTACTGAAGCAGCTTTGATTTACCTCGCAATTGCAGAGCAAAATCATTTCGAAGGCTATCTGGATAACTTCAGGCTCCGTCTATAGTTTACAAAGCAGAACAACAACAAGCTAACGATCCCTAGTGGAGTCACCAATTTGTCGTGGAGGTAAATCCCCTCTGTGGACAGAGGCGATCCCTACTAGCCCAGACCGGGTCTAGCAACAATCGTTCATGCTATAGTGCAGGTTCCTAATTGCAAATAAACCAACTAGCGATGAAGGCGTACCTGGAATCCAACGCTATGGCTTGTAGAAGAGGTAGCACTCCCGTTCCTTAGCTCTGGCAGATCATGATCCCCACGATCTCCGTGATAGGACACCTGCACACGTGAGAAACAAAACAAACGCAAGCGTAAAATCCAGTAGATGCAACTATATGTTAGTCAGAAAGGACATAACTCATCATCATAAAAAATAAAAAGAGTGGAACCATAACCAATAGTCGCTTATTATTAATCAATCAAAGGAAGAATACAACCATAGTTCCAATGTTGAATTCTCCTTCGGCGGGTCGCCAGCAAAACACCTCTCGAAAATCCTGTCTAGGATGGGACAAACCTCTCTCTTCGTATCTTGACAATAGTCTCCTTGCTTCGATTTGGCCTTAAGGGAATTATGGAGGCTCTTGCAGCATAAGGCTCCTGGGAATTTGGGAACTTGAAGACTAGCTTGCAATGGAGATGGGCAAGCTTTTATAGATGGAGGAAGGGGAGTTCGGATCCCTATAATCATGGGATTGGCCCTATCCTCAAGGGAGCTTCCATGAGAGGTGGAAAACCACTTCCTCTACATGGAAATCCGGAGCCAAACCTCCCAACTCAAGATAGATACCAGTTCATGAATTGGTTAGGACGAAACTTCCGCCATTTATTTTTAAAAAACACTCCTTAAATTGGCTGGCGCGAGTGCGACTCTGGGATAGAGCGGCAATTGGCGCCACCTCTTTGAAGGATTTTCCCCATTGGCGCGGGTACTGAACTGTCTGCACGCGCCAATGCAAAAGGGCCATTTTTAGGGTTTTTCACAAGGAGATGTCTTCAGGGCAATGAAAGCTCTTGTTCAGAGGGATGTCATGAAAGTGATTTCAAGCCATGTCACTGCTCACAGGTCACGAAATGAGCCCTCCAATGTGTGGGACGGGGATTGCAGGGACGGTGACAAATCACTATGTAACATCAAGGACGCTGTATAACGAAGGCAGTGTGAAAATAAGTAGAAATGGGGCTGATATCCCCTTGTTAACTCATAAAACACTTCTCTTCCAGAATTTGAGCTCAAATAAATAAGCCTAGAGGGCTTATACAAATCTCCCCAAAGTGGATCTCTCAGAGAATGCTCAAATAGAGAGCTTACAGCAATACATGAACATAATCATCAAACTCTATAAAACTAAATGCAACATAAGATGTAATATATTACAGCCATCATGTACATTAGGATATCAGCAACAATATACATAAATTTAATGAGGAATAATCCCTCATTCAATGAGAATCCATCTCCTATGAATAAGCAATGGAATACAAGAGATGAAGCAACTGCATAAAATGCCGGAGAGCAGTGACAGCATTGTATCTAGGAGTGTAGTTTTTGCTATAGATATGAATACATGAAATATGACTGAAATATACAAATAAATTCCCAAGAAAAGAAGAAAGGGCTCCAATACAATATTTCTAGCCAATCTAGGAGAGATTGCTAGAAATGCCGGAAAATGTACAAATGTGACAATTTGACTTGTCACTGCAACTGAATAAAAACATACAATGAGGCTATGGAAGATCTGAAGTAGTGATTCCCTCCTCTGATAATTATTTTCAGCAGAATTTTGATCCCTCTACTCAAGAACAATCCTCCTGATGAGCCCAAATGGCTCTCCCAGCAACTGCCTCTGAAAATAACGCAGTTTCTGCCCAATACTGTGCTGTGAGAGATGGTGAGTGATTGGCCTGATGCCAAATATCTAAAATGAAGCCTCGGAGTCTTCTCTACTACTTCTCCAAAGAATAGACAAGATCTCCATTGAAGACAAGCTAAGGAAAGACTCTATGAATTCCTCTGTTTCTGCTCCCAGCAACACAACGTTAATCTGTTGTAGAAATAATGCTATAGCTATAGAGATAAGCTTGGCCAAATTCCAGAATGAGGAAATGAATTCCAAACTCTCTCCTTCCTTGAGGATGAGGTAAGGATTCTCGACCGGGAACACCCTTGGGTGAAGAACACTACAAACCCTGCTAAACAGCCCGGGGATGCAAGTCTTTGCAAACCCTACGAAAATACTAAGCCAATGCATAATGAAAATGGGCTGCCATCTCCTCCTTAAAAAGAAAAGGAACCTTTCTCACCATGGGTCCCATTCACACTTGCTTCTAGCTCAAGCAAGTGAAGCCTCCACTAAAACTGTGTTGTCCAAGTAGGTGCAATGTATCTAGAAAGTTTTAGTTGACTTGGTCAAAATGACTAGATCAATATTGATCCAATCTTGTTCACACCATGTGGTACCTAATCCAGCTGCTTTATTATCCCTCCTTTCACACAAGGAGTGTTATTTCTCCATCAAAATGGGTTAATGTGTCTCCTTACCCATTTTATTTAACAAAATAAAAATATGCTAACTATAATGTTCCATTTTAGCTTGAGGCTAAAATTGGGAACATTACAGTCCTCCCCTCCCACAAGTTGCTTGTCCTCAAGCAACTACATAGAGAGAAAAAAATTTCTCCCCCTCTTCTTGTGGCCTCCTCATCAATAGACCCCACCATAGCTCATCAAGGTATGCAATAAATCTGTCCTCCATGTATCCCTCCAAGTATGTAGAACCAAAGAATACATCATGAGATAATAGAAGGTGCACGTGGAAATCTCTTTATGGTTCAATGGCCTCCTCAAGGTAGGAGTTATGAAAAACATGGGAAGTCTTATTCCCAATGAGTGACTCCTTCACCCATGCAATCATCCATATGAAATGAGCTATCCCAAGTAGCTCAACAAAGCAGTCCTCAACCTCGGATCTATAAAATATGTTGGGGCTGAATGGAGAGTTTAGATTTTTCCATCCAATTAGTTTCTCCCTCCATTTATGATAAGTATGACGAGGTTGTTGATATTGGGCTAAAATTTCATGGCCTCTACAATTGGCCCAAGCCTCCCCACAAAATGAAACATCCATGAAGTGCCTCCTCCAATAACGCATTCTCTCCCAATAGATCCTCCTACATGGAGAGAAAAGTAGTGACATGGAAATCATGGTGTGCCCATTGTTTCTCTTGAAACACAAATCATGTATAATGGGGAGAATAATACTCCCAATGGGCTGTCCCCATACCTCTAACACTCTCCAAGTAGTGCTCCCTCTAAATGTACAACCATCAGCAACACAAGGAAGCAATATGCAATGAAAACAACTTGTCATAAGACAACTAGAGAGTGGATCACTGCTATACTCATGGGACCAGCACAGTGAACCTCCTACCTAAATTAAAACTAAAAACAACAAGTGCTTTTGCATCTACTTTTTTGCTGCCACAAACATCTCATAAGATGGAAATATGAAGATACAAATTGGTGCCAATGGTGCACACCAAGAGATATGTGGCTTCCCCCACAAACCATCATAAAAATAGCCACTCCCATTGCTGCAATGGGCCACAAGCACATCATAATAAGGATCATAAGGAGATGTGATCATCCTTAGCTCATCAAGATGCTCATATAATGTAATGAAAGTTAAACCAAAATGAGAACATATACCTTCTTTACCATGTACTCTAGTCCTTGAGCTGAAATGGCTCATCTGAATGCTCTCCCTCACCTCAAATGAGTAGGGAAATGGTTGTGCCAACATCTCAAAAATCATCCAGGCTATGCATCTGTCCATATGCTGACATAAATCATGTTGAATTCCCTCCCGAATGAACTCTTCTAGAAAAGCAAAGTATGCATCATAGTGCATAGCTAGAAAGTCCACATGTACTACATGCAATAATTTCTCCTTAAGACTAGAAACTCTAGCCAAGAAGACCCTGCCATCGGTATAGATGACCATCACATCAATCATGTATCGATCATCTCTGTCTGGATCATCCAGAGTCATACATGCATCTATATCCTGAGAGTACTCTACCAAGAGCGGAGTCCTCCATCTTGGATCTATCCTCCTCATAGGCAACGTTGGTGATCTGCAATGTGATGCTCCCCTCATGCTACTGCCTGCTACTTTGACATCCCCAATGCCAAAGTCATCCTTCGAAATGCTGCCATGCCCATCATGCAGCTACTCATGCTCAAATAGTAATGGGAATCCTGGAAAGCTAGTCTCCCATAAGAAACTATCATCCAAAAGGAATTTCCCGATCCTGGGCAATGTAAGCATGAGTAACTTCCATATACTCCCATGTGTGAAAGAGTTCTTCCCCAAAGGAAGTATCCTCCTCCTCATTAAATATGTGGAGCAGTCATCCTGCATCATGAAGATGCAATCCTCCATCCCTGCAGCAAACTCTTTCAGCACATTACAACTGATGAGAGTGGGTGATGCTGAAAATGAGAGAGTGTCTCTCTCCTCCTTAGGTCTATCCCAAACTCTTTGCGCTGTGTTGGACTCCTCTAATGTCTTCACCTCCCTGAAATCCAAGAGTGGTGAACCAAATGACAAGATGTCTCTCATCAACTCTATATCAGGTGGCCTCCCAGGTGGAATGCCTCCATATAGTGAGACATAAAGCTCGGAAGTGGATTTTATGTATAAGAGGACTAATTTTTCCCTCTCTTATTTGTGCTGTATAGTATCTCCATCATGTGTAAAGACCTTCTGGAATAGATAAGGGTATATCAACTCTTGCTGCTGATCCTTCTCTTCCTCCTCCATCTCACAATCCCCACAAGTTGTTGCAAATAACTCCGGAATTGTGCCATGGTTCCCACATGTTAAAATACTTGGAATCCCCTGCATAGAAACAAGGAATCCTCCCATAGAAGCAATGGCTCCCCTCTCATCTCCATGTGGTGATGGATCTTCCTCCAACATGACAGCGTTGTGGATTCTCTCATGCACATTCTGTTCATCAATATGTGAGTATGTCTCCCCTTCAATGAGAGACCATGGATTTTGGTCTTCTTCTGAAAGAGGGATCTCCATGTTATCACAAATAGAAGAGTGCCCTTCATATAATAGGGATATTTCCTTTAGCAAGTCATCATACACATTTTCATCCCTTTCTGAAATATGGAATGGAGTTGTTTCATGGTTTTCTCCATTGCATGCAAAGTGTTTGATGTTTTGTTACAAAGAGATTCACAGTGATTTTCATCAAATTATCTCACCAACCCTTTAGTGAATCCATTATGTGATTCTAAATTTGCATGATAGCATGAAATAGAATTTCCAAACCATAAACCATGAGCCATACCTTTAAGTTGCAGCGCTGATCCTCCAATGGCCTCATCTCCTTTCTCCATCCTTCTGGCAGTGCAAGTGGACAATGAACTACGCTGTGGATATGCATGTGTGGCTGAATACTCACACCCATCATGATAATAGCTAGGGCTTTTTTCATCCACAAACCCTCTCAGAAAATCTTTCCAATTTTCCCTTTCTTTCTCTTCAAGGTCTTCAATGATACCCTCCAGGGTCTGAAAAAGAAGTAGGGAAACCTCCTCTTCTGTCACTCCTCTTTCTTTGTTTTCTCTATACATCTCCTCTTCAAAATGAGGAGCTTATCCTTCTAATTGAATTTTATCTTGGGCTGCACAGCTGTAAAGTTCCCTTCTTAGGAATAGCAAAAATCTATTCCAGAGATTGACTGCAGGGGCATTTACTGGATATGTCACCTTTGAACAAAGGATGAGATCCAGAGGCTACCTGGCCATCTGTAGACTCTATCTATAGAGTTTTAAATCTTCCTCCTTCACGGATTCAGCACTTTGGCTTGAAGCCACAGGCTGAGCCAAAGATCATGCTCTTATACCATTGTAATATTCCATTTTCGGGAATTTCTGCAAACTGGTCCTCAACGACACTGTATAAGGAAGGCAGTGTGAAAATAAGTAGAAAGGGGGCTGAGATACCCTTTTTAACTCATAAAACACTTCTCTTCCAGAAATTGAGCTCAAATAAATAAGCCTAGAGGGCTTATACAGATCTCCCCAAAGTGGATCTCTCGGAGAATTTTCAAATAGAGAGCTTACAGCAATACATGAACATAATCATCAAACTCTGCAAAACTGAATGCAACATAAGATGTAGTATATTACAGCCATCATTTACATTATGATATCAGCAACAATATATAGAAATGTAATGAGGAATAACCCCTCATTCAATGAGAATCCATCTCCTATGAATAAGCAATGGAATACAAGAGATGCAGCAACTGCATAAAATGACGGAGAGCAGTGACAGTGCTGTCTCTAGGAGTGTATCTGCTGCTATAGATATGAATACATGAAATATGACTGAAATATACAAATAAATTCCCAAGAAAAGAAGAATGGGCTCCAATACAAGATTTCTAGCCAATCTAGGAGAGATTACTAGAAATGCCAGAAAATGTACAAATGTGACAATCTGACTTGTCACTGCAACTGAATCAAAAAATACAATGGGGATATGGTAGATCTGAAATATTGATGCCCTACTCTGATAATTCTCTTCAGCAGAAGGCTGATCCCTCTACTCAAGAACAATCCTCCTCATGAGCCCAAATGGCTCTCCCAGCAACTGCCTCTGAAAATAACGCAGTTTCTGCCCAAGACTACACTGTGAGAGATGGTGAGTGATTGGCCTGATGCAAAATATCTGAAATGAAGCCTCGGAGTCATCTTTGCTACTCCTCCAAAGAATAGACAAGATCTCCACTGAAGACAAGCCAAGGAAAGACTCTATGAATTCCTCTATTGCTGCTCCCAACAACACAACGTTAATCTGATTCAGAAATAATGTTGTAGCTGCAGAGTTAATCTTGGAAAAATGCCAGAATGAGGAAATGAAGTCCAAACCCTCTCCTTCCTTGAGGATGAGGTAGGGATTCCCGACCGGGAACACCCTTGGGTGAAGAACACTACAAACCCTGCTAAACAACCACGGGATGCAAGTCTTTGCAGACCCTACGAAAATACTAAGCCAATGCATAATGAAAGTAGGCTGCCATATCCTCCTTAAAAAGCAAAGGAACCTTTCTCACCATGGGTCCCATTCACACTTTCTTCTAGCTCAAGCAAGTGAAGCCTCCACTAAAACTGTGTCGTCCAAGTAGGTGCAATGTATCTAGACAGTTTTAGTTGACTTGGTCAAAATGACTAGATCAATCTTGATCCAATCCTATTCACACCATGTGATGCCCAATCCAGCTACTTTATTATCCCTCCTTTCACACAAGGAGTGTTATTTGTCCATCAAAATGGGTTAAGGTGTCTCCTTACCCATTTTAGTTAACAAAATAAAAATATGCTAGCTATAATGTTCCATTTTAGCTTGAGGCTAAAATTGGGAACATTACAATGCATAATCTAAGAAGAAGGTTGTCCACCCACCACGACTTATCAGACTAACATTTCCGATATAATTTGGGAAAGAAACATGCAGAAATGCATCTTAGAAATGTGTCAACATCTTCATGAAAAATTGCAGAGAGATCTTGTGGCTTTGACAGTACCTTCTGAGAGTCGACAAAGCTTGGAAATAGTTACACACTCTTTAGACCAACTACTAGATGTGTACCAAAAGCTTGTGCCAACCATTGATACTTTTGTGGAAGTCATGAGAAAAAGAAAGGAAACAATGGTGGGTCCCAATAAATGGGAAGATGTTAAAGAAAGAGTTACAACAACAATGCCAAAGTCGATGTTTAATTTCAAAGAAGGTCCGAAAAGAAAGATGGTGAAGGTGCAATATTTCAAGCAACCTGATATAGCTCACTATTTGTATGATAGACACCTTGCGGCCTATGTAAGACTCCCATGGAACGACGACGTTCTGCTTTATTTTGCAAATTTATTTTATGCAGAATTCTTTTTGCAAATGAAACCCAATTACAATGACTTTCCCTCTGAATTGTTTGGTCCTGGGAAAGGTTGATTGTGTGACCGCAAGGGCACTAGGCGTGATGTTGAGTTGCCTCGTCCTGAGCCACCATTGGTTATTCAACCTATTCATGTCGAAACTTTGCGGTCATAGATGGAAGCCACTTCTCAAATTAGTCGAGAAGCAAGGGATGCCATCATCGACAATGTTCACAGTGGATTGGGTGGAGTCAATGTTTTTCTGAATCGACAAAGAGCACGTGAGAATACACACGCTAATTTTTTGTATTATACAGATGAAGAGATTGAAAACATGAGTGTTGAATATCTCAAAACATATGCAAATAATTGTCACAATGGTTGGCATGACCTAATTGTTCATGAGGAATAGGGCATGGGAATGGTATGTGTTAATGGTTAGAGTTCAATTATTTTAACACATACATAAAATTTGTAATAAATACATATATACATACATTTATTTGTATACATTAATCTAAAAAAAATGTATCATTATATTTTAACACCATTTTCAGTTGTTACGCTTGATGAATGACGAAAATGTTAATATCACGTTTGGAGCCTCTGGTTCAAACAATCAAGATGGGTCTCACCATCAAGATATGTTGCAAATGTTACTATTTTTTAAACTTGATATTTTAAAATAAATAATTTTGCACACATGTACATGTACACATGTATATATAATAAAATGTTTTAATGGATTCTGATTCCGTCCGATGTTTTTGGGATGGCAGTACCTTCTTCTTCCTTAGGAAATGTACCTTCTACTTCCTTAGGAGATGTGCCAGACTCACAACAATAAGCATGGAAAATTTTTCACTTTTAAAATTTATGTTTTTAAGTTATATATTCCACCTCAAAAAGTTCCATTAAAAAATGAGATATATGTACATCTTGAGTTATTTTATATTTTTTGAATTTTAGGTTTTTGGAGATTTTATTTCAGAACCACTCTTAGGAGATGTTCCAAATCCGACAGCACAAGTATTCAATTTTTCACTTTTAAATATATATATCTATGTGTATTTTTAAGTTATAAGTTATAAATTGAAGCTTAAAAGTTTTATTACAAATTGAGATCTAGAGATTTTGAGTTATTTTAAATTTTTTAAATTTTAGGTTTTTGGAGATTTTCTTTTGGAGCCTCTCTTAGGAGATGTGCCAAATCACCTACAGAAGTATTCAATTTTTCACTTAAATATATATGTTTTTAAGTTATAATTTATAAATTGAAGTTTAAAAGTTTTATTATAAATTGAGATCTTGATCTTGAGTTATTTTATAGTTTTAAATTTTTTGAATTCTAAGTTTCTATAGAGGATTTCTTTTCTTCATGGACTCTAACGATGGAGATAGGAACATCCACACCATTTCAACCATTTCAACAAGTTGTCTAACTTTTTTTTTAATATTATTGAAAATAAGTTTATATATATATATATATATATATATATATATATATATATATATATATATATATATATATATATATATATATATATATATATATATATATATATATATATATATATATATATATATATATATATGCATTTGAAATTTGAAATTTTTTAATATATATATATAGCTGTACATGTATATTGACAGTTTACCGTTGGAGATGTTCCCATGGGGGAAGTTGTAGAAGACGAGCAACAAATGGAGAGGGAACCTGATGAGGTATTGCATGATTTTATTTTTATTTTTTATTTTTACATCAAGTTCTATATATTCTCACTCAATTTTAAAACATCAAATTTTAATGTTTGTACACATTGTGTACAGGTTCCCCATGCTTCGCAAAATAGCTCGTGGATTGAGACTTTGCTAGGAAGGACACTACATCCATATGTATTTGATGAATTATGCACATGCATTATTTGATGGATGATGCACATGCACACGTGCAACATTATATTTTCAATAGATTTATAGTCTTAAATTTACTTTTTTTTATATATTATCTAGATGTAGTCGTATATAATTTGATACTTGATACTTGTGAGATCTACAAATTTTGGATATATTTTATGTGAACTACATTCGGTAGAGGTGAATGTGATATATAACGTTTTTAAAACTTAAGTTTTGGATGGTTGAACTACATTTGGCATGTGAAGTAATGATGTGTTATAATTTGTTTTTTTTTTTTAGCTTAAGTTTTTGATGGTCAAGAACTACATTTGGCATGTGAAGTAATGTTGTGTTATAATTTGTTTTGTTTTTAAAACTTAAGTTTTGGATGGTCAAGAACTACATTTGGCATGTGAAGTAATGTTGTGATCTATATTAATGTTTTTCTTTTGAAAAACTCAACTTTTGGATGGTTGAACTACATTTGGCATGTGAAGTAATGTTGTGATCTATATGAATGTTTTACTTTTGAACTACATTTGGCATGTGAAGTAATGTTGTGTTATAAATTGTTTTGATTTTAAATCTTAATTTTTGGATGGTTGAACTACATTTGGCATATGAAGTAATTTTTTGTGATCTATATTAATGTTTTGCTTTTGAAATACATTTTCTATGTGAAGTAATGTTGTGTTATATAATTTGTTTTGTTTTTAATGGTTGAACTACATTTTGCATGTGAAGTAATGTTTTGATATATAACTTTTTGTTAAATTAAAACTTAAGTTTTGGATGGCTGATCTACATTTGGCATGTGATATAATGTTAAATGTTTATATTGGATAGTTGAACTACAATTGGCATCGCAAGTGAAGTAATGTTGTGATATAATAAAAAAGTTTTTAAAACTCGAGTTTTGGATGGTTGAACTACATTTGGCACATGTGATTATGATATTGTGTTTTGTTTTTAAAATTCAAGTTGTCGTTTTCCAAACAAACAAAAAAATCGCATGAATATATGTACATGTAGAAATGATTTTACACTTGTTTGAATATATACGATTGAAATACAATACATATATATATATATATATATATATATATATATATATATATATATATATATATAAACAATCATAAGATTCTAGGTCTTGTTAGATGTGTTGAAAACAATCATAAAATTTTAAAAATGCAATCTATAATTGTTAGTATGAATCTTAAACGCAAGTGTACGAAAAAAGAGCACTTTAGTTGTGCATAAAAAACAACCCCAACAGCAAAGATGGCTGCAAATATCTTTAGATTTGCAATTAGGTGACCAAGATAAATGTTGCAAAAATCTAGATCTATGCATTAAAAGACATTAAGCAGTAAATAAAAACAAGACTTACTCCATGCATCCAATAGACAAGACAAAAATATGTTGAATGAATTGTGTATTAATGGCACCTGGGAGTAAAACATAGAAGGATGTTACCAGTTCTCCTCAATGGGATGGGTTCTTGTAAGTCCGCAGCACTTCAGCTCTAAAATCCCTCTCTCTTGATGGTGTAGAAAACCTAGACAAAAATGGAACTGAAAGGGAGCTCACAAGCAAAAAAATAGAAAAATATGACAATGATGGTGGATCAAAGTCAGACCAAAAGTATAGATCCGGAGTGATCTTTAGGCAAAAAAAGGTAGTGAGTGAATGGAAAAACCCTTCTATTTATAACAAAATATTTAGTTATTCTAGATATTGGTGCATAATTAAAATATTATTAACCAAATCAAGATCAAACTTTTATGGAATATTTTATTATATTTGTTGGAGGGAAAAAGAATTTCACTTGGGTAAAACCCCTTTATTTGTAAATAATAAATAAATAAATGGTTTATTTATTATTTTAAGGATGTGGTAGAGTAATAATCAAATAAATAATGATCTGTTTAATTATTTGTGAATGATTTAGTCAAATTTAACAAGTAATATTATTTAAATAAGGTTTAAATAATTATTCCTAGAAAATAATAAGATAAATAATAATTTATCTAATTAATTTTCCTATTTTGGGTTAAATATTACCAGGAATATTAATTAAACTACTATTTAACTAATTATTCCTTGAGGAAAATCAAACAAATGTGGATTTATTTAATATTTCCTCGTGGGGTTTCCTGTTTAGACCATAAACAACTTAATAAAGGTGGTTTACTAAGTTATTTTTCTTAGTGAAAGAAATTTTACTTAGGTTAAAATTGGTCTTACATGGTGTACTTAGGTCCATCCAATAGTAACAATTTAGATGACCAAAAAATGGTGTAACAGATTGCCCCCTAGCGTGCTAGTGTTAGGAGCTAATTGTATGACCGAAGTACGTTGTAAGAACTCGATCACTAGACACCGAAGGGGAAGTCAGAGAGAGAGAAATATAAGGTAGACCAAAGCACTAGAGGACTAAACCCTGAGGAGGTGATACTTATAGGTGTGACAAGTCTCTTTTATGAGTGAATTCCTGTGCTATAGGCAGTGGGGGAGGCATACCTATGCCCACCAAGACAAAGTACAAAGAATAATGCATCCAGTAAACAAGGGACTTAACTATATAGTACATGTTGGCATAAACATGAGCCAGATAAAAATATGATAATGAATCCCACATACATACTGTGCCTGGGATAATAGTCAGGACTTATACAATAATATCTGAGTACATGAGATACAAATACAACCCAAATGCCCATGTAAACAGGAAAGGGCTCTGAAAATTTGACTGATACATGCAAAAAAAAAAGGCACTGTAAGTGGCTGAGGTCGAAATCATCAAATATATGGAGTTGCATCAAAGGTTGTAATGAAGAGGTCATCTAGGCATGTGGGGGGCTACCTATAGGGCCACCCCCTCATGAGGGCTGAAACATCTCACACACACCTGGGAATTGCCAGTATCATCTGCTGCATCACTGAACCGTCAAGTATACGGATCTCGATCATAGCTGGAGCTGAGAAACAATCAAGTCAAAGGGCAATAAGGAGTCCCTTTGCCTGATCTGAGGCACCGAAAAAGAGTGGAAGCTCGAACCAAGGTACACTGCCCTCTAGACCTGTCTTCTAGAATGAATGATCTGATGTCGATAGAAGGAGGTCAGCCATAGATGAGGCAATGATGAATCCTCAACTAAGACATGAGAGAAAATAGTAGAGTGACTGACAAACTGACACTAGGGATGATGATGAAATGGGGGGTATTGAGTAGCGGATGGACGACTTCCCTTGTTAGAGCATAAAGGACATGAATGACCTAGTAGCGACTGACACAATATCATAAGGGATAGGGGATAGTATGAATAAAGGCCATAATGTGCGACATGAGAGAGGAACCAAGCAATGAAGGATGGAGGGCTATAGCGGGATACAAAGGGACTCGGGATAGACTCCATGGATGCGATGATGACTCAACTCGGATGCTCTAAACAAGGGTGACTCAATGATGTTGCCACACAGAAAAGGTCCGGTGGGGACCATAAATACATGAGTACAAGATGGTTACTCATGATGAAAATCAACATGAGCATGGACAAGTATGGAGGCAAAGTGGTGCCCCAAGTACAAGTGTTGCAAGTGAAGAAATTCGATTTTGAGGAGTGGTGAAGTGACCCTTCTTGGAAAAAAATTGTCCTGGTGAAGTGTCATATCATGAAAAACTAACAGATACCCATTTGTGGGCTCAGTGAGAGCTTTCAAATGGTGTAGATGGATTGTCAAATAGAGCTATGGTTTGACCGTAGCAGACGAAAGTAAAATCAAGGGTTTCTCTTTTAATGAGGCATTTTCCCTCCAAATTCACTCATTTGCAAGTGTAGCTGTGGTGAATGTAGAGAGGAGAGAAGGCCCTAAATATTGCGGCGATCATAGCGGACAAACCGACCGATGGAATCGAGATCCGTCAGTTGTAGGTAAGAGGCCTAACCATACTATTTCAATTGAGGGAATCAAGATTTCAATTTAGGCACCTAAAGCTCATGAACAGGCTAGGTCGCACTTTTTGGGGTCTGTTCTGCGACCTGGATAGCAAGTTCTAGGCATAAATATGCGACCTGTCCCAGGAAATGACCTGAAAAAGTGCAACATGTCAAAGAAAGGAGTTTTAGTGCTGTTTTTGGCTGAGATCTGTGATTTTTTTTTTTTTGGTTGAGGGGAATAGCTGCCCCCAAGCATGTTATGGTCATGCCAAAATGTATTTAGAAAAAGAGGAATTTGAACACATTTTTATGATGTGGTGTGCCATTTGTTTTCGTTATGGTTATGTAGTTCGAGAAAGGGAATGGAGGATTACCAATATCTTTTGGTACTGCATATATGAAGCAAATTGACTAATTTTATGGGTTGGCATACATGGCGTCACTATCCCAAAGAGTAGATTTGGAGATAATGAACTGGTGCTCTCCTAGAAAACCCACAGGTTGGTCAACAACAATGTCTAGGGGACTGGGTTGCTGATGTAAGATGAAGGAATTATGAGGGGTATCATCCCTAGAGTGATCTGAAGTGATATGGGACTCTAGAGGTTCTTATAAATGGGGAAGAATAAGGGTACTAGAGTCGACACGACCATATACACTAGGAGAGTTGTGGAGAATGGCTTCTCCTATTCTCTCAAATATGGGTGCCCCCTTACCCAAACATTGTGTGTCAATGTAATGGCCACAAGGTGTATGTGGTTCGAATGCATGGGTTCGATGTAAGGGGGGATAGATAAAGTTAGGGGTGGTGACTACTTCCAAAATGTCGTCATCGTAATATAAGATGGGGTGACTAGTGGAAGAAAGACCACCTGATGTGGCAAAGCTACCTGACTCATCATCATGAGAAGAAAGATTCACATGCGCATCGTCATGGGGGATGATGAAATAACAAGAAAATAAGGGATCCACTGATGTTGAGCCCAAGGTGATCACTGAAGGGAGGTTAGGAAAAATAGAAGGGGAAGGCCGAGGGGGGTCTTGCATCGAGGAACTCATAGATGATGAGAGGTAGTGGACAGTGGCCGAAGACTGTCATTTCAACATCTAGAGGGGGAATGTCAATAGGAGTGGATGTGTACTCTGGTTCTACTGAAGCAAAACGCGCAAATAAGGGAGTAGTGGACTCATTGTGCTTGGCCTATAATTGGCGGATCGCTTCCAAAGAGGAGCAATACTCTTCAAGGCAGGGACAGAGGTGAGTATAGTGGCCATGGAAATCACACAAAGCACAAGGGTGATTTGTGTGTAAAGATTTGAGTTTTGGGACTGAATCAGGTATAATGACATAGACCTTAGGGATATCAGACTTCGGAAACATCTCATTGACCATGGGCTTGAGGTGAGGCAACTCCAGACAGGTATGGGTGGCATGATTGACAACATCACACAAAGCACACTAGATAGTACGATTTGGCGGCCAACGAGGGGCAAGGTTTGTCAGGGAAACCTTGTCTTTAGATGCCTTCTTGCTGTTTTTTTCCCCATTACCCGAAGATGTCATAGCAGGAGGAGGTTCCTATGGAGGTGGCTGAGGCACAGTAGCAACGGGAGGGGTCATAGGGACCGGTTGAATCGAGGTCAAAGCAAGATAAGGTTTGGGTTGATCAAGCAGGATAGCAGTTGGGGGATCAAAGTACCAGACGGGAATCCCTAGGGTCAGGTTAGGAAGAGATAGGGTATCCATAACAGGTACCGAATACACTCCAGGAGAGGGAGCTAGGAATGGTATCTGACCGGAGCGGTAATGGCCAGGCGGGACAACTCCAAGATGGTTAAGACCTGGAGGAATTGTTCCAGGAGGGTAGAGAGGCTCATGGATACTAGCTGTAGGTCAAGGGCTAGGAGGAGGAGATCCAGAAGGCTGCATTGAAGGGCTAGGAGTAGCCTGCAGAGGGTGAGGCTACTGACTAGCCGAAGCCGGCTGCTTAAGGGAAGCCTGAGACGATTGCATCATGAAAACATTCAATGAGCTAGGATCAGAGACAGGAGGAGGAAGACCAGGGAATGTACCAAGCAAAGAAGAGTCTTTGTAGACTCTGGGTGGGACACTGATCAATGGATCGATGGTTTGATTAATGGCCACCGAAGAGATGATGGACTTAGGGGAGTTCTGAGACTTCAGTTTGTAATATGTCAACTGGTCAATGGTGACTATATTTCCATTATGAGGGAAGGAAATCTTGTGTTGAATCGCAGATGGGACAGCAGACATCGCATATGTGTAGCTACGATGCAATAGAATGTTGTAATATAAGGGGGAATCAATGACTTCTATGTCAACGCAAACATTCTTGCCCACAAAAGTAATAGGAAAATTGCGGAAGAGGCCAATGGGTTGAGAGGCATGGCCATCCCACGCTCGGAGAGTAATCGTGGAAGGAGTGAACTCTGGTGATCCGAGTTGCTTCCAAACTGAAGCATACATCACACAGGTGGACGCCCCCTCATCAATGATACACCGAGAATCATTATCGTTTCGGATCTTGACTGGGATTTAGAAGGTGACTGAAGCAAGAAGAGGAGGATGTTCTGACCGGTCAGCATCGAAGACAATCAATCAATCATCTAAAGGATATACAACACCCATGGAAGATAGTAGAGCTTTTCATTGTGAAGGGCACGACTTGAGGAGTTCCAACGTTGAGATGGCAGTAGGAGATTGCGCCAAATCATCTACTATATTATACGAATGGGCAGCTTTGCTAGAAGCAACATTTTAGCGTAGTGGTCCCTTAGGGATCTTGGTATGAACCTCTGCCTTAGGCTAAGGGATCTGCAAAGAACCATTAGTTGTCGAAAGAGGCTCTGTATAACTTGAAGAAAGTGGCTTGGGGACAGACGTAGCCAGAGGTTTGTTGTACTGACTGGACCGAGTCTGAAGGTTGAGGTCTACAGTTATAGGTTGGTCAGAATTCAGCATGAGAATCTGGTAATTGGAGGTACCAGATGGAGGAGGTTGAGTGGCCACCTGATCTTCAGGTGTTTGGGTAGCCAAAAATCCTTGCTGAGGGAAAGGATTAGTAAATACAGCCGACTGACTAGGCACAGCACTGGGAGGGATGGAAGGGGAGGCTTGTTGTCCTCGCAATGTTGCTTGAGACTCCCACATCTGCTTCATCTGTGGTAAAAGAGGACAATCATGCCTGTAATGACCATAAACAACACAACAGGAACAAGGCTTGTTCGTGCGAGCATCCTTGTCCTGCTTGGGCTAAGTGCCCTATTGTTGGTTAACATTGTAAGGTGCATTATTTTGAGGATTAGGTCCAGGATTACTAGGGGTAGATTGAGTTTGAGTGCCTTTCCTCTTATTTTTGGAAGGAGGAGGATTAGTCACGCTCTGATATGCATATACCTACCCCTGAGGGGGCAGTGGCTGTTGTTGCGGGGGTTGAAATGGAAAGGGAGTCAAAGGTGCTAATCCTGGAGGAGCTGAAGAACCAAGTTGTGGATATAGATAATAAGGAGGTTGGATAACATTGTGGTAAACAGGAGGTTGGGAAAAATGAGGAGGCATGTCGTACCCTAGATACATGCTACTGGGAGGGGGAAAAGTGCAGGAGGTGTTAACCCCTCTCTGCGAAAAACCATAGCCCATGGGAAGTTGAGCGTATGGATTAGAGAGAGCTCCAATGATACCGTCGGTGGCATGAGATGCCCTCGGTGCGTTGGCACTTCCAGGTCTAGGAAGATCAGGTAGAACGGTATAAACATAACCTGACTAAGTGTATATTAGGTCATATTTTAATGCAATTTGGAGAGCGACTTCTTCAGTTTGAGGGAAATGCGATGTGAAATTCTTGCCGATAACATGCAAGATAGATCTAAGGAACCAGTCCATGTAGACACGGTCTTCGAAGGTAGGGGCTCGACATAGGCTCTTTCTTCTCCGCCATTCCTGGACATGATCAAATAGGCGGGTCGCAGACAATTGACGAAAAGAAGTCAAATGTTTGGTACTAGTGTTGTAATGAAGGGGAAGCTATAAATAAGACAGAAAATCCCGGGCAAGAGTCGCAAAGATGGTATGAGAGGATGAGGCCTGATCAACATACCACTTAGAAGCTTTGCCAGTAAGCGTACATTGGAACAACCGAAGATGGACAGAGTCATCAGTAATGGAGTTAGACAAACACCACATGTGGAAAGATCGGACATGATTTGTAGGACCTTCTCCAGCAAGGCCTTCAAACTTGGGGATGTCATAAGGGAGCTTGGTCGGCATAGCAAACCAACTAGCGTCACGGTGTATAGGGTCATTGATCAACTGGTTAAAATCGGGAAGACTAAGGCCTACCATATAGGGGAGCAAGGGTGCAGCTGGGGTAGTTCCTGTTGTGGTCCCACTAGTGGTATTCCCAGCATTAGGTTCAAGGCTACCACCAGCGTTAGGTCCTGAACCAAACATGGTGAAGGTGACAAGGGAAGAAATGGGGGCGGAAACCCAATGAACTAGAAGAGGAGTCGGTGGAGGACTAATTCGAATCATACACGGGGGATTAAGTCTTCCTACCTAAAAATGAGGATGAAGGCCAAGAAGTCTCCGGGATAAACGGCTTGGTGGCACAATGATGACGGCACAAACATGGCATAAAGGAAAGAGCGACCAACAAGGGCAAAGAGGTGCAGGATCAACTTATTACAATGTCAAAACAAGGGCAGAGAGGTGTAGGATCAATTGATTTCAATGTTTTAAAGTCTTTTCTTGTTGGTGTTAACCAAGCTCTTCCTCACTTAGGGTGTGTGTGTAAAAGTGTGTAAATTTTAATTTTTAAACCCAGACGTTTGTAGAGAAAAAGAAAAACTATGTTGTATAACTGTAAATAAACCTACAGATAATAGTATATGAACTGAAATAATGGAAAATAAACAGCTATTAATGCAATAATCTAAACCCAAGGAGGCGGGCCTCTCAACAAGTAGTCTGTAGGTGGGAAAGCCTCTAGTCAAAACACACCAAAATAGACAATATATCTAAGGTTGGGAGGGACAGGGATCTAAAGGTTAGATCTGCTGGAAATAGGTGCAGAAAAATAGCAAAAAATCAGAGGAAAAATTGTTGTAAATGAGGTGGCGAAAGGCTATCTCCTGGAGGAAAGTGGAGGGGACCCTAGAGGAAAACCCAAAAAAAATAAAAAGAGGTGTTTTGTATGGATAAATAGCCAATCTGAAGTGGATCTAAAGGTAAGGTATCAGATCTGAAAAATGGTTGAACACTCTGAAATTTCAGACAACCTGTAGCAGCTAAAACTCTTCCATGAAAGGTGGAGGGTACTAAAGCCCTAGAGGGCTAGGTTCCCACTTAGATGAGTAAAATAGAACAAGTACAAGTCCAAAACGGGCAGAGACGGAGGTCAGACAACCCTAAACAGAGGCCCAAACAAACCCAGAAAACTTTTAGAAAAACTCTCGCAAAATGTCCAGGTCGTAGTTTCTGACTTGATTTTTGCAGAGGTCGTAGTTTAGGCCTGTTTTTTGTGCCCTGGAAGTTTAGGTTATAGTTTTTGGCCCAAAAAGTTTGATCTGCACTTTCGGCACTCTCGGGAGTAGGTTTCAGCAAAATGTGTCATCTCAGCTGTGGTTGATGTTTGTCACCTGTGCAATAGGTCGAAAAGCACACGAAAGTTATAATTTTTAATGTTTTAGGGTTTTATAGGTGGAAAACAACATCAAGAAAATAAAAACAAGAAGCTAAAGTGAAATCCTATGGTTTGAAGGAGATGGATATGCAAGGATCTGAAAAACGATAGCAGTCGTAATCATGAACCTGTGTGGAGTCGCTAGTTGTTAGTATGAATCTTAATCGCAAGTGAACGAAAAAAACCACTTTAGTTGTGCATAAAAAACAGCCCTAACAGTAAAGATGGCTACCAATATCTTTATATTTTCAATTAGGTGACCAAGATAAATGTTGCAAAAATCTAGATCTATGCATTAAAATACATTAAGCAATAAAAAAAAACAAGAGTTGCTCCATGCATCTAATAGACAGGAAAATAATATGTTGAATGAGTTTTGTATTAATGGCGCCTGGGAGGAAAACATCGAAGGATGTTACCAGTTCTCCTCAATGGGATGGGTTCTTGTAAGTCCTCAGCACTTCAGCTCTAAAATCCCTCTCTCTTGATGGTGTAGAAAACCTAGACAAAAATGGAACTCAAAGGGGGCTCACAAGAAAAAAAATGGAAAAATATGACAATTATAGTGGATCAAAGTCACACCAAAAGTATAGATCCAGAGTGATCTTTAGGCAACAAAAGGTAGTGAGTGAATGGAAAAACTCTTCTATTTATAACAAAATATTTAGTTAGTCTAGATATTGGTGCATAATTAACATATTATTAACCAAATCAAGATCCAACTTTTATAGAATATTTTATTATATTTGTTTGAGGGAAAAAGAATTTGACTTGGGTCAAACCCCTTTATTTGTAAATAATAAATAAATAAATGATTTATTTATTATTTTAAGGATGTGGTTGAGTAATAATCAAATAAATAATGATTTATTTAATTATTTACGAATGATTTATTCAAATTTAACGAGGAATATTATTTAAATAAGGTTTAAATAATTATTCCTAGAAAATAATAAGATAAATAATAATTTATCTAATTAATTTTCCTATTTTGGGTTAAATATGACCAAGAATATTAATTAAATTTTTGTTTAACCAACTATTCCTTGAGAAAAATCAAACAAATGTGGATTTATTTAATATTTCCTCATGGGGTTTCTTGTTTAGACCATAAACAACTTAATAAAGGTGGTTTACTAAGTTATTTTTCATAGTGAAAGCAATTTTACTTAGGGTAAAACTGATCTTACATGGTGTACTTAGGTCCATCTAATAGTAACAGGTTAGATGACCAAAAAATGGTGTAACAAAGTATAGATCCAGAGTGATCTTTAGGCAACAAAAGGTAGTGAGTGAATGGAAAAACCCTTCTATTTATAACAAAATATTTACTTAGTCTAGATATTGGTGCATAATTAAAATATTATTAACCAAATCAAGATCCAACTTTTATGGAATATTTTATTATATTTGTTGGAGGGAAAAAGAATTTCGCTTGGGTCAAACCCCTTTATTTCTAAATAATAAATAAATAAATGACTTATTTATTATTTTAAAGATGTGGTTGAGTAATAATCAAATAAATAATGATTTATTTAATTATTTATGAATGATTTAATCAAATTTAACAAGGAATATTATTTAAATAAGGTTTAAATAATTATTCCTAGAAAATAATATGATAAATAATAATTTATCTAATTAATTTTCATGTTTTGGGTTAAATATGACCAAGAATATTAATTAAATTGTTGTTTAACTAATTATTCCTTGAGGAAAATCAAACAAATATGGATTTATTTAATATTTCTTCATGGGGTTTCCTGTTTAGACCATAAATAACTTAATAAAGGTGGTTTACTAAATTATTTTTCATAGTGAAAGCAATTTTACTTAGGGTAAAATTGGTCTTACATGGTGTACTTAGGTCCATCTAATAGTAATAAGTTAGATGACCAAAAAATGGTGTAACAATAATTTATATATATCTAGTACATGTAACATTTTTCATCAATGCATGTATAGAAAAGCTACTTTCAGTTAATTCCATTCTAGAACATATATATGCAGTACATGCAACAATTTTCATCAATGCACATAAAAAAGCTATTTGAATAGTTAATTTCTTTCTAGAACATATATATCCAGTACTTCAAAATTTTTCTTCAATGCCAATAAAATTTAGCTACTTTTCATCAATGCCTATAGAATTTAGCTACTTTTAGTTAATTTCATTCTAGAACATATATATTCAATACGTGAAACATTTTTCATCAATGCACATGGTAAAACTACTTGAACAATTAATTGCATTCTAGAACATATATATATCCAATATGTGCAACATTTTTAATCAATGCACATAGAAAATCTACTTTCAGTTAATTTCCTTGAACATATCCGAACATTGGATAGAAATTTTTTGTACTATTTTCTATCAGGAATAGAGATGTGGGTCAAATCCCACCAAAAGTTGGAGAAGTGCTCTGAGTCTCTTGTCTGAAAGGAATCTTCGTACAAAACTATATTGTGAATGATTTATTTACATTGTTGATATTTTTTACCAGAAAAACCCACGAGAAAAATTGGTCACATTTAGTTCGTGTATATACCAGTATGTGCAATATTTTTCATAAATGCACATAGAAAAACTACTTTCAGTTAATTGCATTCTAGAATATATATATTCATTACGTGAAAAATTTTTCATCAATGCAGATAGTAAAACTACTTGAACAGTTAATTGCATTCTAGAACATATATATATCCAACACATGCAACATTTTTCATCAATGCATGTATAGAAAATCTACTTTCAGTTAATTCCATTCTAGAACATATATATCCAGTACATGCAACAATTTTCATCAATGCACATAAAAAAGCTATTTGAATAGTTAATTTCTTTCTAGAACATATATATCGAGTACTTCAACATTTTTCATCAATGCCAATAAAATTTAGCTACTTTTAGTTAATTTCATTCTAGAACATATATATTCAGTACGTGAAACATTTTTCATCAATGCACATGGTAAAAATACTTGAACAATTAATTTCATTCTAGAACATATATATATCCAATACGTGCAACATTTTTCATCAATGCACATAGAAAATCTACTTTCAATTAATTTCCTAGAACATATCCGAACATTGGACAGAAAAATTTTGTACTATTTTCTATCAGGAATAGAGATGTGGGTCAAATCCCACCAAAAGTTGGAGAAGTGCTCTGAGTCTCTTGTCTGAAAGGAATCTTCATACAAAACTATATTGTGAATGATTTATTTACATTGTGGATATTTTTTACCAGAAAAACCCACGAGAAAAACTGGTCACATTTAGTTCGTGTATATATCAAGTATGTGCAATATTTTTCATCAATGCACATAGAAAAACTACTTTTAGTTAATTGCATTCTAGAATATATATATTCAGTACGTGAAACATTTTTCATCAATGCAAATAGTAAAACTTCTTGAACAGTTAATTGCATTTTAGAACATATATATATCCAACGCATGCAACATTTTTCATCAATGCATGTATAGAAAAGCTACTTTCAGTTAATTCCATTCTAGAACATATATATCCAGTACATGCAACAATTTTGCATCAATGCACATAAAAAAGCTATTTGAATAGTTAATTTCTTTCTAGAACATATATATCCAGTACTTCAACATTTTTCATCAATGCACATGGTAAAAATACTTGAAAAATTAATTGCATTCTAGAACATATATATATATATATATATATATATATATATATATATATATATATATATATCCAATATGTGCAACATTTTTCATCAATGCACATAGAAAATCTACTTTCAGTTAATTTCCTAGAACATATTCGAACATTGGACAGAAAAATTCTGTACTATTTTCTATTAGGAATAGAGATGTGGGTCAAATCCCACCAAAATTTGGAGAAGTGCTCTGAGTCTCTTGTCTGAAAGGAATCTTCGTACAAAACTATATTGTGAATGATTTATTTACATTGTGGATATTTTTTGCCAGAAAAACCCACGAGAAAAACTGGTCACATTTAGTCCGTGTATATATCCAGTATGTGCAATATTTTTCATCAATGCACATAGAAAAACTACTTTCAGTTACTTGCATTCTAGAATATATATATTCAGTACGTGAAACATTTTTCATCAATGCAGATAGTAAAACTACTTGAACAGTTAAATGCATTCTAGAACATATATATATCCAACACATGCAACATTTTTCATCAATGCATGTATAGAAAAGCTACTTTCAGTTGATACTAGTGTGCATGTACCAAAAAAATTTGTACATGTGCAAATACTTGCATAGATAACATAACAAGGCAACTCAATTTTTAGTTGAGTTCTGGAAGTTCTAAAACATGAATCCAAAGAGAAGAAATTATTGGGTAGTTCAATCAAAAAAATTCCAATGGAATGCCATCTTCAATGATCCATTCATGATTGGATTTTGACATTTCCATTTCTTAATTTTCATTTTTTTCTTTAATTGAACCTCTATCAACTTTATGACTATATCAATAAATCCTATACACGTTCATAGTCTTAAAGTAAACAAAATCCCACTTGCCAATCCAAAACTTTCAGCATAATAGATCCTCTTTCATATGGAAACTCGTGATCATTATAGTTTTCCAATAATTTCATTTTTCGTTCAGTGCAACGCATCAAATAATACTTCACATTTTCATCGTTGTTAGTAGGTGCAATTATAGCAAAAACATCTCCTGCACAATAAAACAAACTTTTAACGAACTTATGTATTTAAATTTATTTCTATATCTTTATCATTTGAAAAAAACTCAAATGTTACCTTCTCTAACAAGATTAGAAACTAGATCACCATCGGATGATATTGTAGTCTCCTCTGATTGCATTTCTTCAAACATTGCAATGGAAAATTTTCTCTTTGTATTTAGCTCTATATGTTTCCAATATTTTACATACATTGTGTTTTCACAAACATCATTGGATTTTGTGTTGTCTATGCAAGCATGACAAAAACAAGAATATTTTCTTTTATCCAAAGCAAACACATTTATGGACAACTTTGTTTTAATTGATTGCAATTTTCGAGTCCCTTTTATTGTTTCAACGCCATTTCCAATTGATATATTTACATCTTCGATCCCAATATCCAAAAAAAAACTTTATATGGAAAATTCAAAGAAGAATTTAAATATGATATCAAAATACCATCAAAGATAATCATTGTGATAAATGTACACTGTTTAAAATTAGATATCCAATAAAAATTAAATTGAATGTACCTTCATACTTCCCTTAATCGGTTAGTCTCATGACTTAGAGCAGTGATGCACCATTGAACAATTTCTTTAGCATCCACAAGTCGGCTTGCAGAGGGGCTCATTTTATATCTTCGAAGTGCTCATTTTATAAATGCCCCTACATTGTCATGCTCTCCTTTTCCATGGCCAGTCCCAAAGAAATTCCAACAATGTTTAATGCAGGTTTTCTTATGAAGACAACACCGTATTTGAATTGACCTATCCACCTAATTATTCATTGATGAAGAGCTTCTAAAACAATGTTGTACAAAATATGTATCATGTGTACAATCATCACTGATATAAAAGTGATATTATTTAATAACATGTCGATTTTCACTAGTTCTTTCTATATTATCAGCGTTTTGTTCAACATGTCTATACAGAATATGGATGAGCATGGAGACTTGGTCAGAATGATAGTGTTCACTCTGAATTTCTTTTTGTGGAACAAATGTATAGTTTTCTGCAAAATCAATTACTGACAAAATGGTCCCTGCTGCAAAAAATTCACGGGATTTTTTTAATTGCAATTTTTTCCATCAAGCTCTATGGGAATGCTTGGTGTATTTATAAATTTCTGCCTCAAACTTTCTCAAAATGTCTATCACAAAAAAAATTTCTTCTCGTAATTCAATTCTTTTAGCACTATTTACACCTTGAATCGATGTATAGATATATTCATATCTCTTCCATTTCACTTTAATGTTGGACAATGATTGATCATTTATATCAATATGATATTTGTTTTGAAATTTAGTCAAATTTCCACAATCATCACATTTTTTTACCACCAACACATTTCTTTCTATAAAATAGTTCATCGCTTTTTCTTTCACATAGAATTTGAGCTATGAAATCATGAATAGTGGAAGGAAGAGGTCAATATTTCCAAAATGTTCTACCAAATTTAAGGAATGTGTCATAACATAACTCAAATTCCACATGATAACGACAACAACAAGTGTCGCGTATGGTGATAGGTTTTACATACCATGGTTTTTGTTGAAAAAAAGCACTAATTGAAACATGAATTTCATGATTCTCTTCTTTGAACTTGTTGAACAACTCTATCTGAGTGGTTTCCAAGAAATGTTTTTCGTGTTCTTTGTATTGATTTCTTCGCATCACATCTCTTGCATTTGGCGAAACACGTGAATTTTTCTTCCAATATTCATATATTATTTTTTTAAGATTTTCTCCAAGTCTATCTTTGTATGGTTGCCTACAAATAGCTCTCCAACAAGCGAGGTCATCATTTACATCTATTTGCAACCAAAATTTTTGATCTTTGTGCAAAGTTTTTTGTGAGGTTCCTAATGCTTGTGCCATAGATTTTACCAAGCGATTCTCTTTAGTACTTGATGAAACCACTACCATATGTATTGCTCTACGTACAACTGAAACATTTTTCTTTTTATATCTTGTAATTGAATTTATAGCACTATTTATATTTTTTATCACATTTTCCTTCATTTTTTTTTATCTTTGATTGATTTTCGAATACCCAATAAAGCCATAGCTTCTTTTAATATTTTTAATGATAGGAGACCTTTCAACATTTGGGCTTGAACTGTCACATTTTCCTTTATGAATTACGTATCAAAAATGTGGTTAACACGATATCGTATAATATGGTCAGCTCTTTTATCTCCATATGTGTAAGTGTCAACATTTTCTAACATCTCATCATCAACATTGATTTCATCTGTACACATATTCAAATGAATAATACATATTAAGTTTACATATTCAATAAATAACTAAATTAATAAATATGTATAATTTCAATAATATGTGCATGTGTTATATATATATATATATATATATATATATATATATATATATATATATATACCTTGTGATTCAATTTCTTCACTTGAATTTCTTTCAACATTTTCAACATCTTCAATCATTAGTTCAATATCTCTTTCACTTTCTCTTTCAAAATTTTGTATCCCATCATCAATGTTTTGAGGAATATCTCACTCTGTTTACATTGCAAAATATATTACAAATTAGTTCATCAAATAAAAATTAAGCTTCACATTTTACACTAGGAAAATTTTAAATATATCAAATTCATAATATTCACATTTACACACTTGCTTCAACTTCTAGTTGAGGTTGATTTTCCCCTTCAATATTTGAGAGTGCTTCTCTCTTTCTTTTGCAAGATTCTCTCGTCTCTTCTCTACGTTCCTCAGGGTCTCTTTTTCGATCATATTTTCTCGTAAAATACCTTAGATTTCCCATGATAATAGAGTATGAAGTTCAAAAAATTTCCTTCAAAAATTTAGAGAAAAGCTCAATTAAAAAAAACATCACAAAAGATTTAATTTAAAAAAAATAAAAATCATTTCAAATTTTTTGCAAAAAATACATACTTAAATCCAAAACACTTACTTTAAAAAATCCGAGAAAAAATTGTCTTATAAAAATGAAAAGAAGCTCAAAATATTTCCTTCCACGTCCTACAAAAAAAATTCATTTAAAAAGTTAGACAAAAACTCGTTTTAAAAAATCATTATAAAATATTTACTTCAACCCAAAACACGTACTCTAAAAAAAATTCACTTCAAAAAATACCTCCAAAAAATGTCCATTGAAAATTAATTCCAACTTCTTAAAAAATGCCACTTTAAAAAACACTTCAAAAAAGCCTCTAAAAAAATATCACTTTAAAAAATACTTCCAAAAAATATCCTTTGAATATTAAGCCTAAAAAGAGTCCTTTTGAAATTAAGCCTAAAAAGTTTCCTTTGAAAATTAAGCCCAAAACCTCTAAAAACAATGAAAATTAAGCCCAAATCCATACTTTCAAAAAAAATGAAGCCCAAAAACATCCAAAAAATGTATCACATACCTCCAAGAAATTTCTTTTGAATGTACCTCCAAGAAAATTTCTTAAACCCAAAACAATCCTTTGCAAAAATGTCCTTTGAATGTACCTCCAAGAAAATTCCTTACACCCAGAACAAGACCTTTGTAAAATCAGACCGAATGTGCGAAAATATGCGAAAATGATGAATGCTTTCGCGGCAATTTATATTGCTACGAAATGTTTTTGTGGAGGGGCTTCGTTGTATTTTCTGGCCATTGGAAAATCAAGTAAACGTTTGGCCGAACTTTTATGTCATTAGACTTGACGGGCCGTCAATGCAAAAACAATTTGACTGAACTTTTTTTAAAAGTTCGTCCGAAATAACACGTCAACAATTACGCAGAGCCAAGCTCTGAATACATATCTTCAACTTTGGACTGATTAAACTACATGAAACATTTTGAATTAATTGTCGGAACCAAGGCAAGCATTTTCAGAATTCAATCTACTTACAGGAAATATAAATTTTATGTAGTTTCATAAATATTTACTAATTTTAATTAATTTTGTAATAAAACGGGTGCAAACAATTTCTGAAGGTCATTATGATTCAGTGAAATCATAATTTTGTATCTTCCAAAATACAATGTAAAAAAAATTGAAAAAATTATGGTGCATTACATTGGTTCGTCGTCTGTAATAGGTAGTTTTTATATTTTTTGTTTATAACTTATATGTTAAGAAATTTCTTGTGTCGCAAAACATATTCAAAATATGCAATTTTTTCATATTGGACCAGTTCAAAAAATTCTATTAATTATGATATGCATCTATTGGCTTTGTAAATATGACGAAACCGAAGTAGACTCTGTCTAGATTGTTGTAACACATTTTGTTTCTCAAAAACACAAAGTTTAAAAGAATACAATAGTGTGTATTAACATGACTTCTTATGAATCCTTTGATTGTTAAAAAACACATACTGAAATATCAAATGTGTATAAACAAAATTCCAAAAAATAAGTAATAGAAAGCTAATAAAATTTCCGAGAACTTTTATTTTTATCACAAAATGAAATTCTAAACAGAAAAATTGTTTTGGCTTGCAGAAAGTTGAAGAATAGAAAAAAATGAAAGGTTTTTCTCAAAAAAGGGCAAAAAGTGTAACCCAACTTCACATTTTCGCCTAATGGCCTTATCAAATATGTAAACTATGACACAACTACCTGCCAGACACTAGAGCCAGGGTGGTTGTTAAGGCACACTACTTTATACATGCTGTTGATGGTAGAATTCTTATTCATGCATATAACCTTGCCAATGTATGCAAGCTAGTGACTAGGGAGATGTTGTGTGTGAACGAGGAGGACGTGAGCTACATAGTGGGGTCTAAGAAGATTCAAACTCATGACACATGTAATGTAGAAAGGCCTTCAACAACCTCGTGATTTAAAAAATATTATAGGAGAAAGATGATGGAAATGTAATCGATAAAAAAGGAAAAGTTCACTGAATAAGACAACTAATAGATCTCCTAAAGTAAGGTCACGAGCATGCTTCTTATAAGCACCTCCACACATAGCATGAAAGAATTATTATTTTCACAATGTTCTATTGCTCAGCGTCTCTGCAAAGATCCATGATACTAAAAAAATAGACACATACAAAAATATTCATACATTAAACTAATTTGATCTCAAACTCTCTATGCTAATATATGTACACAATAATAGCACTCAAAGCTCCTTCATCTTCCTAGTCCTCCCATGAGGGAGTTAGCCAAAACCTTCTCTGATACCAACTTAGAAAAATGAGAGAATGAGCATTTTTCACACACCAAAGAGAAATCACACTAAAAATGAGAGAATGAGCATTTTTCACACACCAAAGAGAAATCACACTATATTTCATAGACAAAGTTACATATAGCTTATAAATTATGGATTTCTAGCAATCTAAATCCTAAGAAAGTGAATCTAATTAACTAAAGATAATAACCTAAAAGCTCACAACTACAACCTATAATATACAAATAAACATTAATTCTAAATAAATTTGCATTATATATATGTCAAATTAAAATAGTTAAATTTAAAATTAATATATATACTCTTATTTATAATATTTATAATCAAAATTTATTTATCATTACTATTAATGATAAAAATTAATGATTGGTTAGCTTTGCTGTGATATATGATACTGTTTATGCACTACTACAAATAATTAAATAAAAAAACAAATTTACTTAAACTTTTATTATATTAAAAATGTTTTTTAAATATTTTTTTAATCTTATATTAAAATTAAAAAATAAATTATTAAACATATTTTGATATTTCATATGATTTCAGAATTTTATAATATTTACTTGTATTCTTAATACTTTGACATTTCATATGATTTCAAACTTTTGTAATATTTACTTGTCTTCTTAATACTTTGCCTCTCTTTGTGATCCTTTTGTAAAATATCCCTTTAGGGAGATATTGAAACTAAGAGGTGGGTTTATCGGCTATGACTTGATCTTTGGGATTAGTTCTATATCTTAATAATGCTTGCATTTTTATTATGTTACATTTGGTTCAATTTTGTTAGTTTTTTTTTTTTTTCTCTAAGAGTGTCTTTACTTAAAGGCATATAAAAACTTAAAATTAATTTTTTATGAGATATATTAAAAATAACGTGTAATGAAAATAGTTTCACAATTTAATAATGTTACTTGTGTTTGAATTATTTTGCATTTCGAGCTATTTTTTTTATACATGTTGAGGGTGAGTTATATTATATTGTTATTCATTTTCGTTAAAAAAAATTGAGTTTCAATTTGTCTTGAAATTTGTAAACAAATTTTATAAAATTTATTAAAGTTTTGAAAAAAAAATGGTTGTAAACAAATTATATAAAATTTGAAATAAATTAGATTAGATATTTTGAAAATTAAAATTTATTTTTTATTTTTAAAATGTACTTTTTTTTTCTAATTAGTTGATGATTATATTTATGTGTTTTTAAATTGAATTGTTAGATATAAAAATTATATTAAAAATAAAAAATCTAAAAAAGATTTATGTTCGCCCAATATTTTAATAATTTAGGTTATGTTACAATATCATGGGTTAATATTATGATTTATCAATACCACGTGTCTAAAAACCATAACTCAATTCAAAATCAAAATATTTGATTTTAATTTTATTTGATAACATTTTTTAAATTAAAACTTAATGCTTACCATATAGCAAGATTCTTTATCATGGATATTATTAACCTGTAAATAGGCTTTGTTACACTACCATAAGCTAATAACATAGCTTATCAATACCACTTGCCCAAAAACCATAGCTCATTTAAAAACCAAAATATTTTATACTTTTATATTTTAATTTTATTTTATAATATTTATATATATATATATATATATATATATATATATATATATATATATATATATATATTACCCTTTTCATAAGAGGCAGATACTAAACAGCAATGCTACATATTACACTTATTTTAAAATAGTGTATATAGCAATCATCAAAATCTTTGTACTTAAAAAATGTATTTAAAACGACATACTCATGATTACTAGCCTCTTAAAAACATATTGGTGCATCCACATAGTTTTAGGTCGAATAAACATTTTAAAGATGTGTGATTTATTATATTCAATCGCAATTCATATACATCTTATTGAATTTTCATCATACTTTTAAGTTTTTTTTATATGGGTTTATGTCATTTAAATATTTATGAATATTTTTATTTTATTTTTTGTATAGAGGAATTGAAAATAAGGTTCGGGCTCATATTTGCATGACATGAGGTTGGTTTTGGTCACTACCATATACCTTTTGAGCCTATGACAACCTTCCTCTCAATAGAATGACTTACTCCGAAAGAATTTGAACCTTTGATCTCTTAGTTTACACAATACCTCATATCATGGGATCACCAATTGAACTGCCTCCTAAAATGAGTATTTTAAAAATATTTAAAATCAATATGTTAATGATAAATTTTATTCATATTTATTTTATTTTATATATACTTTAGTTTTTCTACTATAATATATATATATATATATATAATTGTTTTCAAAGTTAAACTCTTGCACTTTTAAATATTTCAAATCTCTTCATTTGTGTTCTTCTATGTTTTATTTATTCTTGAAATATTAATAATAATGTTTTAATTTACATACACTTTGTCATTGAAAAATGACACATTTTCATTGGGATACTCTTTATGGATCAAAATAAGTTTATTAGCATATCCCTTACATTTGAATTTTAGAGCAATTTCACTTTACAAAACATCAAGAAGTGTTTTTAGGCATTACAAAGTTAGGTCTAGATTTAGCATATGCTAAACTCTCTTGGATTTTCCTTAAGCCAATATTCCCTAATATTGATTAAATGAAACCTCTTCTACTAAAACAAAGAAGTCGTTATAGGACTCTTCCCAAATTAGAGATTGTAGAACCACTTATCATGGAGAATTATGAGAACCAAAGGACCTTAGATGATGAAATACCAAGCAAAACAAACTAATTGAAAGAGAGAAAACAAAAATTCTAAGAGGGACATGTCAAAACTTGAAAGTGGATTCAAGGATCACCGAAGCAGAAAGAGAAATGGAGGACTGGGGTCAACCAAACCATTTTAATGACACAAGTTATACCCATGGCACCAACCAAATAACTACAATGAAATCATGGTAAATTTGAGGAGGAAATATTCACAAATACCCCAATAATCATTACTTATTTCATGAGCTAGAGAGATTATAACACCATGGATAATTATATTGCAAGTGGGGGGGAATAAAAGATGATAATGATTCACATGAGGTAAAGCAAAATTCACCTTAAGACATGGAAGAGGTTTTAGGAGGTGATGCAATATATTTCATGCCTATGAAGAGGGATTCATAATTCATACGGGTGGATGATAATTATAATAAAAAAACATTTTTAATGGATTAAATGCATAAATTAAGAAAATTAAGAAATATGGAATTCATAGTTCCTTATAGAGGTAAGAATGACTCCTTGTTGAAAAAAGTTTTCCTCGTTGGCCGAAGTATCGACACATTCATCATGCTTTCTAAGAATATGGAAAAATTCTACTCTTCAAATTTCTAGATTTATTGTTGCATTCTGACAAAATTTTGATCCACAAATGATTGAATGTTTTCTTTTTCTTTTTTTCTTTTTTTCTTAGCTTTTATAATTATTTCTAAATCCCCTACAACCACTAATTCGGTAATCTTCCATGAGGAAGCCAAATGAAGCCCGATGATTATTAATTAAATGTCCTAATCCTCATGAATAATCTAATTTCTTTGTTCCAACCCAACTTAGAATAACCCTTCCCACTCCTACCTCCCCTTAAAAAAATTATTCACTTGAACTAAAATGAATATAAAAAATATATAATTATTTGAGATTTCAAATATATTATAATTAAATTCTAATAATTAGCATACAAAATTTAAAATTTATTTCCATTAAAATATATCTACATATTGAAATTATGATTTCAAAGTTTAATAAGTATCCTATAAATTTTAATTTCAATTTTGATTAAAAAAAAAAGAAAAAAAAATATGATAATATTTTCTATCAAAATATGATTTTTAATCCCTCTCAACATCTTACATTAGTTATAATACCTCTTAACATGTGTGTGTGTGTGTTTGTGTGTGTATTCTCGGCTAGGGTGGCCATCAGAAATACAATAGCTTCAATGAGCATGGCGATCATCACCAGCCTGTGAAACCCCACCCATCCTTTGCATGATTTGAATAGGACAAGTGGTGTTGTTTCTTCTCAATGTGTGATTGCTTGGTGAAGTTTGATGAAAATTATTAATATTGTGCCATAATGAATTAGTGTGGGAGAGGTTGGACCCTGCAAGCCAGGTACTATCTTCAAGGTTGTGTAGGAAACCATTGTTGTACCATATTAGTCCACTGTTGGAAATAACCTTGAATTTTTTATTCATTGTGATCCTCAATCATAAGCCATAGAAAGGTGGATGATTATTTTTCTAGCCTACTTTTGTTTCCATTAATGTCACCTGTTGAGTTCATGTACTCATGATTTTATATGTCAAGTCTTGAGTCTATTATACACTTGTTAAGGGTCGTCGTGTTGATGTAAAATGTTGTAATAAGTCCCAGAAGGTCTGTAGGAGAGGTGTCATGAGGTGACAAGGCCTCATCTGAAGCTAAGTTAACTTTTAATAGAGGTCTAGTTGATGATGTGTGTGTGATGTCTTGATGAAGTTATACAGCTAGGTTCCTGATGACAAGATGAGTCTAGAGGGATGGTTTACAAATCATTTCACTTTCTTGAAGCTCTAGTGCAAGTTTGAAGGAAGATGCCTAAGTTTTAGGCCAGTTCCAGCCCTAGTCGCATGAAAGGAAGGTCATGGGAGTGACTTAAACTCTCCAAACATTGTGATACAAGCTTATGGGAGAAACTAGAGCTTTCCAGTCAAATCCTTATAGTGCAAAGAGAGCCACTGAGGAAGAATAGTCCCAGTTGCATGAATGAAGATTTGTGGGAGTGACTAGACCTCTATAGTCGTTGGATTGCAGTTAATGTGCGAGCAACCAGAGATGATTTTGTCCAGTGTTTTGCATGAGACTGAATAAAAACACGAAAAACTCTCTCAATTCCTCACTCTCTTAAAAATAAACTATTTTTGGTAGAGCTTATTATCATAATTTTCCATAAAAATATCAGGACGAGCTATGGGGCATCCATAAAATGATCAAGTTTTAAATTATCAGAAGGATAGTGAAAGGAGTGTTTTGATATGGTCAAGATTTCAATCTCAATCATTTTTGAAGTTTGTGAAAAGGTTTTGTGTGAGATCCATCATTTGAAAAAAAAAATTGACTTTTAACCATCTCCAGATTCTAAAAATATGAGAAGGAAAGAAGATCATTGGTTGGTTCTCAAGTAGAGTGAGTGTGTGAGTGTGCTTGAGTTTCAAGTGCACAACTAGTGAGTTGATAATTTTGTAATTACAGTGTGCTTCAGAGATTAATCTTCAGCAGTGTTTGAGAGTTGTATGCAGAAATTGAAAATCAGTTTGGATAGTGTGGAGAGAGTTTTGTTCTCTCAATTACAGTGTGTATTTTTGGTTGCATGAGTGTTCATTTGTTACAGGTATTTTTTGTGCAACATTACTTTCATTTATGAATCATATCATAGGAGAATTGTTTATACTTAGAGTAGGGGCTTCAAACTTAGTGCATATTATTTTTCTATTGTAGGAGTGGGTAATCCATTGCTAGTGGGTGCTAGTTGATGTAATGTAATGAGAAACTGTTTGAAGCAATAGATAATAAGAATAAGAAGAAAACAGTTCAGTGGTATTTTTCCCTAGAGGGGGGTTTTTCCACCTAAAATCTAAGCGTCTATATGAGAGGATTATTTTTGTTTTTCATGTGATTGATCATGTTATATATTTCTGAAGTTAATTTCTAAATAAGTTTAATTACGAGAAAATATTTTTATATTTCCATAATATTGATTCACCCCACCCCCCCCCCCCCTCTCTCAGTATTACTCTTTTCTAACATATTTTACGATATCTGAATAGTGAAAAGCTCCTCAAGGATTGGTATGTAAAACTTCATGGGTTTATTCATTTATATTTCTTCACTTTAGCTTTCATTTATGTGTCTATCATAACTTTCATTTCTCACATCCAAATTTTTTCTTGTATTAACTTACATATCAACCCTCACATTTTTTCTTTCCCCATCGATCCTTTGTTACAAGGATGATGTCAATTCCATGAGCCAACTAAATTATATCTTTTTGGTCTACTTGGTTCCGTGTCTTCCCCATGCCCCTCTTTATTTTTTTCTCTACATGGTATCCCTAAAGACGACTACGTGCACCTTTATCAATCTATTATTGGCTCCATATACTATTGAAGCTTGTCTAGCGATGCATCCTTCCATCGTGCATAGAGGTTGTAACACAATTGACCCCCTAAGCCACCTTAAGGAGGTGGGGGTTATAATCTTTCCTTTATTTTAATTACATCAACCCCACTTCTAATATCTACATCTTTTACTTTTCGAAATTTTTCTTACAATATAAGATTTTCTCATTGTCAGTCGAGGACACAAAGATATGGCCCTTAGAAGCTTTTACACCAATGCCACATCAGCATTCCCATACCTCTAACACATGGTAGATGACATGGAAACTAGTACCACGTGTCACCTCAAGGATATGCCTTGTTGGCACTAGGGCTACTTGGCCATGCCATGTCATTCCTTACCTTCCTCATGATTGCTTTATTTTATTTATATTATTGGAAATATTTTTACATTTTCTCCATAACATTGTTATTTTATTACTTCATTTCAACTTTAAATACTCATGGAAAATTCCAAAAAGGAAAAATAATAATTGATTATCCATTTTTTGGCTTCATTCTCCATAAACTTTTTTAGTTACTATTTATGTTCAAGTCAAAATATTTTGACCAATTTTCCAAAACAAATATTACTTTAATATTTCTTTTTGACCCACTTTCAAAATATATAATATTTCAATGTTCAACTTATGCAAGTTCAACCACATTACTGATTGTGCATGTACTTTTACTTCGCCAAACTTTCAACACTTTTCCATAAAGCCTCCCATGGGTTATGTTTGCACACCATGCTTGGAAGCATATTTTCCAACCCATTCTCCATACAATCCAATCTATGGAAGAGACTAACTCCCTGAAGCTTTAGACTTAGTAATATTTTTCAAAGCCAGTATGACTTATCACATAGGCTTATAAGACAATAATGTGTGTGTGTGTGTGTGTGTGTGTGTGTGTGTGTGTGTGTGTGTGTGTGTGTGTGTGTGCATTTTCATTAATGGTAAATTTTATGCAAGGAAAGGAGAAAACAAAAAAAAATGGTAAGCGTACATTCCACACCAATTTTTCACATAGTAAAAACATCAAATTTTCAAGGATTTTAATTTTGGGTGGTTTTCCTATGAATCTTAGCAATGAAAATTTATTGCACAAATATCTAAAAAATATAGCATAAATATTGCAGTTGTATCAAGAAAATATGGAGAAATTTGAGGTAGTTATCCACATGGAATTGTATTGTGCAAAGATTGAAACAATACCTTCAAGTTATGGTCTAATGAAATGTTAGAAAAAAAAAATTATTATTCAAAAAATAAATCCTTCTTTCAAACTTAAACACTATAACTTGTATGGGTCAATGCTAAACTAATAGTGGTGAACAGGAAAATCAATTGTTAGAGTCTTGCCTTTGCATGGATTAATAACTCTTACCCACCAAAAATATAGGAGGAAAGAACAAGATTTCCACGAAATGAAGGAGGATTTGTTACATAATTTTACACTTAATTTGGCATAATTAACACTTGAAATATTTCCAAGATGAATACATAAAATTTGATAAATTATTCCGATTTGCATGCATATAAGTAACTTTATTTCTCCCCACACAACCCAGAAAGTAATTTAAAGCTAAAGAAATCATACATTCATGAGAAACAATTATCATTAACACAAGTCATATTATGTGTTCATGATCAGAGGCTTAGTACTTTAGCTCAAAAATGAAGGTTCTCAGAATTGATTGCAAACCAAATGACCGCGATCGGCCCCTCGCTAGGAATCCAATGCAACTTTTTTCGTCGAAAACCGAGTTCGGATGAAGAAGTTATGGTCTGTTGATCGTCGTTCAAAATAGGCAAATTAAAAAAAAATGCAGAACAGGTACAGGGTGATGACATAGCAGCCCAGTCAGCATGCAGAGAATATTCTTGAGTTTTTTTCCAATGGGACTGTGACAAGTGTCACTGATGGAAGTGTCACTGATGGACTCACCAGTTTGGTTTGAGAAGGTAAAAATTTCCCAATGTCCTCCAATATCCTCCTTAGGTTGAATTCGATTTTTTTTATTGTTGGAGGAAAACCCAACCAAGGACCGCCATGTGTCCCCTGGTGGACCTCCTCTCCAACACCTGGTTCGAATTTCATTTGGTTTATTCCTAAGTTCCAAAGGTTGAATTAATTAAATGGTGGCATTGTTTTGGTTAAACCTATAGTTTTAAACTATATGGTGGAGGCATAAATATTCAAAACTTATAGTCCACAAAGTTTTTCAATCTTTGGATTAAATATTTTATTAATGGTTCACATTACATATTATATGGTATAAGCCTAAGTTTCGCACTGCATTTTATTAAATGGAGGAGCGATATATATTATTAACGGTGGAGCATTTAATCAAAGGTTTTGGATTCGTTTAATTATCGTGGCATATATCAATACATAACCAAAGGTTTGGTTACAAAGTTTAGAGGATGAAGTACATGCACACATCATCCTCTAAACTTTGTAACCAAACCTTTGGTTATGTATTGATATATGCCGCGATATATATATATATATATATATATATATATATATATATATATATATATATATATATATATATATATATATATATATATATATATATATATATATCGGATGGCAAGATATTCAAAGGTTCAATGGCATGATTACATATTGGTTGTAAAAATGTGTAAAGAGGGGCGAGGCCAGGGTTCAAACCCATGACCTCCCCTATGCCACTACCACCTCTTACTAGTAAGCCATCGCCTTGATCCTTGAAAGGATTGATGCTCCATACATATTTAAAGTGCAGTGCAGTGTTCGATGGCAGAATGGAGGGGACCAGCCCGCATCCTATGTGACTTCACTGTGTGACCGCGAGTGGAGTGGAATTTTATATGTGCGGTTTATGTTATTAATTGTAGGTTAATTAAATTTAATCCAAAGTTTAATGTTGTTAATATGGGGTTTCAGATAACTACACTTAATGTGCCATAACCTCACTTATCCACCAGCTAATTGCACTTATTTATTAATTAAACTCAAATATTAAATTATTGAAACTTTGGTAGCACCCCCAGATTCGGCTGAATCCACCAAAATTGCGGAGCTAACTGGAGTCTTCTCTAGATTTCGAGGAGAAATTGGAGGAAAATTCTGTTTTTCCATAACTGAGTCAATTTTCGACCAATTTTGGCTCAGAAAGAATCATTCTTGACTAATTGGCATGCTATGAACACATTAGAATAGGTTGCAGAGGAAGAGGAGAAATTTTACAGAGGTTTTTGTTACCTTGAATAATTTTGAAGCTTAGGGCCACCAGGAGGGAAGGCCATGCCTGGAGCATCTTAAGGCCAAATTGAGTAAATAAATAGTCATTTGTGATATATTTTGACATTTTGAACTCATTCGAGTATGTTCCAATAGAATTTTATGCATGTAAATAGAAATTTGAGCACTAATGAGCTAATACATATTCCCAAGCCATGGAAGCTGGACCAAGGAGATGTAGCCCAAGAGGGGTGAGCTTCTTCATCAAAACTTTGTTTTAATGGATCATTGTGATGGTTTGAAGTTCTTTATGTTACTGATATTTATCATTTTAAATTCATACTTTATTCTCTTAAGTTCACTCATAAAACTCAATTTAATTTCCTGTTTGACACACATAAGCAACAAGGAAACCTGCACATCAAGAATAATATCAGTAAATAAATTTTCTATCTGAAATGAAATTAGCATAGAAAAAATAGCATTCAAATTCAGATCACTTCACTTCTCCAAATATCTTTCATAGGCCTTAATATATCTTATCCTAGAAAAAACCAAGGATTTTATTTGGGTGAAAGAATACAAAATAAATCATCCAAACTATCCAATACATTTACATCCTAGATCCATCTAACTATGGATCCACCAAGTGCTAAGACAGATCAAACATTTTTATATGCATACCTATTTTAGAGTGAAAAGAGATTTAATCCCTCTCGAGACTTAGATACAAAGCTAAGATGGATCTAGGCTGGTTTAATTTCCCCCTTTAAATAGGTTAAATTCCATGTGAATACCATGGGTTCTCATAATCCTTGAGCTCAAAAACCATTGTTAACTTGACCAAGTAAGTTTTACCTTAACTACCTATTTATAACCCAAAATTACCATTCAACATTATAAGGGAGACCACCCAGTCGAGAACATAAAGAAGATCCTTTCAGTTTGGAATGGTGGTTCCAATTGGTTAAGCTAGGTCCAATTACCTTCTCTCTTTCTCTGTTGGCTTAACATATTCCTTTTACTTACAAATAGAGAAGAGACATCATATCATCCCTCTCACTGAGCTCAGGCAAGAAAGTGATCCTTAAGCTGATCTATGGCTCAGCCAAGCCACAACTGAGTTCTTCCCTTGTATGAGGAGACTTGTAGAATGCAAAATTTAAATCTAAATGCAAATTTATACTAAAATGCAAGTAAAACTAATCCTATCTCGATTTTGGAAAAGGATAACCCTTTCTCAATTCAAGAGAAGATGGAATAACTAATAAGGGGAAGAGTACTATTTATATGATTGAACCCATGAAATAATTTTCATCAATTAAATAAATATTTCATTTAATTAATGGAAAAGAAACAAAAAATAAAAATGTAAATGAACAATAAGTAGTAAGTGCCCAATGTATTCCAATCTCATCGAATTCATATTAATTTTAATTTTACTATATTCCTCAGGCATAGCTCCTATGGAACTTCAATAACATAAAACTAATGATAAGACAATAGTGCTTAATATCAAAATCCATACACTATTTAGAATAAAAATTACAATCAATTAGGGAAATTCTAGAAATAGGTTATTAACTCACAATTCAAGCAATAATACATTGAAATGAAAATTTATTAAACTCATACCAGAACTTCATTAGACATTTGCAGTGATTGAGCAGCTTCATCTTCTTAGGGAAATTTCTAACAGTAATGCCAGACAAAAGTTCCCTTTCATGACTAAAAAGGCTCTTCCTCTCCATAATCTAACTCGTAATACATTACAGTAGTGCAAATGGACAAAAATCATAAATCACATAGTTTTCCCCTAACCTTGGAACTAGAGTTTTCCTCTTACCTACAGCTATAATATCATATTACAATAGTGATTTAATATCTTTTAGTTCTAGAGAAGAGGAACCCCTTGAGCCTTATCTAAAAGTCATATTTATAATTACTGGATGAAACCCAAAATGAGAGAGTTGTGGGAGAAATAAATTTTCTCCAACAAATTGATTAGACAAAATTCTTTTTATTCTCTTGTTGGTGCAATTCCATTGTTTCAAATCTTCTCTTCCTCGTCCTCCCAACTTCTCTCCTACCACAAAACCAATCATAATTTAAATTAAATCAAAATCAAAATTACCAAATCTGGGAAAACAAACATCTCCAATCAAAATTAAATTAAATAAATAAATAAAAATAAATTTTGCCTCCCATTAATCCTTGTAAATATATTTTTGGTCAAAGAGAACATAATCAAATGGATATGCAATCAACAGGGGCTTTGGGAAAATGAAAATGCAAAAACTAAACTCATAAAATTATTTTTGGTTACAAATTAAGAGATAAATTTTATTATAAATTTTAGACTCAGTTAATGATTGAATATATTAATGCAAATACTTCAAAAATATTCCCCATGATTTTATCTATCTAACGCGTTGTCATGGGCCTCACTTGGTCAAGTAAAAATCAACTTACGAGCCTCAAAATTTGAAGTGTCAAAATTGTCATAGTTCTAGAAAAAATTATGCCTAGGCCAAAATTGGGAAAATTTAATTAAAAATCTAATTCTAATTAATGTACAATTAAAATTTCCCTAATGGGGATGGGAAATTAAGGTGACAATTGGCAGTGGAAAGGTCTGTGGAGCCAACCAGGCCTCCACACACCACACAAGCATAATGAATTGCCTTGGGAACCCAACCCATGCTCCATACGAGCGGAAATTAATACTTCTCAAGGACCTCCGGGAAGCATTCACAAACATCGAGTGATGAGAAAAGACTTCCAGGAGAGAAAGAGGTGCGGTTTGTTGAGTTCTTAGCTCAAGAGGTGGCTTGGGGCAGCAGAACAGGATGGAATTGTCGGATGCGGTAGACAAGGAGTTGAGATTCTATACCAGGAATTCCCTTGGGATTTGGGAGAAGGTTTATCTAATAGAAGCATTTATTTCTCAGGCCTCTAGCCCGGTCCGGGTGGGTCAGATGAAGAATTAACAGTTTTCGTTGTTTGTTTCAAACTTTAGTCTGATTTAGCCTCAAGGGTGCGGGAGTTAGTTGGGTGCTACAACGTCTAGATCCTACTCCAAATTTGTATTAGCTCTGTAGACTCTGGGCCATGGGGCATGTCGCCCTCCCTAATTATTGCTCGTGATCATTGCAGAAACTCCTGTATTTGGGCTCCCCCCTCGATGTATTTTGTTGTCGCACGGCTCGAAAATTTTAAGTGTTATTATAATTTTGAATTGTCAATTTAGTTGTTCATGGTATATTCTGTAGGTCAGGTAAGTTATCCCCTGTGGAATTTCTCTCGTAGGTTGTGGGGTTGCTAGCATGCATTGCCAATGAGGGTGTGCCCGAAGGAGAGGTGTAGGCCCGTGTCTATAAAACTGCTGGCAACTTGAGGAGTCTAGCTCTGATTTAGAATCGACAGAGAGTCAACATTCCGTTGTGGAAATATATTTGTCCCTAGCTCATTTCCAGGGCCATGTTGAAGTTCTGGTCATACTGGATTCCATCGTGACTCATTTGGACCACATTCGGCTTAACATCGATACAATGAGGTAACAGATGTATGAGGACAGAAATGAACTAGTTTTCTACATCAACGTCCTCCAACACATGCATAATGAGATCTTGGACTTTGTGGAAGGACTCTGGCATCAATAATGATACACTCATGATCATATTCATGATCTAGAAACTCGGATGGAGAAAATTGACTACCACATGCATGAACGGGTTTCTCTCTTTGTTTCCCCTCCAGCGTTCCTTTCTAATCCCCCTCCTTAATGGGTAATTATGAGTTATGTAATTTTGATCTTTTTATGCCAGCAATGTTGGCGAAAAAGGAGGTCTTTGAGAAAGACTCAAGTTCAGGTTTAGAGCCAACAAGATTCCGCTATAGTATAGGAAAACGTTAGCATTTTCACCTTACCCAAGAGAGCAAGGAGTCTCACCCGAGGCATGTCGTGACCTTACTAGGATTGAAAGCTAGACCATCAATACCGAAGAAGGATCGCTAACAGCTATTCAGACATTACACTACACAAATAATATTCATCACATGGGATTCAAGAGACAAGTTATCATTTAGCAATAAACAATACAAATGTCAAAATTTTTAAAATATCTGAACATATATCTATCAACTATTATCATACATCTCATATCCCACAACTTGGCATCAGTTTGTTTCTATTAATTCAGCAAAACGTTACATATCATACTATTCAAAGTTCAACATAGCATAACACAATACATACAGGCTCTGCAGAGCTTCCCCAATACCCGACACTCCCCTCGGACTCTCTCTTTCCTTGTTTATCTACTCCTGCCGACTGACATTGTCGGTATTTTCCCCTTCTTCGCTCAGTTGTTCCCTTGCGCTCCATTGCTTCCTATCTCTTTTCCACAATTTACTATGCTTCTGGGAGTCCTTCTATTTGTTCATTTTCACCCATTTTTTCCATCTATGTTGTTTCCTGCCTGTGCTCTACCGTCTGTCTGCAGGTTCTCTGCAACTGTAAAAACTCCTTTCCTTCCTTAATGGTGCTCCACCACCTATTCTTTCTTCTCCTAGCCTTCCGCAACTCAAAATTGTTTTGTTCAAAACAATGACCCCAATAGGCCCCAACCACAAGCTATTGACTCCTCCCGAGTCAATATTTTTCCCCTGTTGCGGTCCCCCTTTTACCGTCGGCTTCTTTTGCTAGCTGAGTTTCCTCGATTGTCTCCCTCTCTAACTCTCCCCTTTCTGATTGTCCCTACTTTAACAATGGAACCAACTCCGGAACCTTGTTCATGGCCTCTTTCTTGAGCTGTGTGAACTCAGTGATTTCTTCTTGACATAATTTCATCACAGGGCCTGTTTCATTTACGACCTTTTCGGAATGAGTGGTGTCCATTACCTATGGCAGAGCATTAAACACTGCTATGAATTTAGGGTCTGCTTCAAATGTCAGCTACTGAATGGTTTCTTCTTTCTGTTTGACTGGCTTCCTTAGGTCTGGGAGGAGCTGTTTTGTTCTTGTCAAGCATTCTTCAATTGTTTTTATCTATAGCTGAAGCACGTCAGCTTAATGATAGAGTTGGTTGTGGCTAATTGGATCTGTTGTTCCTTTTATCTTGAGAACAAGTTTCTGCATTTTTTCGGAGACAGGTTGTGCCTTCATTGTAAATGAGTTGGAGCATTCATGAAGTTGATTCAGTAGGTTGTATGCTTGTGTCACTATGGTTCCTAGCGTTTCCCTTAGGTCCTGCATCTTCTTTTGCCTTTTCGCCACCTTTTCTGCGTATACCATCGTGTGGTATGGTAGCATTGGTCTGGTTTCAAGGGCTTCCATTAATTCCTTATTTTCATTGCCCAAATTGGCACATTCTACCCTTATGTGTATGGAACCTTCAACCACTGAGCACATTGAAATGTATGTTGGTGCGATCTTGTCTACACTGGTGATCGTTGGCCATAGTTCCTTGAAATTCTTTGTGACTTGATCGAGCTACTGCTAAAGGGTATCCCTCTCTTGCTGGAGTTGATTGCACTCATCAGTGAGCACCACGACCTATTCTTATTGTTTTTCATAACTCTATAGAAGATCACTGTGGAGGGTTTTTGCTTGTCGTGTTGTTGTTTGTATAAAATTTAAAAGTTGGTTGGGTCCCCAATTCTGCATTATCTCCACTGATTTTCATCTTTGGACTTGGATTCCTTTCTCTGAGTGGTTTTCCACTAGCAATGGAATGTTCTGAGTGGCCTTGTGGAGATGTGGGTTGACTCAACGGGACAGTGTGTGATACTGGAATATGATAACTGGTGGATGGTGGTTTGGGTACGAATGGTTGTACTAATAGCATGGACTATTGAAATGGATTAAGTGAGGTATCAATATGGATTAATAGATCTAAAAAGGTACCTGACCCTAATTTGGTTGAGTTAACGTTAGTTATTTCTGTTTTACTCGAGTTAACTTCTACTTCAGTGTCAATGGCCATTATGGTACTTGTGGGTATTGCATCTGAGATTGTCACGGAAGTGGATGGAGTATGTGTCGAATGGTCTTTAGATGTGTTGTAGCACAATTTGACTCAGCTAAAAGTCAAGAGAGGTTCTGAGCAATTCAAGGTTGTTGAGGAACAATTATTAAAATCTAAGAATAACTAGAACATGTTCAAGAAGATAACGACAAGCTCAACATATGTTGCTCAACGATTCTCCTCATCTCATGTCTTGGATGTGTTTCATGGCTCAATGTGTCAGCAAATTAAAATGTACAAGCATGAAAGTTCGAGTCTTCAAAGAGGTGGAAAAATTCTGAGGTAGGGATATGCTTCATTGAAGACATTTCAGTTTCCTAAAACAAATACAAATTCCCTAGTTGAGGGTGGGTTACCTCCTCTTCAATCACAAACTGATCCAGCCCTATCCAGCAAGCTCTATGTTGCCTTGCATTTCCTATGATCGATACTTATTAACAAAGCTACAGGAAATATTATGTTTTATCATATTTTGGGGAATGCTATTCTGCATCATATCAAAAAAAGGGAGGAGGCCAGATCTATGAGATTATTGTTGGCAATATGATGAAGAGTGTTGTCCTTGATGGCAACCTACTTAATAAAGTTGATGGCTAGCGGATGAAATGAGATTGTTGGCTATATGATGCAATGTGTTTTCCTTGATGACAACCTGACTGATGAAGTTGTTCTTGATGGAAACTGGCTTGATGAGTTGTCTTTGGATGACAACCTGCTTGGTGAAGTTGTCCTTGATGGAAACCTACTTGATGAGTCGCCTATAAGCAACCTATGTGTTAAATATGTAAAGATGATGTATCTACAAATCAACTCAGGAGTAACAGAAGAAAGGAATTTCAGGAAGTGCCAAAGAAATGATAAATAAGGTATGGCACTATGCATATGCGGGTTTGTTAAGGCGAAGTAGCGTATGTACGCGGAAAATTACGATCCAAGTCGCGTATGCCTAATTGCACTCTAAATTTATAAAACCAGGGGTTCTTACCATGGTATTGACCCATTGCATTGAGCGCTTGAATATCTATTTGATCCCGTCCAGGAATACCATTAGAAGTTTTGTGGTTTTGGCTCATGGTATTGACAAAGGCTAAATCTATATAAGGAGAAGAAATTCATAGTGAAAAGGTGTGCAAGTGTCTAAGAATTAATGAATACTTCACTCTGAAGTATATCTGCATGGTTGAATTCTGTTCTTAATTGATAGATATGAATCTATGATGCACCTATGAATATGATGAAGGTTCAAGATCTCTAGATATAGAAATGATGAATCTCTAAAGAAGTGATGAAGACCTAGCACAAATCTAATGAAGAAATTGAAGAAATCTAGGTAAGTTCATAGATCAGATCTGTTTTGCAAATTTTGTCTTTTATAGATCTATATGTAGGTTCATTTCATGAAAAGCACGTGTATACGCGGATCTGGTTCAATAAAAGCACGTATGGGCAGTTAGGTTTTTCTTTGAAAAACAGATGTATACGTGGGTTCGTTTCATGAAAAGCGCGTGTATATGCGAGTATGATTAAATAAAAGCACGTATGGTATCTGAACTAATGATTGCTCAAGGTAGAATGTGTTTCTGCATATCTATTCTGAAGTCTGGGTTATCTCTGATATTCTGGTTACAGTGGTTTCACTGTTCTGTTTGAAGCATTGGGCGAAGTATATTCATTGATAAGTGAAGGGTTGTGTTGAAGCTGTTTGATCCAGTTTGAAAATTGATGAAACATGGTCTGCAGAGGTGCTGAGGGTCAAAGCCTTCAGTAAGGGGGTAGTAGCTCCCTTCCAGTGATATCTGGTAAACGAGAGCAGGGGGTAGTAGCTCCCTTCCAGGAGAGGCTGGTAAACGAGAGCAGGGGGATGTAGCTCCCTTCCAGGAGAGGCTAGTAAACGAGAGAAGGTTGTAGCCTTCTACAGGTGGGTGCCTGCGTGCTGGTATGAGTCTACACCAGTACATTGTTGTAAGATGTTTTCTTTATAATAAATATTGAAGACTGAGATGACGGTAGTGGTGGTTTTCTCCCGAATTGGGTTTCCACCTAAAATCCTGGTGTTCATATGTGATGCTTGTGTATTCTGTTCTTACTGCACATGTCTACTGCTTACTAAACATCTAATAAATGAATGATGCAATAATCTAAGATAAGAATTATCTGCATAATAAGAAATCTGAGCATACGCGAGTTTCCTTAAGGATATCCACGTATATACACTAGTTTTGTTCTATAAAGTAGCGTATGGGTTTTGAGAAAAGAAAAGTAAAAATTTGATTGACAGATCAAGATACTGATTCACCCCCCCTCTCAATATCTTTCCCAACAATTGGTATCAGAGCAGGTCCTTCTGAAAAAGCTTAGCCACTAGAAGGAAGATCAAGCAAGATGAGAAATCAAGATGGAACAGCATCTATCAAGCCTCCGCTCTTTAATGGAAGAAATTTAATCTTCTGGAAAACAAGGATGAGATCCTATCTTCAGTCTATGGGAACAGATGTATGGGTCATTGTTGAACAAGGATATAAATATCCAGATACAATACCAACAGATCCAACTGAAAAGAAGAATTATGAATCAAATGCAAAGGCGGTCAATGCTATAACGGGAAGTTTGACTGAATCTGAATTTGTCAAAGTCATGCAGCTAAATACAGCAAAGGAAATGTGGGACAAAATCATTCTAAGTTATGAAGGTGATGCAAAGGTAAAAAGTGCAAAACTCCAAACTCTCAGAATTGAATATGAAAATTTAAAGATGCATAGTGATGAGAGTATTGCCAGTTTCTTTTTAAGTGTTGATGATATTGTAAATCGTATGAGAAATCTGGGAGAAACAATAACCGAATCTACTTTGGTTGAGAAAATTTTAAGATCGCTAACAGCAAAATTTGAGTCAAAAGTTTCTGCTCTTGAAGAAAAACATGATATTCAAAATCTTATTGTGGTACAACTTCATGGGATACTAACCGCATATGAAATGAGAAGAGGAGGATCATCTGAAGTCAAAGAGGCTGTCTTCAGAGCTTCTACAAAAGGGAAAGAAGTACAAGAAGCAGAAGGATCAGGATATATCTCAGAAGAAGAAGAGGCAAATTTTGTAAAGAAACTCCAACTTGGCACAGGACGATTCAGAGGTAAGCTTCCTTTCAAATGTTTTGAGTGTGGAAGAATTGGTCATTATGCTGCTAAGTGTCCTCATAAAGAAACACCTGCAAAAGGGAAGGAAGTAGCAAGAAGGAATAAGAATCGGTTTAACACTAGAAAAAGTTACTATACTCATGAAGATAGTGATGGGTTATCTGATAGTGAGGAAGAATGTGAACAAGATCTTAGACTTCTCATGGCATTTGAATCTATAGAAGAAAAGGATACTTTTTTGGATGCTCTAGAGGACAATGACTTTCTTGAAGAAAACAATCAGCTCAAAATGCGCTTAAAAGAAAGTAAAATACTCTTAGAAGAAAGGAAAATAACCATAGAGACTCTGGAAAAGCAGGTTGAAGAAGCAAAGAAACACATTGAGAAATTAGAATGTGAAGTGGTAAGTCTAAGAAAATATTCTAAGAAAGTAAAGACTCTGAATCTTAGATTTGCTAAAGGATCTGAAACCTTAGATGAAATTATCAAGGTACAACGTTCTCCTCTTATAAAAATAGGTCTTGGATATACCGGAGAATCCTCTCAAGCTTCAGCACCAAATTATCTAAAAGCAGCTACAGTTGGTTTACAAAATTTTGCCACTCAGCAAGGGAATAAAGAATCATTACAGGTAAAGCATGATCATCTCAATTCAAAGAACACTAACAGAAATGTCTCTCAAAGAAACACCAATCAACAGGTAAATCCAAGTAGAAGATTTCATGATCGCAGAAATTTCTTCTTCAATGGACAATGTATCTCATGTCACAATTTTGGTCATAAAGTTGTTCAATGTGTTGCATATAAAACTATCATGACTAGAGAAGCAAGAAAGAAAAGGATTGAATTTGAGAAGAATACCTATAAAAACTTTTCTCCTCTTCTAAATGAAGTTGAATGTAATTATTGCAATAACTTTTGGCATGAAGAATCTGAATGCAGGAGCAAAGTTCAGCCAAAAGAGCATTTTCCTTCAAGATCCAAAGTATGGAAAAAGAAGGAATTACAGGTTGAAAATTGTGGCATAGCATTATTCGCAGAAGGTGAAGAAAATCAATGGTACATTGATAGTGGATGCTCAAGACACGTGACAGGTGACAAAAACAAACTTCTTGCATATAATGCTCTAGAAAATGAAAAGAAGGTTACATTTGGAAATGATAATCCTGTTGTAATTAAAGGAAAAGGGTCTGTGTTTCTAAAAGAAAAGGTGAAGGCTAATAATGTCATGTATGTGGATGGCTTAAAGCATAACCTGTTAAGTGTAAGTAAAATGTGTGATCAAGGAACTGAAGCTGTCTTTAGTTCAAAAGAATGTGTGGTTCGTGATCTTGATACAGGTAAAACAATTATAAAAGGAAAAAGAACTCTAAGCAACCTATATGTATTGAAGAACTGCAAAGAACATTGTTACTTGAGTCAATCTTCAGAAAATTGGCTATGGCATAGAAGGCTGGGGCATCTAAGCTTCTCTCAAATCAACAAATCAAGCAGACTTAATGTTGTTCGTGGTCTTCCCAATATTACTCTACCTGAAAGTATCATATGCAAATCTTGCCAATTCAGCAAGCAGACCAGAGTGAAATTTAATGCCAAGGAAGGATCATCAAGTAGGCCTCTTGAACTCATTCATACTAACATATGTGGACCTATGAGGAAAAATTCACCTCGTGGTGAACAATACTATATCTTATTTATCGATGATTTCTCTAGAATGTGTTGGATTGGGTTGCTTAAGCACAAAGATGAAGCATTTGAGAAATTTCAGATCTTCAAGGCTCTGGTTGAAAATGAAGTAGATCTAAAACTCAAATGTCTTAGATCTGATCGAGGAGGAGAATATACTTCAAATGAATTCCTTGAATTTTGTGAACAACATGGCATAAAAAGACAATTTTCTGTAGTTGGAACTCCACAACAAAATGGCATAGCAGAAAGAATGAATAGAACAATTCAACAAATGGCTAGAGCTATGTTTGATGATTCTGGAACACCTGACACATTTTGGGGAGAAGCAGCTAATACAGCGGTAAACATTCTCAACAAGGCACATGTTCGTGTAAATAGTGACAAAACTCCATATGAACTCTGGTATGGTAATTCTCCATATGTGAAGCATTTTAGAGTTTTTGGAAGTAAATGCTTTATCAAAAATAATGATGAAAAACTTGGCAAGTTTGAACCTAGAGCAGATGAAGGAATACTTCTTGGTTACTCCTCTACAAGTAGAGCATATAAATGTTACAAAAAAAGACTTCGGAAGATTGTTGAATGTATTGATGTTGCTATTGATGAGTCTCCTGTAGCTCCAAAGGAAGAAAAACAAACAACAAATGAAGATGATGGTGACTTATGTCCTTCTACTTCAAATAGCAATGATATAGATAGTGAACCCAATGAAGAACCTGAAGATGATTTATCTGAAAAGGCTCCATCCATATATGTTCAAAAGAATCATCCAGAATCTCAAATTTTGGGAGATAAGGGATCAGGTGTACAAACAAGAAGGACTCTTGTGGGATCTTCTAGCTATCTGGAATTTCTATCTACTATTGAACCTCACAATGTCAATCAAGCTAGCAAAGATGAATGTTGGGTTCAAGCCATGAATGAAGAGCTTGATCAAATAGAAAAGAATCACACTTGGGAATTAGTACCAAGACCTCATAACAAAAATGTCATTGGAACTAAATGGATATTCAAAAAAAAGTTAAATGAGAATGGGGATGTTGTAAGAAACAAAGCTAGACTTGTTTGCAAGGGATATACTCAACAAGAAGGTATAGACTTTGAAGAAACTTTTTCTCCTGTAACTAGACTTGAAGCCATAAGAATGTTTCTTTCCTTTTCAAGCTCTCAACAAATCAAAGTTTATCAAATGGATGTTAAATCTGCATTTCTCAATGGTGATCTAGAAGAAGAAGTTTATATAGAACAACCAGAAGGATTCATTTTGGTAAATGATGAAAATCTTGTTTGTAGACTTAAAAAGGCTCTATATGGTCTCAAACAAGCTCCAAGGGCATGGTATTATCGTCTTGACAAATATCTTCATCAACAAGGTTTTTCAAAGGGGTCTACTGATAGCAACTTATACACAAAAATTGAAAATGATAAACTTTTGATTGTGGTTGTATATGTTGATGATATCATTTTTGGAAGTAATGAAGAATCTATGAGTCAGAAATTTGCTTCTGTCATGCAGCAAGAATTTGAAATGTCTTTACTTGGGGAACTAATATTATTTCTTGTTTTGCAAGTGCATCAAACTACAGATGGTATATTCTTATCACAAGAAAAATACCTTAAGCAAATTCTGAAGAAGTATGGCATGGAAGAATGCAAACCTGTAAGTACACCAATGATAACCAGATGTAATCTTAGTTCTCATGATGATTCCCCCACGGTGAATCAACCAGAATACAGATCTATGATAGGAAGTCTACTTTATCTCACTGGGACTAGACCAGACATTATGCATGCTATTGGGATTGTTGGACGATTCCAAGCTAATCCAAAAGAGTCTCACCTTCAGGCTGTCAAAATAATATTCAAATATCTACAAGGAACTCAAGACTTTGTACTATGGTATCCAAAGAATGCTGATCTTACTCTTCATGCTTATACTGATGCAGATTGGGCTGGAAATGTTGATAATCGGAGAAGCACTAGTGGTGGTGCATTCTATATGGGGCCTCGGTTAGTATCTTGGTTCAGCAAGAAGAAAAACTTTGTTGCCTTATCTCTCGTGACGAAATATGTGTTCAACAACGCCATGTTGCACTCAACTTCTTTTGATGATGCAAACCTTACAAGACATTCAAATCAAATGTTCACCTCCTATCTCCATTATGTGTGATAATACAAGTGCCATCAGTATCTCAAAAAATCTTGTTATGCATTCCAAGACCAAGCACATTCCCATCAAGTATCACTTCTTACGTGAACAAGTGCTTGAACAAAAGGTGAAGTTGGAGTATGTTCCCTCCAAAGAACAAGTTGCTGGTATATTTACCAAACCTACCTTAGTGAAGACGTTCAAATATATACCGAGTAGGACAAAAATTGCAGGAGTAATCTTTCATGGGAAAATTAAGCTGGCAAGTTAAGAGGATTAAAGTGTATCATGAGTTTTACGAAAGATAGTCGCGTATCTGTGAGAAGTTAAGACAAGGAAAACCGTGTGTATAGTTGGTTAAACAAATTTTTCTTAGGTTAGGCATTCTTAACAGTACTGTGATATTGATTAGCATCTCGTCTTGTTGCACAAGCTAAGGAGGGTTTTGGTCATGTGAGAAGGATGCATGGATACATAGGTTTATTAGGCTTGTGATAACCATCTTAGCCGTAATGCATTGTTGGCATTATGATGATTCTGAATTATGATCTCTCTTGAGGTCTTTTTGATATTGGTTATAAAAATTCATATGTGTAATTTGATGAAAAGGCTATGACCTATGATGTAAATTGTAATATTCAGTCTTGTAAAGGGCTCGGTCAATTTTGTAAACCCACTTGGTTGGGTAGGTGAATTAAAATGTGTAAACCCACTTGGTTGGGTACTTGTGTCACATATGTAAATCCACTTGGTTGGATCATTGATGTAAGGATGAGTCCTCGGTGATAGGAAAGGTCATAGAGTCATGTACTTCATTGAAAAATATGTTTGAAGATTCAGCATGAACTCAGGGGGAGCATGGTAACTTCAGTGAACATCAGATCTACAAAGCTCTTCTTTCTACATGTGGAGAAAAACATTGTCTTGGCTTTGATCCGCTCTTTGTCAAGTAAAGAGATATATTTTATGGTTGTTTTCATTAATGTTTTGATCTAAGCCTGTGGTTAGTCTGGGTAGAAAGGATCCTGCTGGTTGTGTGTGTGGAGACCTCAGTCCTGCGCTGTGTGCGGACTCTGCTGTTGTGTGCGCAAAAAGAGAGTTTGTACTGAATTGCAGGTCTCTTAATAAAGAAGGTGTTTTTGGAAAACCTGGATTCTTATGTGATTTCTTGTTTAGATTATATGTTATTTTTTGTCGATCCCAACCTGTTCTATTGATTTGTATTTACTTCTGTTAATGGTTAATTGCATCTATGTGCAAGTATTAGTCTATGTTAGATAAGTAGATCAAAATGAAGTATAAATAGCTACTGTGCACGAAATATATTGAAGTAATCTGTGACAATCTGTGAAAGGGTTAGATCGATTACCATTAACTGTGGTTTTTCCAATCTGGTATAATCTTCAGTAAGTCTAATTAGATCCACTACATCAAAATCTCCCTCAAGGTGCAGAAACCTAGTTCCAACACCCCCCATACTGCTTCAGGTGAGATTTTGGTCTGCCCAAGTATATCACTACTGAAAGGGCCAGTAGTTGGAGGGTTTTGTTGGTTGCATGACAACTCTGAACCTGGGTGAGGACCCCTCATGCCAAAAAATGGCTCTGTTGTCGGGACCCAGACCATTTGGAGGGAGATTTGATGTATTGGCATCCAACAAAGAACGAACTGCAAGATTGGCTTGATAAGAAGATACAGGAATTTGTGATCTAAGAAAACAGAAGCTCTAAATTATCTGTTGAAGATTGGGAACAAAGGTATATCTACAAATAGGTCCACAATTTGTTTTTTGCTTCCTTTTCAAACAAGTTGCACGAGTGTTTTTCTCCGCTTACTGAATTCCAAACCTGCACAAAGGACAATGTGATCACTCAGTGGACACCGGAGTTGGTACAAAAATTAGAGAAAACTAGCAATAAGATCACCCGTGCGATAGATCATTTGATCGATAGTGTTCTAGGAGGATTTGTGACTGAATTCGCTATTGATCAATTTTTATCGTATTCTGAAGATGAACCCAGGTTTTTCAAGGGCCCTAGAGGTAAGTTCCTGCGCTCTTTGAAGTTGTGGATTAAAATGCTATTGTGTGAAAAGGGTACTTTGTGTAGTCATATTGAGTGAATGTCCCGTAGAGGGCCAACTACGCATAATGGAAGAACTTACAGAGTAGATCTAGAAGAAGGTTTTATTTATAGCCCTCTCAAAGGTAAATCTAACAGTGATGAAGAGTCTGAAATCAGTAGCTCTGGTGAATCTACGCACTCAGAAGAAGAGAAATTGCAAGATTAGGGTAGTGTTGGGACATTGGCCATAGTTTAAATCCCATCCATTCCACTCCCAAATTCATATCATTGTAACAATCCATACACTCCACCTCCACCCCCACCACCAGATGCTGAGATGGCCACATCCATGAAGTTAATCACTTTCCATAGTATCGGGAATGAAGACATAGACCAATTCTGGCTTGTTATTGATGTTGTATGGATAGCGCAATAGGTTAATAATGAGGATGTTAAGAAAGCACAGCTTGCCACCGTATTTCAAGACCATGCGTTGGATTGGTACATAAGGTACGTGGCAAAAAATCCTAATGCAACTATTGATAATCTGAAGGCCACATTAAAGGAACAATTCAAGAAGCCAAAATCTTTTTCTCAATGTGTAACTGAGTTATAGGAGATTCGCCAAGAATTAAACGAATATGTATGGGACACGGATCAATGGTTGAAGTGCACAATCAGAGATGGAGGATTTACTATTGATGGCACCCAACACAAAGAGTGGTCCATTGCTATGTTGCTACCACATATGTGCCAACCCTTAAGTCAGTAGAAGATTGCAACAGAGGTCGAAGCTGTAGATATTGCAATGAAGCTAGAATCGATGTCTGTACTACCTGTGCAAATCAGGGCTCGACAAATCCAAAGCTAGGTTGGAGTCAATGCACTTAGAAATATAGAGTCTGTGAAAGGATAAGGGAAAGGAGGCATGCACAGATGTATGGTGTATACACTATGTTAGGTCCCCATAATTTGTTAGATTGGCAGAACAAATGAAGAGGGGTAACATCAAACCAATCTTTGAAGTCCTAGGACCCACCCTTCCTGGACTCAGAGAGGGCTCTCTCTATGTTTGTGTGAAAGATGTAACTTAATAGCTTTTAGGGCTTGTATTTTAGGCTAGTTATTAGGTTTAGGTTTTGCTTGTTTGTTTTTTTGGTTGGATAGGTTGTTAAGAAAAATGGGTAGAGTGAGAGAGAATCAATCCATTGGGCTATGGTGTCTGCAAAGGTCTGAAGAGTGAAAAAATATGTCAAGGGTGTCTCCTAGGGAAATTTAACAAGGCCAAATGGATCTAAGTAGGTTTTGTGAGGGTGAACATAGATTTGTGAATACAGTAAGTTAAGTGGCAATCAAGGATCCTTTAACATACTATGAACAAGGAAAAAGCTTTAAGTATGATAGTATAGCAAAACTTGAAGAGAAATAAAGGATTCTTCAATCAAACAGTACTAAGCAGACCTCAAACAACAAATAAGTAAACTTAGAGAGAAGTTAAGGATTCTATGAACATTACTTGCAAACAAATAGACCTTCAACATAATGTTTTAGTAAAAACCAAAGAGCATTCAAGAATTCTTTAGCTAAACTTCAAGGAGGAAAACATAGAAATCAAAAGAGGCAGGCAGAAATAGGGTGCCAAGAAGCAAGTCCTATTCTCTATTTTTTCCTTTAGATCAAGGAAAACATGAACATAATGAAACTGAAGAGAAAAATACAAAGGTGGGATACATCACCATCTAACCAAGCTTTATGAATCCTAAGAGTGTGCTCAATCCATGGATGCTCATTCCAAAGCCATCACAATTCACCAAAAACCAATTTCACCAATAAACTCAAAGTCTATCTCATATTATGCTTAGAAAATATCCAACATGTACAATGAGCCTAAATGTTGTATTTAACAATCAAGGAGGACCAAAAACCCTAACTAGGGTTTGAAAACATCATTAAATACTCATAAATACCATTTATGTCCAAAGAGACCATGCAAGGCCCAAGGCATAAAATATCTAATGCAATAAATGAAAAATAACTCCTAACACCTAACTTTGGATTTATTTGCCCAAAAAACCACAAAATATCTATTTTCCATAAATTTGTGTCTTTTCTTGACTTTTTAGCAAGGGTGCGGAACCTGCACTGAAAAAATGGGTCACCTTGCAGCCAAGTTTTGAACGTCTTCCCGATGTCGGAATGAGCTCCGTGATAGCTCGTTGGAAAGCTTGTTGAGTCTAATTTCAAAAAATTTCCTTGGTTTTCTGATTGGACTTAATTTTCCTATTCAAAAACGAAAACTCCCAAGGCTGCTAAGGGCACAGCACCAGCCCTAAAAACAAGGCAAAAAGGTGAAATTTTGCATGTTTTTGGCCCTTTTGGAGGACCATTTTTGCTCCAAATGAGCTGAAACTTGGTGAATGTGATGTCCTTGGTCTAAGGAAACTAAAAATGTAAAGTTTTCCTTCAATGGATACCCCAAGAAAAAGCACAGTGCCAAGGGCGCTGCGCCCTGGGCCCTCAAAAATAGTGAAAACCCAAAATTCTTAAAACTTGCCAAAATTTTGAATTTGTCTTCCTCATGGTGTTTGGGATGCTTGTAGGGAAGCATCAACTAGGATCTAAAGGTTTTTATTTCCCTTTTCCTCCTTGAGATCTTGAATTTTGGCAAGGGCTCTTTTGAGCTTGGCCCTTGCAATTTGATTTCTCAAGGCATAGTGCTTGGCCATCTTCTTTTGGAGGCCAGGGTCACTTTGTGTCTTCTCTCGCTGATCCTCCAAGTGTATATTGGCCCTCTCTAACCAAGGCTCCCAATCATACTCTATCTCTTTGGAAAGAAGCTCACTTGGAGTGAGCTTCTCTACCAAGGCTTCCTCTTGCTCTCCCTCCTTGGCTAAGGCCTTCCTTAAGCCAAGTATCCTTGGCCTTCTCCTAGACATCTTCCCTTCTTCATCTTCACTCTCAAAAAAAACACCCAAGACTTCATCAAGTCTATTGGTCCTTTCAGCCTCTTTCCGTGCTCTGATTTCCCTGACCTCATAAATGGCTTTTTGTGCCTCTAGCTGCTTGTTCTCAATCTCATAATAATGAATGGCATTCCTAGCCCTAGCTAGACTGGCTTGTAAATATTTTATTTGGGCCTTTTTACCTTTTAGAAGTATGCTTGAAATCCTTGCCTCATTTTCATCATCACTTTCAATATGAATGAGTTCAAATTCTTGCTCAGTCTCATGTTGATCTTCTTCTTCTTCCTTGACCTCTTCTTTTCCTTTCTCAAGCTACTTATCTGATGTAGAAGGCATGGCCCCTTGCCTTTTAGAGGCAGCAAACACATGCCTACTTCCTCTTTGGTAAGTCAAAGAAAAAGGTTCAATTTTGCTCATTTTGGTGCCTTCACTATTGCTTCCATCATGACTTTCATTATCATTGATATCCTTACTGTCCTCATGGATTTTATGGCTGCTCTCATAGCTATTTTCATATTCATCATTGGTTTCTGCACTGCTGTTTACCTCATTGACATCATCCTCATCATTTTGTTCCTCATTTTCACTGATATATACCTCTTCATTTCCTTCCTCCTCACTGCTTTTGGCATCTTAATTTTGTTCACTGACTTGTGGGCTATCATTATCACTGATATTGGCATCATTTACATCAGCCTCATCTTCATTGTCTTGACTGCTAGGTGCTTCATCATGGGTTTCTGCACTGCCTTCATCACCACTGATATCTGTATCTTCATTTCCTCCCTTTTCCATGCTCTCTTCTTCATTTTTGTGATCATCATTGTGCTCTTTACTGCTATCATCAGCCTCACTACTTTTAGACTCAGTGACCTCTTCTTCACTAACATTTTCTGCCTCGTCTCTGCCAAGACTGTCACTGTCATTAGCTTCACTGCCATATTGGTTCTATGAGCCATTGTCAACATCATCATCATCATCACTTTGACTACTTTCTTCATCATTTTCCTCATCTTTATTGACACCTACCTCCATGTCTTCTTTTCTACTTTCTTCATTTGTGTCTTCATTGTGAATCTGCACTTCCCTCATCTTCTTCACTAGCTGATTTTTCTTTGTTTGTCTCCTCACTATTTTCCTCTTTGTTTCCAACATCGTCACCGCCTTCAATTTCCGTGCTTTCTGCCTCATTATTGACCTTTGCCTCTTCATTTGCTTCTACTTCACTACTTGATTGATCATTACCCTCACCTTCATGGTCACTTGATTTCTCATTTTCACTCCCCTCATTGTTTGATGCATTGGGAGAGGGTGAGGAAGGAGAGTTGTCCTGAGGTGAAGGAATATGTGTAGATGGTGAAACATGCTCAGTAGGAGATGATGGAGGAGTAAGGATAGGAGGATGAGATGATGAAGGCTGTTTTGTTAAGGATGAGGTTGTGGGTTTGTGAACACTTCATGGGAAATGAAAACCTCCCATGGAATACCCTTATGATGCAATTGAATCATCACAACCATTTTTATGAGAGAGTGGTGAAAGAGGCTCTGCATTTTCTGTGAATGGTCTCTCTTTTGTACAATATAAGACATTTTATCAATACTCCTGTAGAGGTAGTAGGGTAGATGCAACATCTTAACCCTAGTAAAGTGCATGAGAAACCTGATGTGATAGGAATAAAACCGAGAGAATCTTCCTTCACACGTGAAATATTTCATAATTACCCTCATCATGGGTGCATACCTCTCAAGAAAATGTGAGAAAGGAAATATAGATTTATTGTAGTCTTTGTATTTGGGTTTAAGGAATGGCTCATAGTATCTCAAGTCTAAATTGGCCTGCTTGAACCATTTTTCACCAACATTAGGTATCCCAGTGGAAATAGCAATGGCATATGAAGACAACTAAAATTTTACCCCTGCAAGACTGACTTGCTTCTCATGTAGGTTAAGTATGAAGAGCCTAGTCAGCTCGGGGTGATTCTGCAGCTACTGTACTTTCTCACAAAATTGATAGAAACCTACATTTTGGAAGCATGAGACAGTTAGGGGAGATGCATTAAGCTCTATTGTGTTTAGTGGTTAAAACTTGTTAATTCCCACCTCTGTGTTGATGCCTCCTTGGCACTTGGCCTTCCTCATCACTGTCATTTTCACCGTCCATTGACATTTTGATCACTCTATTTTGAACCAAACCCTAGCTCTGCTTATGAAATGGATGTGGAAGAGGGTAATGGAGTGGTGATGAAAAAAGGCCATTTTTACAAGTGAGGGATGAGAATGAATGAGTGAATGGGAAAATTGGGCAGAATGAGAAGCTAAATAATCTGAGTGCAAACCAATGGATATGTCAAACCCTACTGTGACAACACCGTAGTAATGATGACAATTTCAGATGATGGGGGTATGTAATGTCAATGATTTGCAGTGTAAGGGACTGATTTGGAAAATGGAGTTAGTGTTAGGTGAATGAGAAACCTCTCGATAAGAAATTCTCTGTGTGATCTTAGTATGCAGATGGAGGAGTGTCTTAAACAATGGTGTTTTTTAGCATGAAACCTAGATTTTCACCTTAGGGTTTCCAATTTGTTTTAATTTTAAACCATCAAATATTTTTGAAGATGAAATAAGGCATCCACTTACCTCTCACTGTGATAGGAGGACACCTGGTAGAGATTTGGAGGGTTTCTGAAGTAATTTGAGTTCCTACAGGGTGTGGAGGCCCTTCTGGCCAAACGTGCAGTGCACAGGTCACGGGTGAGTCAGGTCGGGAAAGAGGCAGTGCTGTGTGCCAGGCACGCAGTGCCAAAGTATTTATGTTGGGGTTGTTGGGTCTGCTGGGTAAACGCACAATGCATTTCCAGGTGCGTAGCGCATACCTCCAGGCGCGCAACGTAGAAGAAAATTGCATCGGAGAAACCCCCAAACGTGCAGCGCTGACCTGAACATGCAACGCCAAGTAAAGTTGTCCAAATTTGACTAAAAAAACTCACAGTTTCTCCTCCTGAGTGTTTCTAATTCTTTTTCAAGGGAACAGTGAGTCAAATGAAAAAAAAAATGACCCTTTATATGCCTGGGATTTAAATTAAATCATTGTAAACCCATCTCCTAATTTTTTGAGCCTTTTCACTTTTCACTAAGTCCTTTGACATTTTGTTGTGCAGGTTACCTAAAAACCTTTAAGTGACTCTTATTTTTGCTCCTTGAGATTTTACATGCTCATTTGATGTCTTATTTGGAGGGCTACACGTAGTAGTATTCTTCAAAGTTTCCTGTGTTTTTTTCATCACAATTTTCCACTTGTTTGTCTTACCTTGTCTTACTGACCATTTTGCACTATTTGCTCTGTAGGTGATTGAAGTGATAAATTTGACTTCTTTTGGTTCCTTGAGGCATAAAAAACTCATTTTTACACCTTGGCGATTCAGCCACATAGCAGCTTCCTCAATTTGATGTGTAATCCTCATCATGAAACTCATCCTTTTCACCTTAGCTGGTAGTCTTGCAAATCCTTGTTCCTTTTAACTTTGAAAACTTGACACATTCATTCTGACATAGCAGCAACCTTGATATCATATTTGGTCTCCACCTTGGAGCTTAAAACATCTCTTTTGCTCATTCAGTCATGGTAAGCTTATTAAAACATCTTTGATGGGTTGTCTCATAACAGTACTGTGAAAACCCTCTCTTCCTTGCATTATGAAGTTTTGATCATGTTTTTACCCTTTTTACACTTCTAAGTGTAGGTGAATTGAACACATTGATTTTCCCTTTCTCACTGACCTTGAGGCATGATAAACTCACCTTTGACAAGCATTATGGAATTCAAAATCATGCTTATTACCTTCTCTTTTGGCCACTTCTGATTTGCAGGTGCCATAAAATATTGACTTAGCTTTTTTCTGATACCCTTTGCAGTCTTGTTCTTTTGTGGCAGTGAGTCATTTTACCTTGGCAAAACCTTGGATGCTTGCACAGCAGTATTATTTTCACAATTTGTTTCTTTGCTGGCATCATGGAGTCCAAACTTACCCTTTCACCTTATTTGATCATCTTCCCCAAACCCTAGGTGTCTGGAATGCTTGAGAACAATTATCAGTGTTGTCTTCTAGGTTCTCTATAGACCTTTCAAGTTCATTCATTTCTATCTATTTCACCTCACCATTTTCCCTATTTCATCTATAATTTCTGAAAAAAATATCTTCATGTTTAGTTTTCCTGGTGTGCCTCCTTCATGTGATTTGGTGCATTTGATCGCTACTTGGCACATTGTTGGGCCAATCAAGCTTAAAAACCCTTCTTCTCCTTAAGACCAAGTGCTTCATGTCTTCTTGCTGCAAGATGTCTTCCTTTAGGAACACATCAGTTACCTTATCAATTTATTTTTCTGATTGACCTCTTGACACTCTTGCAGAAGTGACAAGTACATTTTCCTTTCGCAAAACTTGAATTTGACAAAGTAGTCCTCTTTGGATATTTTCTGATCTTTCTTGGAAAACCATGTGCTGATCTTCTTTTACAATCTGAGCCAGCTTCTAATACATAAAAGACAGTGTTTAAAACACCAAGGATGACCCTACAACCTATGAAACCCTAATGACCTAGTGGGAGGTTCCTTTGACCTGGTCTTTGACTAAAGCTTGGTTTGGGGTCTTCAAGTGTAAAAACGGACTATTTGATAAATTTATGTATTGAAGATTCAAAATCCAATGTACTTGATTTATCTAAAGAGCCTACAGAGATATTTTTGAGACCATCAATGCTTGAGGAACCTGGTGAACATGGGAAGGAATAGGTTGATTGCTAACCCTAGATGGAAAGTGGAGGGATGAGGCAAGGGAAAAACAGAGTAATGAGGTTATAGGTGTGAAAATAGGATATAGATGAGTGGCACAAGCCCATAAGGTGTTGAGAATGCAGCAAGATGATGGAGCTTAGTGAAATAAAGTCGCCTTCACTAAGTGGGCCCGCAGGCAAATTCTGGCGCAAAGTCTATTTTTAGACTATGTCTATTTTTAGACTATGTCTATTTTTAGACTATGTCTATTTTTAGACATACGGAGCATAATTTGGGAATTCTACTTGGAGATTCTTGAAGTATGCGACATGTTCAGAAAAAGCGTAGATGAGACCCTAATTTTAGGACCTGTGCTATTTTTAGACTGATCTCCTAAAAATATGGAAGTCAAATATTATTTACCTCTTAATAATATTTTTTGACTATAAACAACAGCTACTCTCTGGCGACTTGGGCTTGAGTCATGGAGGTGGCTTTATGAACTGAGCACAAGGAATCACGTGGTTCCTAGGGTTTGATGGCATCTTGCATGGTTGGTTTGGCTAGGACATCACAAGTAAGTTTTGAGGAATGGAGTTAACTAGATGAGAAAAGAAGTGTTCTCATGAGCCAGAGTTGAACTAGTTGAGATTAGTTAACTAGCTAATCAACTAGATATGAGTGGAGTGAATTAAATAATATTTAATTCACTAAATATTAACTCATTAGTCAACTCAAGAACACTTTAGTTCACTACAGTGCATGATCAGTTCAGTGGAGACCAGTGGAAGAGGTAGATGAAAGGGTGAGTAAAGCTATCAGTTAGTAGATTGGTTTTGCATGGGATTTTCATTACACTTGGAGGAATTGTCCATGACAATTGCGCAGTCAAGCCAAGGGGATTCGAACCTTGGATCTCTTCATATACAGGCCATGATTGCGCAATAGAGGCAAGGCAGTCAGCAGTGAGTTTTGAACCCGAGACTTGTTCAAAACTGAGTTAGATTGTGTGTGACTTCATGAGAAAGTACTGAGTACTTGTGAGGAGTATTGTACTTTGTTGGTTACATGATTTATCCATTATAATATACACAATAGCTGCGGGGTTTTTAGCTATAGGCTTTCCCCATACATACTGAGTTAATTTGTGATTGATTTGATGTGAGATTGATTCTGTTATTTCCGCATGTGACAATTAATTGTAGAAGAAGGTTATGTGTTATGTATGCAATTCGAAATTGATATATGACCGGGTTAATATTCAGTGAATAAGTGATTTATTCAGCTAATTTCTACATGGTATCGGAGCGAGATTAATTTTCGAGATCTATTACGGTGATTGCAAACTTATTTCCTCGGACAGAGTCTGCATGCGGGCCAGGTAGCCTCCGGAATATTCATCCTTCTTTGTAAGGTGAAAGATCTGGTGAATGCCCTTTGCAGTCAATCTCTGATTTGGAAATAATTTGTTTTCAAGTGTAGATCGGAAGTGATAGAGCTTGGAGTTTGGAATTCGAATTTTGCAGCAGAATTGTTTTCTTGGTGCCGGTGTTGAAGATGTCTTCTTTCAACGGTTTGCGACTCGAATATGCTCTTGAAGGCAGTTCGAATTATGTTGCATGGAAGGATCTCATGGAAGCAGTGTTAGAAGATAATGGTCTGAAGGAGTTCGTGGATGCGGATGTCCCAAAGCCCACTGATGCAGCTTTGGTCGATGCATGGCAAAAGAAGATCGCGAAATGTCGAAGGATCCTGTTGGAGGGCGTCAAGGATCATATTGTATCCGGCCTTCATGGTAAGGCTACTCCATATTTAATGTGGAAAGCTTTGACGGATCTATTCCAGAGTAAGAGTGACCAAAGGAAGCTGGCGCTCAAAGATAAGCTCGGGAACATCAAGATGGAGAAAGGCGACAGTATCGCCAAATACCTCACGAAGTTCACTCAATGCAGAGATGAGCTGGGAAGTGTGGGGGTGACTGTCGAAGACGAGGACATGGTCGACCTGGCTCTCCTTGGTCTTCCGAAGGCTTGGCACTCATATCGAGATAGTGTCAATGGTCGGGAGAAGCTGCCGGGATGGGAGCGCCTTTGGGCGGATCTCATGCAGGAGGAGATAAGGAGGACTACTCGAGATGGATCTTCATCAAAGGGAGCTGATGAAGAAAACTGCGCTTTGGTTGCCAAAGCAAAGAAGGGAAGGGTAAGAAAACCTCTCATTCTGGTGCAAAGGGAAAGAAGCAGGATATGGCGAAAGTGAAGTGTTTTCACTGCCATGATCACGGACATTATGCTACCAATTGTCCAAAGAATAAGAAGAACAAGCAAGCGGGAAGATCTGCAGATGGAGAAGCTTTGGCTTCACAGTTCGAGCTTGACTTTTCACTGATTGCATGCTTGGTTTCAAGTGTGATGGGATCGGTGTGGTTCTTGGACAGCGGTGCGTCATTTCATATGACGGGATATCGGGAGTTGTTCTCAGATCTGGAGGACAAGGATTTGGGCATGCACATCGAGATGGGCGATGACGGTAGATACAGTGTGACTGGTATCGGTACCGTATCCTTTCAGAGGGAGTCTGGTAAACCCTTTGTCTTAAAGGATGTCATGCATGTACCTGGATTGAAGAAGAACCTGATTTCTGTAGCGATGTTGGAGGATAAGGGGTATGATGTGGTCTTCAGCGAAGGAAAAGCTTTCCTACGCAGTAAGACTACTGGGGAGACCCGGAAGATAGGGGTTCGAACTCAGAACCTTTATCAGTTGCAGGTAGATGACTGCGCAGCTATGGCATGCAAGGCTGGAGATGTGGTGAGCCGGGATGATGAGGGCGAACTATGGCACGGGAGATTGGGCCATCTTCACCATGGAGCTTTGAAGATTCTGCAGCAGATTTCTACTGGACTTCCTAAGGGCACCCTTGCGCAGTCAGATCAGTGCAAGGGGTGTACTTTAGGGAAGTATGTGAAAGCCACCTTTCACGAGAAGGATAGTCGCGCCACGACGATCCTTGAGAGAGTTCACACAGACGTGTGTGGTCCTTTCTTAGTTGCTTCAACAGCAAAGCACAAGTATTATGTGATCTTTGTTGATGATTTCTCTCGAAAGTGTTGGATCTTCTTCATGCAGAAGAAGAGCGATACATTCGCGAAGTTATGTGAGTTTAAAGCACTGGTCGAGAAGGAGTCGGGGAAGAAGGTGATTGCTCTAAGGAGTGATAACGGTGGTGAATTCATCTCGGCTGAATTCAAGGAGTTCTGCAGCGCAGAAGGGATTCGGAGAGAGCTCATCGCACCCCATAACCCACGGCAGAACGGGGTGGCTGAGCGGAAGAACAGAACGATCGTGGGTGCTGCACGGGCGATGTTGCATGATCAGGGCCTACCCCTTCACTTGTGGGCTGAGGCATGCAATACGGCAGTGTATGTGCAGAACCGTTGTCCTCACAAGGTTCTTGGCATGAGTACACCAGAGGAGGCTTATTCTGGCAAGAGGCCTGATATTTCCCATTTGCGGATTTTCGGATCTCCTGTCTACATGCATGTGACGAAGGATGCAAGAAGGAAGCTGGATCAAACTGCTGAAGTTGGAATATTTGTGGGGTACACTGATACACCTCACAACTATCGGGTGTATGTGCCAGACAGTCGCAAGACTGTTGTGCGACGGGATATAAAATTTCAGGAGGAGAAAGCCATGCAGTGTTCGCTTGAGAGGGAGCTACACTTGCATGCGGATGAGGAGCTGTTAGTTCCTAAGGAGGAGCTTCCGGATGTGGATCAGCCACAAGAGGAGGTTCAGGAGGTGGAAGAAACCACCCAGGCAGCGCCAACCATCAGAGGGCGCATGCGCACTACAGAAGCTGAGCGACTGGCTCGGGATGCAGAGAAGGTTGTAGGACCACCTACGGCACAGCGCAGACAGAGACAGTCACCGGATCGGTACACTGGATACATGGCTCTTATGAGTCAATGTGTTGTGACAGAGCCATCCTCTTTTGAGGAAGCTGTGGAGGAACCCGCATGGGTTGATGCCATGATCGAAGAATATGATTCGATCATCGGGAACAGTGCATGGGAGATTGTCCCAAGACCGGTTGGGAAATCAGTTGTAGGTTCGCGATGGATCTACAAGGTGAAGCAGGCGGCTGACGGGAGTGTGGAGAAGTACAAGGCGAGATTTGTCGCCCGTGGCTTCTCACAGATCGAGGGGATTGACTATGAGGAGACTTTTGCACCTGTCGTAAGGTACTCTTCCATACGGACGATCCTTGCTCTCTCAGCGCAGATGGGGTGGCACATTCATCAGATGGATGTGAAGACTGCGTTCCTCAATGGAGTTATTGAGGAAGAGGTGTACATAGAGCAGCCGGAAGGTTTTGAGATCTTCAGCAGTGAGTCGCATGTGTGCCGACTCAAGAGAGCACTGTACGGGCTGAAGCAAGCACCTCGTGCTTGGTACACTCGGATAGACAACTACTTCACCGGGCTTGGATTCTCCAAGAGTGAGGCGGATCCAAAACTGTACCAGATTGTGGTGGAGGGGAAGCTGTTGATCATCGTACTGTATGTAGATGATCTGATTTTGACTGGCGATGAGCAGTTGATACTTTCATGCAAGGAGGATCTTGCACGAGAGTTTGAGATGAAGGACTTGGGCATCCTTCATTATTTCCTAGGATTGGAGATTTGGTAGCGCAGCGGAGGACTGTTTGTTTCTCAGGGCAAGTATGCCCGGGAGATTCTGGAGAGGTTCAACATGCAAGGCTGCAAGCCTGTTGACACTCCTCTTCCTGGTGGTTGGAGGAAGGAGGATGCTACTTCAGAGGAGGTAGTGGATGCCACTGTCTATCGACAGTTGGTGGGGTCGCTTATGTATCTGGTCAATACACGACCCGATATATGCTATGCAGTTAACCAGCTTTCGCAAGCTATGGTTAAGCCTACCTAGCTCTTTTGGAAGGCGGGCAAGCATGTATTGCGCTATATCAGAGGCACATCGGGATATGGTCTATGGTACAGACAGGAGGATGGAGTGAAGCTTTTTGGTTTCACTGATGCAGATTGGGCAGGGAGCCCAACAGACCGGAAGAGCACTTCTGGAGGAGTTTTCAGCATTGGGTCGACAGCAGTTTCCTGGTACAGCAGGAAGCAGAGATCCGTGGCACTCAGTTCAGCAGAGGCCGAGTACATGGCAGCAAGTTTGGTTGCATGCGAGGCTATTTGGATGAGGAAGATCCTCGCAGGTTTGTTCAGGTTGCATTTGGAGCCTACAGTGATCTACTGTGATAACCAGAGCTGCATCAAGCTCTCGGCTAATCCATTATTTCATGATAGGTCCAAACATATCGACATCAGGTACCATCACATCATAGATTGTGTTCAGCGGAGGATCATGATGCTTTCATATGTTCCCACGGAGGATCAGGATGCCGACATCCTGACGAAGGCGCTCACCAGGAGCAAGTTCGAATTCCACAGAGGCAGGATAGGGATTGCGGATAATCCATATCTTGCTGAGAGGGAGTGTTGAGAATGCAGCAAGATGATGGAGCTTAGTGAAATGAAGTCGCCTTCACTAAGTGGGCCCGCAGGCAAATTCTGGCGCAAAGTCTATTTTTAGACTATGTCTATTTTTAGACATACGGAGCATAATTTGGGAATTCTGCTTGGAGATTCTTGATGGATGCGACATGTCGGTAAAAATAGATGAGACCCTATTTTTTAGGACCCAGGCTATTTTTAGACTGATCTCCTAAAAATATGGAAGTCAAATATTATTTACCCTTAATAATATTTTGACTATAAACAGCAGTTTACTCTCTTGGCGCACTTCAGTTTGAGTCATGGAGGTGACTCATGCAACTGACACAAGGAATCACGTGGTTCCTAGGGTTTGATGGCATCTTGCATGGTTGGCTTCAGTTAGACTTCAGTGGCAGAAGTTTTGGAGGAGTTAACGAGACAGATAGTGGAGTTGTGTTCTGTTTGTTTTAGTTGAACTAGTTGGGATTAGTTAACTAACTAATCAACTAGATATGAGTGGAGTGAATTAAATAATATTTAACTCACTAAATATTAACTCATTAGTCAACTCAAGAACACTTCAGTTCACTACAGTGCATGATCAGTTCAGTGGAGACCAGTGGAAGAGGTAGATGAAAGGGTGAGTAAAGCTATCAGTTGGTAGATTGGTTTTGCATGGGATTTGCATTACACTTGGAGGAATTGTCCATGACAATTGCGCAGTCAAGCCAAGGGGATTCGAACCTTGGATCTCTTCATATACAGGCCATGATTATACTTGATAGAGCGAGCGATTGACGGTGAGTTTTGAACCGAGACTTGTTTAGATTGTGTGTGACTTTATGAGAAAGTACTGAGTACTTGTGAGGAGTATTGTACTTGTTTGGTTACATGATTTCTCCATTATAATATACACAATAGCTGCGGGGTTTTCAGCTATAGGCTTTCCCCATACATACTGAGTTAATGTATGATTGATTTGATGTGAGATTGCTTCTGTTATTTCCGCATGTGACAATTAATTGTAGAAGAAGGTTATGTGTTATGTATGCAATTCGAAATTGATATATGACCAGGTTAATCTTCAGTGAATAAGTGATTTATTCAGCTAATTTCTACATAAGGAGTCTTTTAGGAGTGGTAGGGTAACCATGGAATGAAAAAATGGTAGAATAGTGAAAAATTTTCCATAAGGATAATGAAGGCAATGAGATTTCTAAAACTCACAATATTCAAGAATCTTGTTTTTAGAAATCTATAACTAATATTTAGCCATCTACAGATAGTGAAAATTATTGATGACTAACATTGGCTCCACTTGGGGAGGGAAGCTTTTTTCAGGAGGTGTCCAGGACCTCAGAGCTCAAATCTCTAAGTTTTGAAGACCAGTGCCTTACTTGCACTTAGCAGATCTTTCTTCCTTTGTTTTTTGATGTTCTCTTGAAGATATGATCTCAAAATCTGAAAGACATGCTTGCTTCAACATTAGTTCTACCTACCCATCATACTTTGCCTAATATTTTTTTCTTCTTTTGGGTGCACTTGGACTAGCAAACCCTTGACATTATTTTCTTTTGAATGAATACAACTATCTACTTGTACCCTTATCACTCCCAAGAGTTCAGATTAGGCTAATGAACTCTCTTATTCTCTACCTGGTCTAATCATTTGTCAAGATTAAGCTGTTTGACAGATTTTTCTTTCTCTATCCTACTAACATGGAATTGAAAACATGATCAAACCCAGATTGAGCAATCTGATTTGTCATGTGATGTGGCATTTGGAAAAGCTGCACATAGACATTATTTTTTTACAATAAAAAACTAGAAAACATGAGGGTTGTGATCTATCATTTGTTATGTATCCCTCTCTTCTCTTTGGTTCAAATTTATTCTTTGGGAACCAACAATCATCTCCTAATCTAATCTACGACAAGTCAAGCTTAAATGGTTTGACAAGTCTTCTTTCACTAACCTATCAGCCAAAATTTAAAACATGTTCAGCCATGATTAGGCTAGATGACCGAACAAGGCTTTCTTTCCTTCAACAGTAGTGGCATTTAGGCTTGCACTCTTTCAGCAGTACTCTTTTTTGGGTATGGGGTTGTACCTGTTCTTTTTCTTGCCCTCTTTTTCTTCCTTTCTTTGTTTTTGTGTTTTTGTTTTTATGATTTTTCATCAAGAAATGTTATGTACAATGAATTAAAGCTTGAAACTAGGAATTTTGACAAAAATAGTGCTTGAGAATCCTGCCATTGATAGGACCTCCAAATAAATCTACTCCATCCAGATCTTGTTAAAAGAAAGCATTGTTAGCTCTAACTAAATGAATGATATAAGGACCCTTCCACAAATTTTCAAATTTTCCATGCTTGTCCTTTTCCTCTCTCCTTGAATCCCACTTCAGAACTGTGTCTCCAATGTGGAAATCATTGGCTTTGGTCCTTCTGTCAAAGATATTTTTTATGTTCTCTTGCACGACTTGTGTTCTTTTGTAAAATTCTTCCCTTGATTGCTGCAAATGAATAGTTTGGTTCAGCCTCCTTTGCATATCATTTTCTTCTGATTTCACCTCTTTAAGAAGCTTCATAACTAGAACTCCCAATGATGTTGGGAAAACAACATCTATGCCATACACTAGCTGATAGGGAGACATATTGATAGATGTCTTAGTTGTTAGTCTATTAGCCCATAGTGCATGCACTAGTTTTCTATTCCATGCATTTTGATTTTCTTCCAACAACTTCTTGATGATGTTCACCAAACTCTTGTTAGAGGACTCAGCTAGCCCATTACCTTGAGGGTAATAAGGTGTAGAGTGCCTTAGTGTGATGTGGTACTTGTAGCAAAAGTCCACCATTATTTTGTACTTAAATTCAGCAGCATTATCGGTGATTATTTTTCTTGGGCAGCCAAACCGGGACAATATGTTGGTTTCAAGGAATTTGATGATGACTAAGTCAGTGGCATTCCTAGACGAGATGGCTTCTATCCACTTGGTGAAATAGTCCATAGCAGTGAGGATCCACCTGTGTTGGCCAGATGAGGTAGGGTGAATTTCTCCAATGAAATCCAAACCCCATTGTTGAAAAGGAGCTTCAAGACTGATAGGATGTAAAGGCAAAGGTAGAAGTTTTCTCTTGCCATCAAAGATTTGGCATTTATGAAAAGTCATCACTAGCTTATGGGTATTATGGAAAAGGGTGGGCCAATAGTAAACAGCTCTAAGGATTTTTTTGGTAGTGGTTTTCTAGTAGAGATGGCCTCCACACTCTCCCTCATGCAACTCATGCATGATTCTATCTGCATCATCTTCAAGTAAACATTTAAGCAAGATGCCAATATAATTTTTCCAATACAAATCTCTATCTAAAATGCAGAAATTTAAAGCCTTTTGTTTCAAGAATCTATCATTTGTTTTGGACAAAGAAGGAGGAGCATTCAGATTGACAAGTACATATAATATGTTAGCATACCATAGTGAGTTTAGGAATGCTTCTTCAATGGATGTAGTTGCCTGTTCTTCTTGTTCATCCAAAGAATGTAACATGTTTATGTCTAATGCTTGAATATTTGATTCAACCATGAGTTTTGCAAGTCCTTGTCCTTTAATCAGTTTAGTGGGTTTGATTTATAATCATATTCTAAGATAATAGTAATCCACTTACCCCTTTTACCATTAGGGTCCTGATTTAAGATGTCTTTAACAACTGTATGTGGAACAAAAGCAATGATATGGGAGTGAAAAATGTAAACACTGAAGTCTTTCAATGCTTTGATCAAGGCAAAGGCTTGTTTCTCCATGATGTTATATTTTAGAGGTGCATCCCTCAATGCTTTTCTGAAGAAGGCTATGGGTTGTTCTTGTCCCATCATGTTCTTTTGCAGCAATACAACAACAATAGTGTGTTCTGATGCAAAGGAAAAAATGAAGAAATCCTTGGTAAAGTCGAGGCTGATTAGAACTGGTGTTTGGGTGAGGGCTTTTTTTACCAGTTCAAAGGATTGTTTGGCTTCTGTGGTCCATTTGACTCCTACTTCTCTTTTTAGCATGTTTGTGATATTCCTTAGGAGTTCAGCAAGGTTAGGTATGAACCTTCTTAGGAAGTTTATCTTTCCAATGAAATATTGCAGCTCTTTAATATTTCTAGGGTGGTTGTTCTATAATACACATTCAATCCTTTTGAGGTTTATCTTTATCCCTTCTTCAGAAATGATGTGGCCTAAGATTTTTACTTCTTGAAGACCAAACAGTGTTTTCTTAGGATTCAGAGATAGGCCATACTTCCTAAACTTCTCAAAGACCTTTCTCGAATGAACTAGGTGTTCTTCATCAGTTTTAGAATAGATAGTGATGTCATCAAGGTATATAACTATGAAGTAACCTATGTCTTCAGAGAAATATATGTCCATGGCTCTTTGAAAAGTAGCCCCCACATTCATCAATCCAAATGGAATTTTTACATACATAAATGTGCCCCAAGGTGTTGTGAAAGTGGTTTTGTGTTGATCACTTAGTAGTACTAGTACCTGATTGTAACCTGAGAAGCCATCAACCAATGATATTCTCTTAGAACCAACCACCCTTTGCAGTATATGATCCATCTTAGGTAAAGGGTAGTTGTCCTTCAGGGAGGCTTTGTTCAAGTTTCTAAAGTCTATGCACAGCCTAATCTCCCATGTTTTCTTCCTAACTGACATAAGGTTTGAAACCCATTCTGAGTACCTGAGTGGGATTATGATCCCAGCATCATACATATTTTTAATCTCTTTCTCAACTAGAGGCACTAGGACGGGGTTTATTCTTCTCAATTTTTGTTTGAATGTTTTCTGATTTTCCTTGAGAGGAATTTTATGTTGAATAATGTGTGTGTCATAAGACTTCAAGTCCTCATAAACCATGCAAAAAAATCTTTAAACTATTTTAATAGCTCTATGTATTTCTTTTTTATGTGAGGTGGCAGAGTTTTGGATAGCTTGATCATTTTGGGTTCTTCTAGGCTACCTATGTTGCATTCTTCTACATCAGTCTCGGTGGATTCCATTTTTGGCTTCCTAGCCACATCGTTGAAATCAAACATCTCTTCTAAGGGGGAAAGACCTCTTGGTAATGAGTTATCTTTGCATTGCAATTCCTCAATGTCTTTTTGATCTAAATCTTCAAATAATTCTGCCTGAAGAGGATGTTCTAGCAGATTTATGTCAGTATTACAAGGCAGCTCTATTTTGAGGGTTTGTTCTTCATCAAAACAAACTTCTTGATGGATTAAGTCTGATTTTAACATTTCAAACTTAGTTTTGGGCTGCAAGAAGTTTTCAATCTGTTTTTCATTCTCTAATACTTGCCAATAATCTATATTATCTGGGACTGCAGGCCGGTTCTTGACTTTTATAGTGTATTTTTCATTGGTATGGGGTATTTGGCAAGTGCTGGTAGCAAAGGAAAGTTCATTGGTAAGGTTGTTTTGAGCTCTAGGGATGGAGATAAGTTCATACTTCTCAAAAAATTTCAGGAGGTCTAAGGCAGCATTCCTATACTCTCTTAGCTTGGGATTATTGGTAGAATATTCTCCCTTGATTTGTCTAATGGTTAGTTCAGAATCTCCTTGAACATAAATTTTCTTGGCTCCTATATCTTTTATCAAATGTAAACCCGAGAGAAGGGCCTCATACTCTGCAATGTTGTTAGTGCATTGAAAATCTAGTTTGTAGGAGTGGCCTTCATTGGTGTTATGTATCCAAACACCTGCTCCTGAACTAGTTTTGCCACAAGAGCCATCAAACCTCATGTTCCAAAGTGTTTCAAGTTCAGATTCACCATTATGTTTTTGTTCAAAGCTGCTAGAGTTTTGGCTGTCATTTTCTTCATTCGGGGTCTATTTTGACTGTTCTGGTAGGCCTAGATATTTCTCATTTTCATTTACTTGTTCATTAATATCATATTCATTATACAAGATAAATGAGTCAAGGTCAGAATGGATGGAATAAAGAGGTGTATTGTTTGGATTGTCTTGGCTGCTTACCATGTATTTCATGTGTGATTCCTGGTACAATGTCCTTGTTTGGTTAAAGACCATGATGGTAGCATAGGACATGTCCATTTGGAGGTTTCCCTGAAGTTTGGCTCCCTATGATCTGGATATAAGCATGCCATACTTCGGGGGAATATCAACCACTACAATGTCCATGACTAGACTCTTAGCAGGTATTTGTGCCAGATTGACACACAGATCCTTGATTAGACCCAAACATTTGACTCTGCTTGAATCGAAAGAATATAATTCTTTTTAAGGTTTGGTTATTTCGAGGCCTAATCTCTCCATTACCACCTTGGGCATGAGATTGTGTGAGGCACTAGAGTCTAGCATAGCATTGTGCAATATTTTATCATGAATGTTTAAGCTAACATAGAATGGAGGGGTAGCTCCTTCTTGATATTTTCCTTCTACCTCAAGTCCAAACAGCAGCTCTGGCTTGTCATCAGTCAGGTTCAGAGTGTCTGTGTCATTCCCTATGTTCAAATCTTTCAAAAATTGGGACCTATATACATCCTGAGTTACTAGTTCAGTAAGAGGCATGTTTATTTTGATCTTGGAAATCTCTCCCTCAAAACTGAAAGGTGCTAGTGTTCTTGGTATATTTACATCAGTCCTATCACACATAGTCTTTTCAACAACCTTAGTTGGCTGAATTTTATTAGGACTGTCATTTAGAGCATTTTTTCCAGGGCCACTCATTGATGTACTAGGGCATCTTGGGTCACCATTTGATTGGATGGTTTTGTCTTTGTTTTGATCAGATTTTTTAGCCATGGTGTTTTTGTTTTCTGCTATTTTCTTAAGGATGTTTTCAGGGGTCTTTCTAACAACAATTTCTAATTTTTTCTTTTTGGAGGAATCTTGGTTTTTATTACTCCTAAGGTCATATTGCCTATGAACCTCCATAGTATTGTTTTCAAATCCTAATTTGTACTCTTTATAATCCTCATAGTTTGTTTCAGTTGGTTTTGAGGAAAAGAACCCTTGTTCTTCTTCAGTGAGAAAAACATCACCCTCATTATCAGATCCTATCAAGTTTACATGGTTTTCTTCCGGATGTTCAATCTCTCTTTCCTATTCATCTACATAATTGTCTTGGAAACGAGGCTTGATTTGCTGGTCATTGTCTCTCTGTCTATTTTGAGAAGGGTCTCTTCTGAAGTTTTGATTTCTATTTCTGTTTTGGAGATTTGGTTGGTTTTCCCTACGAGGTTCTCTTTCATTCAAGTTGATCCTCTCCATCATTCTTTCCATTACCCTCACTAAATTTTCAATCTTGGAATTAGATGTAGAGGTTATGGTTTCATCTTTGTATGTAACTTTATTTTCTAACCTCATCCTAGCCCTTTTCTCAATCAGATTGGCCTCTACACTCACAGCTCCCCTTTGCATGTCTTCTAAGGTTAGGGGATCTCTCTCTCTCTTAGTTGGTAAGCCATGTATGGATCCAAATCCTCTAGAAATTTGACTAAGGCTAGGCCTTATGGGGGTTTCATGTGAGGTGGGAGTGCATTGTATACATTATTGAACCTAGTGCAGTAGTTTGGGATAGTTTCTACAACATTTCTCTTAAGGTTGTTATACTTTGAGAGGATTTGGAGAGGGTTTTTCTTAATCTCCCACTTGTTTATGAATTTTTGAAAGAGGGAAGGAAGGTCATGTACGTTGTTAGGAGTCAAGATTTTGAACCATTTATTTGCTTCTCCTCCTAAGCTTTGGGCAAACATCCTCATTTTTATGGTCTTCTCTTCTATCTCTTGATAGTCAAAAGCATCATTAATCCTATCTACATGTCGTTGGGCAGTGGTAGAGTCAAATCCATTAAAGTGAGGGATTTTGGATTGGTAGTCTTGAGGTATGGGCAGTAAAGGTTGGGGTAGAACTAATGGGGCAAACCATGCTGCCATGATTGGAGGTAAAGGAACCCAAGGAGGGTTTGTGAGGGGGGGGGGGGCTTGTAAGAGGAGGTGGGGGATGAAATGGAGTGGTTTGCACAGTGGATGTGTGAATGAGGGTGGTAGATGTACTTAGACCAAAAAACTGAGACTGAACAGATTTGGAATGAAAAGAGCCAAATTTTTGGAGAAGCTGAAAATCAGGAGGAGTGGAAGGAGAGGCTTCTCTACTGGGACCCTGTTGCAAATCTATGGGCTCAAGGTCTGTCTGGTCTATCCCAATCTGAGACTTATTTCTAAAAAGGTTTCTTCTATGGTGTAATTCAAACTGGGGATCTTGCAAGGCTATGAGGTTTTCAGGGACAAAACTTGCTTTGTGAATGGTCCTAACAGTAGTTGAATCTTCAGTCCTAGAAGTTTGCCACAAAATATTTTCCGGGTCATCAACTATGGTCGGAGGGTTTGGCTCAGGGTGAGATCTATTGTTAATTCTTTGTGAAGCCAAATTTTGGACCCAAAGTACAGAGAGGCTGGAAGTTTATGATTGTTTTCAAAAGGCAAACCTCTCTTAATGTTTAGTGAACTCACAAAGTGTGTGACTAGGCCTTTAAACTACTTAGGACTGATTTTACACAATCTCAAAGGAGTCTAGGAGAACTAGTAGAGTTATTAGGTCTACTAGAGGCTAGTGGAGTCGCTAGGTGGATGTTTTTATTGTTTTGAGGATATGCGCTTGTGGTCCACCACCAACAATTGACAAAAACCAACCTAGAGATGCTTTTGGGGTTTTTTGAGTTTCTTTATACAACACTAAGGTTTTTTATGAGTGTCCTCCAGTTGATTCATCATTTTTCTAGTATGGTGAATCAATTAGATACTACTCTTGGCTAACACTTGATTTTTTAAAGTTTGACAGAGGTTTTCTGAGTTCTAAAGAGATACTTAGGATTTTATTGACTCAGAGGTCCCACCGTGATCGCCATTATGTTAGGTCCTCGTAATTTGTTATATTGGCAGAACAAATGAACAAGGGTAACATCAAACCAATTTTTGGAGTCCTAGGACCTAGCCTTCCTGGACTCAGAGAGGGCTCTCTCTATGTTTGTGTGAAAGATGTAACTTAATAGCTTTTAGGGTTTTGATTTTAGGCTAGTTATTAGGTTTAGGGTTTGATTGTTTGTTTGTTTCGTTGGAGTTGTTAATAAAAATAGGTAGAGTGAGAGAGAATCAATCCATTAGGCTATGGAGTCTGCAAAGGTCTAAAGAGTGAAAAAATAGGTCAAGGGTGTCGCCTAGGGCAATTTAACAAAGCCAAATGGATCTACGTAGGTTTTGTGAGGGTGAACATAGAGTTGTGAATACAGTAAGTTAAGGGGCAATCAAGGATCCTTTAACATACTATGAAAAAGGAAAAAGCTTTCAGTATGACAGTCTAGCAAAACTTGAAGATCAATAAAGGATTCTTCAATCAAACAGTACTAAGAAGACCTCAAACAACAGATAAGCAAACTTAGAGAGAAGTTAAGGATTCTCTGAACATTACTTACAAAAAAATAGACCTTCAACATAAAATTTTAGTAAAAACCAAATAGCATTCAAGAATTCTTTAGCTAAAATTCAAGGAGGAAAACATAGAAATCAAAAGAGGTAGGCAGAAGTAGGGTGCCAAGAAGCAAGTCCTATTCTCTATTTCTATCTTTAGATCAAGGAAAACATGAACATAATGAAACTGAAGAGAACAAGACAAAGGTGGAATACATCACCATCTAACCAAGCTTTATGAATCCTAAGAGTGTGCTCAATCCATGGATGCTCAGTCCAAAGCCATCACAAGTCACCAAAAACCAATTTCACCAATAAACTCAAAGTCTATCTCATATTATGCTCAACAAATATCCAACATGTACAATGAGGCCTCAATGTTATATTTAACAAGCAAGGAGGACCAAAAACCCTAAATAGGCTTTGAAAACATCATTAAATACTCATAAATACCATTTATGTCCAAAGAGACCATGCAAGGCCCAAGGCATAAAATATCTAATGCAATTAATGAAAAATAACTTTGAACACCTAAATTTGGAGTGATTTGACCAAAAAACCACAAAATATATATTTTCCATAAATTTGTGTCTTTTGTTGACTTTTTAGCAAGGACACAACACAGAGGTCCAAGGGCACAGCACATGCACTGAAAAAATGGGTCACCTTGCAGCCAAGTTTTGAAGGCCTTCCCGATGTCGGAATGAGCTTCGTGATAGCTTGTTAGAAATATTGTTGAGTCTACTTTATAAAAATTCCCTTGGTTTTCTGATTTGAATTCATTTACCTGTTCAAAAAAAAAAACTCCCAAGGTTTCTAAGGGCGCAGCGCCAGCCCCGAAAACAAGGCAGAAAGGTGAAATTTTGCATGTTTTTGGCCCTTTTAGAGGACCAGTTTTGCTCCAAATGAGCTTAAACTTGGTGAGTGTGATGTCCTTGGCCTAAGAAAACCAAAAATTTAAAGTTTTCCTTCAATGGATACCCCAAGAAAAATCTCAGCGCCAAGGGCATTGCGCCCTTGGCCCTCAAAAAACAGTGAAAAACCAAAATTCTCAAAACTTGCCAAAATTTTGAATTTCGCTTCCTAATGGTGTTTGGGATGCCTGTAGGGAAGAATCAGATAGGATCTCAAGGTTTTTCTTGCCCTTTTCCTCCTTGAGAAATTGAATTTTGGCAAGGGCTCTTTTGAGCTTGGCTCTTGCAATTTGATTTCTCAAGGCATAGTGCTTGGCCATCTTCTTGTGGAGGCCAAGGTCCCTTTGTGTCTTCTCTAGCTGATCCTCCAAGTGTATATTGGCCCTCTCTAACCAAGGCTCCCGACCATACTCTATCTCTTTGGCAAGCAGCTCACTTGGAGTGAGCTACTCTGCCAAGGCTGCCTCTTACTCTCTCTCCTTGGCTAAGGCCTTCCTCAAGCCAATTGTCCTTGGCCTTCTCCTAGACAGCTGCCCTTCTTCATCTTCACTCTCATCAAAAACGCCCAAGACTTCATCAAGTCTAACCTTGGTCCTTTGAGCCTCTTTCTGGGCTCTGATTTCCCTGACCTCATAAATGGATTTTTGTGCCTCTAGCTGCTTGATCTCAATCTCAAAATAATGAATGACATTCCTAGCCCTAGCTAGATCAGCTTGTAAATATTTGATTTGGGCCTCTTTACCTTTAAGCAGTACGCTTGAAATCCTTGCCTCATTTTCATCATCAATGTCAATATGAATGAGTTCAAATTCTTACTCAGTATCATGTTGATCTTCTTATTCTTCCTTGACATTTTCTTTGCCTTTCTCAAGCTACTTATCTGATGTAGAAGGCATGGCCCCTTGCCTTTTAGAGGCAACAAACACATGCCTACTTCCTATTTTGTAAGTCAAAGAAAAAGGTTCAATTTTGCTCATTTTGGTGCCTTCACCATTACTGCCATCATGACTGTCATTATCACTAATATCCTTATTGTCCTCATGGATTTTATGGATGCTCTCATGGCTGTTGTCATCTTCATCATTGGTTTCTACACTGTTGTTTACCTCATTGACATCAACCTCATCATTTTGTTCCTTATTCTCACTAATATCTGCCTCTTCATTTCCTTCCTCCTCACTGCTTTTGGCATCTTCATTTTGCTCACTGACTTGTGGGCTATCATTATCACTGATATTGGCATCATTTATATCAGCCTCATCTTCATTGTCTTTACTACTCAGTGCTTCATCGTTGGTTTCTACACTGCGTTCATCACCACTGATATTTGCATCTTCATTTCCTCCCTCTTCCATGCTCTCTGTTTTATTGCTATGATCCTCACTGTGCTCTTTACTGCTATCATCAGCCTCACTGCTTTTAGACTCAGTGGCCTCTTCTTCACTAACATTTTCTACCTCATCTCTGCCAAGACTGTCACTGTCATTAGCTTCACTGCCATCTTTGTTCTGTGAGCCATTGTCAACATCATCATCATCATCATCACTTTGGCTACTTTCTTCATCATTTTCCTCATCTTTATTGACATCTACCTCCATGTCTTCTTTTCCACTTTCATCATTTGTGTCTTCACTACCTTCTGCACTACCCTCATCTTCTTCACTAGCTGATTTTTCTTTGTTTGCCTCCTCACTTTTTTCCTCTTTGTTGCCAACATCATCACTACCTTCAGTTTCCATGCTTTTTGCCTCATTACTGACCTATGCCTCTTCATTTGCTTCTACTTCATTGCTTGATTGATAATTACCCTCTCCTTCATGGTTACTTGATTGCTCATTGTCACTCCCCTCATTGTCTGATGCATTGGGAGAGGGTGAGGAAGGAGAGTTGTCCTAAGGTGAAGGAATATGTGTAGATGGTGAAACATGCTGAGTAGGAGATGATGGAGGAGTAAGGATAGGAGGATGAGATGATGAAGGCATGTTTTGTTGAGGATGAGGTTGTGGGTTTGTGAACAGTTCATGGGAAATGAAAACCTCCCATGGAATACCCTTTTGCTGCAATTGATGCATCACAACCATTTTGATGAGAGAGTGGTGAAATAGGCTCTGAATTTGCTGTGAATGGTCTCTCTTTTGTACAATATAAGACATTTTTTCAATACTCTTGTAGAGGTAGTAGGGTAGATGCAACATCTTAACCCTAGTAAAGTGCATGAGCACCCTGATGTGATAGGAATAAAGCCAGGAGAATCTTCCTTCGCATGTGAAATATTTCATAATGACCCTCATCATGGTTGTATACCTCTCAAGAAAATGTGAGAAATGAAATATAGATTTATTGTAGTCTTTGTATCTGGGTTTAAGGAATGGCTCATAGTAACTCAGGTCTAAATTGGCCTACTTGAACCATTTTTCACCAACACTAGGTATCCCAGTGGCAATAGCAATGGCATCTGAAGACAACTCAAAGTTTACCCCTGCAAGATTGACTTGTTTCTCATGTAGGTTAAGAATGAAGAGGCTAGTCAGCTCGAGGTGATTCTGCACCTGCTGTACTTTCTCACAAAATTGATAGAAGCCTACATTTTGGAAGCATGAGACAGTTAGGGGAGATGCATTAATCTCCTTTGTGTTTATTGGTTCAAACATGTTAATCCTCCCACCTCTGTGTTGATTCCTCCTTGGCACTTGGCCTTCCTCACCACTGTCATTTTCACCTTCCCTTGACATTTTGATCACTCCTTTTTGAACCAAACCCTAGCTCTGCTTATGAAACGGATGTGGAAGAGGGTAATGGAGTGGTTATGAAAAAAGGAAATCTTTAAAATTGAGGAATGAGAATGAAGGAGTGAAGGGGAAAATTTGGTAGAATGAGAGGCTAAATAACCTGAGTGAAAACCAATTGATATGTCAAACCCTGCTGTGAAAACACCTTAGTAATGATGACAATTTGAGATGATGGGGGTATGTAATGTCAATTTTTTGCAGTGTAAAGGACTGATTTGGAAAATGGAGTGAGTTTTAGGTGAATGAGTAACCTCTCAACATGGTTGTCTCTGTGTGGTCTTAGTATGTAGATGGAGGAGTGTCTTAAACAGTGGTGTTTAAGAGCATGAAACTTAGATTTTCACCTTAGGGTTTCCAATTTGTTTTAATTTTAAACCATCAAATATGCTTGAAGATGAAAGAAGGCATCCACTTATCTCTCACTATGCTAGGAGGACACCTGGCAGAGATTTGGAGGGTTTCTGAAGTAAATTGAGTGCCTGCAGGGTGTGGAGGCCCTCCTGGCCAAACACGCAGCACACAGGTCACGAGTGAGTCGGGTCGAGCAAGAGGTAGTGTTGTGTGCCAGGCGCGCAGCGGCAAAGTCTTTCTGCCAGGCTTGTCGGGTCTACAGGGTAAACATGCAACCTATTTCCAGGCGCGCAGCGCAGAAGAAAATTGCACGGGAGAAATGCTCAGGCGCGCAACGCTGACCTGAATGCGCAGTGCCGGGTAAACTTGCTTGAATTTGACTAAAAAAACTCATATTTTCTCCTCCTAAGCGTTTCTAATTCTTCTGCAAGGGAATAATGAGTCAAATGAAAAACAAAATAACCCTTTATATGCCTGGGATTTAAATTAAATCATTGTAAACCCATCTCCTAATGTTTTGAGCCTTTTCACTTTTCATGAAGTCCTTTGACATTTTTTTGTGCAGGAGACTTGAAAACCTTTAAGTGACTCTTCTTTTTTATTCTTGAGATTTTAGCTCATTTGATGTCTTCTTTGGAGGGCTACACACAGTAGTATTCTTCAAAGTTTCCTGTGTTTTTTTCATCACAATTTTCCACTTGTCTTTCTTACTTTGTCTTACCGACCATTTTGTGATGTTTGCTCTTTAGGTGACTGAAGTGATAAATTTGACTTCTTTTGGTTCCTTGAGGCATAAAAAATTCATTTTGACACCTTGGTGATTCCGCCACATAGCAGCTTCCTCAATTTTATGTGTAATCCTCATCATGAAACTCATCCTTTTCACCTTAGCTAGCAGTCTTGCAAATCCCTGTTCCTTTTAACTTTGATAACTTGACACATTCATTCTGACACAGAAGCAACCTTAATATCATCTTTGGTCTCCACCTTGGAGCTTAACACATCTCTTTTGCTCATTCAGCCATGGTAAGATTATTAAAAAATCTTTGAGGGGTTGTCTCATAGTAGTACTGTCAAAACCCTCTCTTGCTTGCATTATGAAGTTTTTATCATGTTTTTACCCTTTTGACACTTCTGAGTGTAGGTGACTTGAACACATTGATTTTCCCTTTCTCACTGATCTTGAGGCATGATAAACTCACCTTTGACAAGCACTATGGAATTCAAAATCATGCTTATTACCTTCTCTTTTGGCCACTTCTGATTTGTAGGTGCCATAAAATACTAACTTTTCTTTTTTCTTATACCCTTTATATTCTTGTTCTTTTGTGGCAGTGAGTCATTTTACCTTGGCAAAAATTTGGATCCTTTCATAGCAGCAGTATTTTCACAATCCTTTTCTTTGTTGGCATCATGGAGTCCAAACTTACACTTTCACCTTCTTTGATCATATTCCCAAAACCCTAGGTGTTTGGAATGCTTGAGAACAATTATCAGTGTTGTCTACTAAGTTCTCTATAGCCCTTTCAAGTTTATTCATTTCTGTCCATTTCACCTCACCTTTTTCCTTATCTCATCTATAATTTTTGAAAAATTTCTCTTCATGTTTGGTTTTCCTAGTGTGCCCTCCTTCATGTGATTTTCTACATTTGATCCTTGCTTGGCACACTGCTAGCCCAATCAAGCTTAAAAACCCTGATTCTTCTTAAGACCAAGTGCTTCCTGTCTTCTTGCTGCAAGATGTCTTCCTTTAGGAACATATCAGTTACCTCATCAATTTCTTTTTCTGATTGACCTCTTGACACTCTTGTAGAAGTTCCAAGTACATTTACTTTTTGCAAAACTGGAATTTGACAAAGAAGTCCTCTTTAGAGATTTTTTTATCTTTCTTGGAAAACCATGTGTTGATCTTATTTTACAATCTGAGCCAGCTTATAATACAGAAAAGATAGTGCTTAAAACACCAAGGATTACCCTAAAACCTATGAAACCCTAATGACCTAGTGGGAGGATCCTTTGACCTGGTATTTGACTGAAGCTTGGTTTGGGGTCTTCAAGTGTAAAAGCAAAGTATTTGATAAATTGATGTATTAAAGATTCAAAATCCAATGTACTTGATTTATCTAAAGAGCCTATAGAGATAGTTTTGAGACCACCAATGCTTGAGGAACCTGGTGAACATGGGAAGGAATAGGCTGATTGGTAACCCTAGATGGAAAGTGGAGGGATGAGGCAAGGGAAAAATAGAGTAATGAGGTTATAGGTGGGAAAATAGGATATAGATGAGTGGAACAAGCCCATAAGGAGTCTTTTAGGAGTGGTAGGGTAACCATGGAATGGAAAAATGGTAGAATAGTGAAAATTTTTCCATAAGGATAATGAAGGTAGTGAGATTTCTAAAACTCACAATATTCAAGAATCTTGTTTCTAGAAATCTATAACCAATATCTAGTCATGTATAGATAGTAAAAATTATTGATGACTAAAACGCTACAAAGTTTTCATGCATCACAAGGATCAGTTCCCTGTATTCAATGACTACCTATCAGCGAGAGGACCAAGCCCCCTAAAGAGCGTGATAGGACCAAGTGGAAATCCTACGTTATGGTGCATGATTTTTCAAGCAATGGGTATGCATACAAAAAAAAATTCCCGAGGATTGGTAAATACATCCCTGAGCGGAAGCAACCTTTCTTCAAATTTTTCTCATCGGTAAGACATGACGAGCAGCACTGACATAGCTTCGATTTGATTATTGACTGAGATTGCCTATATATATGCACGTTGAACCAACCTCACTAGCATCCCCATCTGGGCATGGTGGATTCAAAAGTAGAGGACGAGGAAGAGGAGGAGGAGCTGGTCAAAGGAAGGGGGAAGCTCGTATGTTATAATTTTGGAATTTTGGGTCATTATGCGTGCAAATGTTTGAATCCAGCACAACAGTCTTGCAGGTATTGTAGACAATTTGATCATGTTATTGAATATTTCCCTGTTTTGATTTCAAAAATGCAAAAAAAGAAACAATAGATTACCACTCAAAATATTTAGATGGTAAGAGCTAATTTGCGTGAAGAAGAACCAAGTGTGAATATCATCACTAGGAGTGGTGCATCCACTGGTGAAGACAAAGGGACAAAGCCTGAGACTGATCTTTGGATCCGAAAATCACCTAAAAAATAAATGGAAGGATTCAACTTACAAAAAAAAAGGAAACATTTGTAGAAGCGAAGAGAGGCTTTGCAGAAGTGGGCACCTCAACATCAAGTAAGCCTATGTATGTGGTTGATGAAGAGATAAAGCCCTTCCTGCAGACTTGTATTCAATTATTGTGCAATAATAAGGCAATCAAGAACCTCCAAGAATTAATAGACTATTGCGTAGAGAAAGAACAACCCTGGATGGAATAGAAGGCTATTAATAAGATCTACAAGAATAAAAGAAGAACTGGACGGGAAATGCACTTGACTTCTCAAATTGGTGCATATGAGATGGATCAGTTCATTCTGGATTGAAGATCTGATGTGAATTTTTTACCAAAGCAGACTTGGAAACTAATGGGAGAACCTAAGTTGGAGTGGTCTACTATCTAGCTACAAATGGAAAATCAACAAAATATTATCCCATTAAGTAGGATCTTGCAGGTCGTAGTGAATATCAAAGGAGTAAGGGTACTCGCAGACTTTGTATTTATCTAGATTTTTGATGATACCGAACCCTATCTTGTGTTGTTGGGTTTATATTGGGCTATCAATATGGGTGGCATCATCAACCTTAAGCGCAGAAGTATGGTATTTGAAAATAATGGAACCAGGGTTGTGGCCCCCCTAGATCCTGCAGAAGGAGAAAGATACACAGAGAAGATGCACGGAGATGATGATGTCGATCATATCTATAAATTGACTACACAAGATGAAGATTGGATCAACCTGATAGCTGATGAAAGATTTTACTGGGAGAAGGATAGCTCCTTCTTTTCAGATTCAGATGAGGAGTTGGAGAACTAGCAGAACTGACTGCGTGAATTCTTTGTGTTGCATTACAATCGGGTGACAAAGCTCTTCAGTGAATATCCTCAGAGGTACAAGATTTAACTTATTATGATGGTCTGACTAATGTTAACCTATGTTTAGAGGAACTAAAAATTTGTTCCAGAAGCACAAATGTTCCATGCACTTGATAGCGTTGCGCTCGAACCCAGCATGTTGGTGGGAGATGCACAAGGGAAACTTGGCTAACTGGGGAGAATGCACTTGCATGATGCATCTTCTATTTGAGCATCCAAATACCAAAATGGGATAAATCTATTCCGAGAAGGTGATCTGCACACACATTTGGATAGATGGATTGAAGCTTGGGACAAAGAACCAAAGCCAGAATGGTTGCATATATTCATCCATACTTTGGGGAAGGTGCCTACAGACTGGTACCTCGAAACCGAGTTGTGATAAGGAACCACTGAATGGGCTGCACTGATGGAAAGTTTTATCCTGCCCTTTAGTTTTGAATGTGGGTTCGAATGCCTAGATGAGGCACTGAAGGATATTTAGGGAGTCATATTTGACACCACAAAACCAACGGTGGAGCGCGCCTTGCCAACATGGGATGCGCGGATGAAGGACATCGTTAATTATCAAAATTTGTCAGTTGAAGATAATGAGGAATACCCAAGGAACATTACAATCCCTAAATCTGAAGGACAATGCGTATTTTTTGGCCCTATTATTGAGTTACTGGATGTAACTAAGCCTCTGAAGATTCGGCAAGTCAATATTGGCTCAAAGGAACAACTGAAACTAGCAAAGATAGGGGACTACTGGGATGATGATACGATGGGTAAGGTCACCGAGCTATTGATTGAATATCGGGAGCTGTTTCCTAGGAAATTTTATGAGCTGAAGGGGATTGTAGGAGATCTTGGGGTAATGAATATCACCTTGAAACTGGATGCGCGACCTGTGAAGCAATGACCGTATAGGTTGAATCCTAAATACAAGCAGAAGGTAAAAGAGGATTTGGATAAAATGGTTGCTACAGGGATCATAGAACCAATGGAAGAATCATATTGGGTTAGCCATATGGTGGTGTAGGACAAGAAAACCAAGGGAGAAATAAGGATTTGTGTCGATGTGCGCAAATTGAATTATGCTTGTGTACATGACCCATTCCCTACCTAATTTTTTGATAAAATTATGGACAACGTGGGAGAGCAGGAGGTCTATTCATTTACAAATGGTATGTCAGGATACCACCATATCAAAATCGCGCTCGAGGACAGAAGCAAGACAAACTTCATGACAGAATGGGGATCCTTTCAATACACCGTCATGCCATTCGGTCTGAATAATGTGTCGGCTATCATCTCGCGCATGGTAGTAGTTGAATTCAAGGAATACATCCATAAATTCATAGAATTATACTTTTATGACTAGAATATATTTTGGTTATTGAAGAAACATGTGTCGAGTCTGCGCCTGATGTTGGATACTTATCGGAAGTATCAGATCTCACTCAATCTAAAAAGTGTATATTTTGTGTCCCATTTAGGATATTACTAGGTCATATTGTTTTTCAGCAGGGATTGATGGTGGATCCAACAAATATTGTCATTATTGTTAATCTAGAAGTTCCTAAAAATGTGAAACAACTGCGCTCAATTTTGGGACATACAAGGTATTACCGGAAGTTTATTCAAGGCTATGCACTGATCACTGCACCCATGGAGAAGTTGTTGAAGAAGGATACCTCATTTTGTTGGGATGTGGACTATCATAAGAGCTCTAAATTGCTTAAGGATGAGATGGTCATTGTACCCATATTGGTCTTTCCTGACTAGACAAAGGAATTCCATGCATAGTCGCTTCCTCCTGCATCATGCTGGGAGTTGTCTTAGCGCAGCCAGGAGCAGGGGAGATTGACCACCCTATTGCATTTGCAAGTAGGAAATTGCTAAGTGCGAAGCGCAATTACTCGACCAAGGAGAGGGAAGGATTGGCTATGGTCTATGTGCTACAAACGTTCTGCCACTATCTATTGGGAGACCACTTTAAGATGTTTACTGACCACTTTCCTCTAAAGTACCTGGTCAACAAGCCTGTTTTGGGGGGGAAGATCTGCAGATGGTTGCTGTTATTTCAAGAATATGACTTTGAAGTAATTATGAAACCTGGGAGAATAAATTATGGGTCAGACCATCTATCGTGCATCGAAAGTGGAGAAGAGTAAACCAACCTAGAAGATGGTTTACCATATGCGAAACTATTTTCCATCAAATTAGTCGATGATCACTATGATGATATTACTCATTTTTTGACCATTGGAAGTGCGCCCATGGAATATACGCTGAAACAGAAGAAAGAGATGGTTGCAGGCGCAACTGAATTTACTTTGATTATTGGTCAACTATAAAAAATGGGTGCAGATGAAGTCCTAAGAAGGTATGTGTTTGAATTAGAGAGACAAGATATATTATTTGAGGCTCATGGAGGGGTTGTCGGAGGTCAATATGTAGGGCAAGAAACTATGTAGAGGATTTTATGAGCTGGATTATGGTGGCCCACAGTGCACAGTGACGCACATGAGTATTGTCACACTTGTGATGTATGTCAAAGGACGTGGATACCATCACCCAGAGATGAGATGCCCTTGCACCCAAAAATGAATTTGCAAGGTTTTGACAAGTGGGCCATTGATTTTTTCAAACCTATTGACCCTCCAGGAAAGAAGATAGGTGCGTGCTACATAATCACTACGACATATTATGTGACCAGATGAGCTGAGGCTAAGCCTGTGAAGGATTTTAGTGCAGAGACAGTTACGCACTTCATTTTTTAGAACATCTTGACTCAGTTTGGGTGCCCTAAGTTTTTGATGAGCGATCGGGGTGCACATTTTTTGAATGAAAATATTCAAGCTCTGACTAAATAATTCCAAATTCATCACCAAAAGAGTACTTTGTATCACCCACAAGAGAATGGTGTGGTGGAATATTTTAATAATATATTGGAGACTGCGCTCACTAATATTTGTAATGCTAATCAAAATGATTGGGATGTGTGCATACCTGTGGTTCTTTGGGCATATAGAACCACATGCAAGAATTTGACAGGAAAGACGCCTTTCAGAATGGTGTATGGGTAGGAAGTTGTTATGACGATGGAGTATATTGTCCAAAGTTTGTGCATTGAAGCGTTCACTAATATGGCTGAGCAGGATATTATGGAAGAAAAATTGTCACAGTTGGTCTCGCTATAGGAAGACTGGTTCATTGCAAGTTTCCATTAGCAGGTGAAAAAGGTGCACGAAAAGGCTTGGCATGATAGGCACATTAGACAAAAGGTATTTAAAGAGGAGGATCTAGTTTTGTTATATGAAAACAAGTTTGCGCAAAAGTGACCACCGAGGGAAGTTCAAAATGCATTGGCTAAAACCATATATTGTCAAGGAAATCACAAAAGGAGGCACGGTGTGCCTGGCCACATTGAGCGGAGAAGAAATTCCTGGGTATACCAATGGAATTTGATTGAAACCATATAGGGACAACCCTCTCCCTGCGCGCACCAAATGACTATATGACCGGAAGTATGGGTCTACACAACAAGGATGGTGGATGTGCAGGCAGGTGCGATGACCACACAGCAGCTGCGTTAGAAGATTGACTTGGTAGTAGAGGCACCAGAATATAGACATTGGAATAGTAAATTTGGAAAATACAACATTCTTACCATTTGGAGGAGCCACTAAACTGCATTTAATGAGGTTATTATGCCAAATTTGGAACCGTTTTAGCATTTTGGGGGCTAAATTAATGAGCAGAAGACTATTTAAGATGTTTCTATGCTATAAATATGACCAGAAGGGTCACATCAGTTCCCTTTCCTTTCTATGCATTCTGTGTGATTTGTGCTCTCTTCTCTTCGAGTATTGTCTGAAGCTTATGTCTGGCCTTGATCTAATATTTGAGGAGGAGTTGCGCCACCAAGGTTTGGGTCATCTCCTTCTGCCCACTATGACTGCCACTAAGCCCACACCTTTTGCAACGCTGGCCGAGAAGACCCCTGCGTAGGCCACTGAGACCCCTACGCCGGTCCAATCTAAGAAAGGGTAGTCCTCGGGGTCCTGAAATTCACCTCACTAGAAGACCCTGAAGCCTCGCCCAACCGTTGTAGAGCACCAGAACAAACCCATGGTTGAATCACCCTTAAAAATCATGGAGGAGGATGTCGTGGAGGTAGTTGACTTGATCTCGCGGCTGCCTGCATATGTAGCAACGCGCAAATCCTCGGTAAAGGTCCCAAAGGATGTATATAAGGTGCGGTCATATATCAACATGTCGTTGATTCCAAAAAATGTACCCATCGAAAGAAATATGTTCGCGAAGATCCCACTATTTAAGATGGAGGACTGGGACCTGGTAGACGAGGAGAAATTTTCGGAGCTTGCACCCACCATATACCTAGAAAAGATCCCATATGAAAACGAGGTGGTAAGAGTTGAATCAAAGTCTTGGACGTTGGGCCTGCAGAAATCAGGGTTGCTAAACCTCTTGCACATTCCACACTTCGTGCGCAGCCCAATCAAAAAAATATGTGTGTGCCAGTTGCTCACCCTCATACATGATGATTGCCTATGGCTAGAAGGGATGATTCCCATTGATTTTGTGTTGATTCATCGTATCACCAACTTGTTCGACTAGGGGGGGACCCTACAACGGCTTTTGGAGGAGAAAACCAAGAGCGCAGAGTTGCTGAGGAGGTCAAGGAGAAGTTCAAGTTCTTGTGCAATACCTGGGGTTTCCTGGTTCAAGAAAGTAATGATCCTAAATTCCAGATTAGCACATTGGTCCTCACGTGAAAGGTGATGTGGAAGTGCTTACCAAAGGAATTTTTGACCCATGTCATTGTGATATCAGGGAAATGTGATAAGGGCATGCAATTTAACTGGTCCCAATACCTCTGCACCAATTTCTTGGCCAATGTGCGTGAATTCTAGGAAGAAGGAAAGCTTTTTTACTATGCTTTATTTTTTCTCCTCATTACACTAATTGGGTGGAATGGATACCTGGTTCCTTGACATTGAGCTGGACCTATGCGAAGCTAAGTGCTACACCACCTTATGGAACTATAAGATCCCCTCCAGAATCACAGAGAAAAATATTTTTTGGGTGCTTTTTGACTCCACATTATTCCAGGTGATTCAGTCGAAGCTACAGTTGTCACTAACCCTTTACAAACAGTACAAGTAGATTGTAGATTTTAAAGCCACATTCCATAACATGCACATCCGCGTGTAGGGCGTTGTGGAAGGAATATGTTATAACCTACCATGACCTGGTGCACATAATAGTAGAATGGCTACCTGCATGATTAGAGTCGCACACCACTAGGGGTGCCTCTTCGTTTGTGCTAAAGACTCCGACCAAGCCGTGCACAACCAAGATCACTCAGCAGAAAGGAAAGGATACAGAGGCAAAGCCCGAGCCTACCAGGATGAGAGAAAATATTGATTTAGAGAAGGAAGCCGAAGAGAAAAATGGTGAAGGTACCGAGGCCCCTATGATGCAGACAGCCAAAGGCACTAAGAGAGGTTCTCAGGTCTCTGTGGACCCGCGCAAAAATAGGAAGGGTTCCAAGCTAGCAGGAACAGAGCACCTCACCCTCACGGAATATCATTTCAATGAAATTGATAACACGGTCAAGTCAGCCACCAAGGAAATCTACTAAATGATATGGAAGCACAATAAAAATCAGTGCTTGAGGGTGTACAGTCGGGTCTTCACGAGCTAAAAGTGCAAGCGAGTGCGATTCAAGAGAGTGTGAAGTAAGCGAGCCTGCAGCAAGCAAGTGTGCCAACTTCTAGCATCAAACAAACGAGCACGCAGCCCATCAACACAGTGCTTCCACCCCCCTTGGAAAACAAAATGATTAAGGTTCCGAGACCTACCATTACAGTTGAGTCACCTGCCTTGTGCGCTCATGTGAAAGCTTGTGGAGAGGTTAACATCGACCTGGTGATGCTACCTAGAGGAAAACTCCACGTTATCCACACCATGAACATGGATAAGTTGAGTACCAGGAGGCCCATGCCTTCTAAGCCACCGCCGAGTCTCAGCAGCACAGAGCAAGGCTACAGAAGGAGAAAAAAAATGCAGAGGAGGCACGCCAAGCAGCTGAGGATCAACGCGTTGCGTTAGAATCCATGATTGATCGTTTGTGCAGTGACTTTCCAGAGGTCACTATCCCTGCCTCAGCTGCACCAACAACAAATCTTGATAACCTGGTCTTTGCACTCAAAGCATTGCGCAAAGAGATCCAGACTTTCTGCGCTGAATTTGAACAAAATATAGTCGAGCTACAGATGAAGCTCTAACAAGAGACATCGCCGAAGGTCCGAGCACAGCACGCAACTGAACTAAAGGCGGCCACTAACAGTGTAGTAATAGTATTGGCAGAATGTGGCATACTTCTAGATGAGGCCATGTGTGTTTGGACTTCTGTTCAGAATGACCCAATGGTCCAAAAATTATGGAATGGGCTCCAGATTAAAGAGCAGCAGTTTACAGAAATAAGAATGGTGGCGCCAACTTTGGTGACAACGTAGAGGCTTGCCAGAATTCATGAGGGCAAGGCCATTCAGATAGAAGTTAAGGACCTGTGTCGCCACAAACAACTACTGTTAGAAAAATTATATATTACATAGCAATGCGACACATAAAATATGTGGAAAACATAAGCACACAAAACACATAAACCTAGAGAGACATAGATATACGTGGTTCACCCAGTTTAGGCTACGTCCACCCCGAAAATCCAGTCCTTCCTTTCTATTCTCTAGAAAAATAAAGAGACACAACCTACAGCAGATCCGATGTAATATCCTTTGTTCTCTCTCACAGTATCTCTATATTTTTCTCGCTCTGAGAATACACATACAATACATAGCCACAATACAATGCACTCATACAAGCGAGGGGCAGCCTTTAATTACAGGCAGTGTTTCTGCCCCATTAAGGTACAGCGGTCCAACGCTTTGATACAAAATAAACAAGATAATCAGGCTCCACACCCAACAACTACTGGAAACACGGATGCAACTTTGGGCCAAGGAAGCCCTGTATCTGTCACGTAACCTCGACACCACCCTCAAAAGCCTGCAACAGACTCAACGCAACATTAGCATGGCAGTTGAGGGGCAAACAACAACCAAGTTGGTAGATGAAGCACACAACACCGATGCGTAGAGCATTGAAGTCATCATGCCACTCAGGAGCTCTGTCGATGCATTAAAGGTAAAGATGAAGAAGATCGTCTCGTAGTGACTTAGGATGAGTCACGAGATTGTGTTGGGGGCTTGTTGGAGCGAGGCCCCATGGGGTGCTTTTTTGGGTTAATTTTGCTTAAGATTTTGTTATACGAGTTGCGTGTAGATGGTCAAAGGGGCTTTGGGGTGGGTCAAAGTCCCTTAATTATTGTAAAGGGTTAAAGGGAAAACCATGAGTCTCAAACCATGGTTTGAGACCATGGTATTTACGTGTTTTGATAATATAAATATGTAAGAGCAAGTCGAGTAAAGAGATATATTTTATGGTTTTTTTTATTAATGTTTTGATTTGAGTCTGTGGTTAGTCTAGGTAGAAATGCTCCTATTGGCTGTGTGCATGGAGACCTAAGTCCTAAGTTGTGTGTGGGCTCTGTTGTTGTGTGCGCAGAAAAATAGATTATACTGAATTGCAGATCTCTTAATAAAGAAGGAATTTTTGGTGAACCCAGATTCTTATGTGATTTACTGTTAAGATTATCTGTTATTTGATGTCGATTTAAACCTGTTCTATTGATGCATATTTACTTCTATTAATGGTTAATTGCATTATGTGCAAGTATTAGTGTATGTTCGATAAGTAGATCTGAATTAAGTATAATCAGCTACTCTGTGCAAAATATATTGAAGTAATATGTGACAATTTGTGAAAGGGTTAGATATGTTACCATTAACTATGGTTGTGCAAATCCGATATAATTTGTAGTAAGTCTAATAGATCCACTACATCAAAAACTCCCTCAGGGTGTGGAAACCTGGTTCCAGCACCCCTCCCATACTGATTCGGGTAAGACTTTGGTCTGCATAATTAGATCACTGCTGAAAGGGCCAGTAGTTGGAGGGTTTTGTTGGTTGTGCGATAACTGAGAACCTGGGTCAGGACCCCTCAAGTCAAAACAGGTTAAAATAAAAAATAAAAAATATCATTTCATTAATAGAAAGAAGATTATATACTTATTTGATTCATAGTAGCTTGCTAGAAACTCAAAAAAGGAGAGCCACTCACCTAACTTTAGGCACAAATACAATGTAGGTTTCTCAAAGTTTTCCATTCCCAAGCCAAATCTAATGCCTTGAGGGAAAATTCTCTAAGGGCTCTATAGACCTTAGAAGATGTGAAGCCCACTCTCCTTCACGTACAAGTTTCAAGATTTTTCTCTCTACTTTTGTGTTATTTGTGGGTTTTATCTTCTGTGTTATTTTTTCTCTCTACTTAATAACCCAAATTCTCCTATATTTCTCCCTTTTTCCATTACCTTTAGATTGTGTTTATATTTCCCCGCCCCTTTCGTCTTCTGACATCTACTTCTCTATCTTTCCTTCTTCCTGGGATTTATTCCCTGATAGTTCACATGGGAAATTAGAATTCTCTAGAAAGGAGGGTATGTAGTTAATACCTCTAAGCAATGTAGATTATTTCACCACCCTTCTCATAATTATCAACAATTTAAGTAGTTCAACTATCACATCATGGGTTTGGTCAATTAATTCAGTTAGATATGAAGTTTCTTCAATCCTCCTTATAGCTTTCCCATTAGTCAAACTTCCCTCCTAGGCATCAAGATCCATGTTGGCTATTCTCTTCTTCAATTTAATTATCTTAAATAAAGATGCATATTACATCAATGGAAATTTAACCAATAAATCTAGGTTAATTATTATAGCATTATAAGAAGCTTCCCAAGAGGCAAAAAATGAATTCTAGGAACAAATATCGCCTCACATTAAGGAAAGGATTTCCATTGTGGAGGGAGAAATCAAGCTTGACCATAATGCCATGCATGACTATGACACTTACAATGAGATTAGTAATTAGGTGCTAGATGTTGGAAATTCTCGAGCCAAAGACATAAAATATTGGAAAACTATTGAATTGTATTAGAAACTTTAAAATATGGTTAGAAAATTTACTTCAAGAGAGAGAGAATATGTTCGTAAGGAACTCCTCGTATAGTTGGACAAGGCGCTATTGCAACTAAATGATATCCACGATAGACTTATGGCCCCCACTTCTCAAGACCCAAGTACTTCAAGTGTTGCTAGTGATCATGCTTAGAAAACTGATGGTGTAAATATTTAAGTTTTAAATTAAGCTGTTATGTTTAACTACATAGATGCTTTAGTTAGTTACAATAGAGTTTATCTAAATCTCATAAAGATAAGTAACATAAACATAATATAAGCTTTTATGTCACTCACTTTTTAATGATTACCAAAAACTTAAAACAAACCATATAAATTGAAATTCTATCTTTTGTAATTGGTATGGTTTCTCAAATAACTAATGGACCAAATCCAATTAAAATACACTTTGATTTTACACTCACTAAAAAAAGTTAAAATTATTATTTATAAAAAAATACAAAAGATTAAACCATTTCTTTAATAATAAATGGAATTTCATATTATTAAAAACAAAATGATTATACCATTTCAAAATAATAAAAGGAATATCTACTACATCTTTGGAGAGATTTTAAGCTTACCTCTTAATCCCTCTCAATCTATTGTATTGGGTAAAATACCTCCTCAATTGGGTAAAAGACCTCCTCACATTTACAAAGTTGAGAAAAGTATATATATATTACATATATTTGGGAAAATGGGAGCCATTTCATCAATGATATTAAAAGTGTGCTTCAAATCGTTTAGAAAAACAGGGTTATTCCATTTTAAAAAACTAAAAAATAATATTTATTTAATATTTATACAATTTTTAATAAATTGTGTTAAAACCATATAAAATTTATAAATTTTTGAAAATATATTTTCAAATAAAATAAAAATAGATAAATACTATTGAATTAATTTTAACCATTGAATTTATTAAAATTGAAAAACAAACTTCAATTTTAATAAAGGTTTTAAGTCATTCCACTCCTCAAAAATATTTTAGTAATCCTTGAACTTATAACAAAACCTTATAAAAGAGAAATAACATTCTTGAAAATTTTAATATTTTAAAAACGCCTTATAAGGTATCATATTGGAACAAGTTTATTGAAAACAGAAAGAGAAGCTTTGTGAATGAGATATTTTAACTAAATGATATTGTGTCAAAGTTATATATGAAAGATTTCTATAAGCGTATTTTTTAGTCTATTAATATATAGAATAATTTAATAAAACATAATCCATTTAAATAAATTAAATAAAAAATTATATAAATGATTTAATGGTAAAGCATACATTCAAAGGAAAATTTATGAATTAATATAATTAATTATGTTGTTAATATTAATACATAAATTAATATAATTAATTATGTTGTTAATATTAATTGTTATTAGACATGAAAATTATGATTATTGTATATGATTGTTTTTTTAATATATTTGAACTTATGTAGTTGAAAGGGTAGGTTTGAACCTATGTAGTTGAGTGGAGAGGTTAGTTGTGTTCAAAAATGCAAGAAATTCTCAATTTGATTTTGTCTTGATTAAATTGAGAAAATTGAATTTCCACATCAGCAAAGAACTTGGATGATGTTAACTTGTCTGACATGGCTTGTGTCACCTAGTTTATTCAGTAAATTTGAGTTGGATGAGTTAGAGTTCAGTTAAGCATGTGCGATTGCTAATTTGTAGAAATCAAGGTAAGTTATCTAAGGTTGTTTTCAGTTAAACTAGTTCTAATTGTTGGAGGAACTAGTGGAGGGTCAAGTTGTGCAGTGGGACTTCAATCAAACTATTTAACTGATCAATACGCCCAAAATAACTAGTGCATGCAGAAAATTCGAGTTCCCCAGGTTTGGTGGAGATTCCAAGGCAGTGTAACATCAGTTGTAGACTAGTCTTTAGTGTACAAGTGTTACATGCAGTCAGATGATCAGCCTAAGGAATTGTGCAATCCATTTTGAAGGAATTCCTAATAATAGGGACCTAATTCCTCAAGGAACAACGTAAGGAAATAGGAGCTCAAGAAGCGGCATAAATTGACTAACTCTGGGTCAAAGCCTTTTAGTGAGCAAAGAGACAGGTTATGCACTTGCGGGTTGTGCTCAGTTGAGCAAAGCAATTGCAATGCATCTCTATTCATTTGATTAATGCAGGTAGACATTGGAGTTTTTAGCAGTTTTCTTTCACTAGGAAAATTACTTTTTGCATGTGCGTTATTTCTTATTGCATGTCTAAATATTGTGTTCTAAATTGTGAATTAATTTCCGCAGAGCAGTAGAGTGGGTTTGTGTCTTGTGATTTTGATTAAAATTACATGAGCAACTGCAAATCTACAACATAATTTCTATAAGTTGAATGGTCGGGCTTGAACCCATGCAGTTGAGTGGGTAGGTGTAGGTCTAATGGGCCAACTACAACATATGTCTCTTGAGAGTAGGTATAGGTCTAATGCGACAGTTACAACATATGTCTTTTGAGAGTTGAACCTATGCAGTTTGTAGTTGAGTGGGGAGACATATATCTCCTGAGAGTTGAACCCATGCAGTATGCAGTTGAGTGGGTAGACATATGTTTCCTGAGAGTTGAACCCATACAATTTGCAATTAAGTGGGTAAGCCAAACCCATGCAATTGAGTGAACATGTCTAATGAGCTAATTACAACATATTTAATGAGATTTGAACCCACAAAATTAAGAAAACAAATTACTTACAAAGCCACTGAAACTAAAATTCTTTAAAACAATAATTTCAATTTTACTATATAAAAATACACCTTTTTATATAAAAAAAAATTAATACATTCAAAATAACTATTTCTAGTGTTTTATTACGTTTCATCTTTCACCCCTTATTACATTTGCATATTAAATACGTAATCTACAATCTTGCATAACCTTTAATCCGCACATTACAAAACAAATTAGGACAACATCTAGTTGTAAAATCAAGGATGATAAAGATCCATGTTAGTGAAACGTAAAGTGAGTCCCGCCATATCTAACTAACTTATTTTTATGATATGAAGAAATTCTTATATTAATTTATTATATTAAAATGATAACTAATATTTTATGAATTACATTCAATCTACCTTCAATCACTTGTACATATAAGAAAGATAATTAATATTTTATTAATTACATTCAATTACTCACACATAAACATTTATAATTATTTTACAATTTTGAATTCTATTTATATAGTCTTAATTATTTATGATTAAAATTATAATAATATTATACAATGTTGATTTGTATAATATTATTCTATTAATATATAGAATAATTTAATAAAACATAATCCATTTAAATAAATTAAATAAAAAATTATTTAAATGATTTAATGGTAAAGCATACATTTAAAGGAAAATTTATGAATTAATATAATTAATTATGTTGTTGATATTAATACATAAATTAATATAATTAATTATGTGGTTAATATTAATTGTTATTAGACATGAATTTTTTTAATAAAATAATATATATTTGTTATTTTAATTTTAATTTTAAATTGTTTATTATATTGATATACATTGAATAAAATTTTTATTTTTAATTTAATTTTTAATAATTATTAAGTAGATAGTAAAGTTTTAATCTGAATAGAATATTTTAGAATTTTTATAATAATATACACTAATTAAAAGTTGAAATTTATCTATAAAGCAGAAACAAATATTATATAAAAAAGCTTCATATAAAGTGAGTTATAATATTTTGAGTATATAGTATTAATAAACTATGATATCTATTCATGATATTGTAATAAAGTTTATTTACATATTAAAAATTTTCATACTAAAATTAATATAAATATTATAATACTTATTATAGATTAATACTTATTAACATTTATCAACCATTTATATAACATAAATAAAATATTAATATTATTAACTTTAAATCACTTTTAAAACATTAATTTGAAATTTTAATTTCAAAAATATATAATGAAAATATAGAACATAGATATATTCAGAAGAGATTCCGTGTACATGGGGACTTGTGAATTTGTAAGAACCTCTGGTTGAGTTGGGCACATGATTTAACTTGATATGGCCCACCGGGCTTTAAAGCGAAAGACGAGTATTCAACGTGTGCCATCAACGTGTCCCTTAGGCAGTGGAAGTTGTAAAGTGTAATTTGAAAAATTTATAAATTAGTTTGAATTAATAGAAATTTTGGTAAGATTATAATATTATTTGATATTGAATTTGTTTCACTGTAAAAAAAATATATATATATTCAAATATTTTAGCATTAACTAATTCTAACTCAAAAAAATTCTTTCGTGCAAACAAATTTATGACTTATAACATAAAAGCTCCTCCACTCAACTTTGTCAAATTCCTTCCCTTTCGGCATCGTGATGTCTCCATGGCTCCCAGAAAGGCAATCTGAAAATTAACTAAAATAGTTTTTTGAGGAATTTCCCAAAGGTTCAAACGGCTTTTTTTTTTTTAACCACTCAAAGGTTCAAACATTAGTTGATAGTCACAACGGCTTTAGGACGTTATAAAATAGACGGGATAGGGACATTGGTCATGAAGATTCAAATATAAATGGGAGGTCCATTAAATACCATTTTCATTTGCGAGCCTTGATTTTGAAGTTGAACAATAAAAGATGGTGATATTTTCTTAAGAGTATAGTACACACTTATTATCATTAAGTGGTGATAATTTCTTGAGAGTATCATTTTTGTTAGAAGAAAAAATCAAATTGTTTCATTATGAGAGTACATATTATTAAGCGGTGATATTTTCTTTAGAGTATAATGCATATCATTATCATGAAGTTAAATTAGAGATAATTTAATGGAAATAAAATGTGATATGAAATAATAGATTTATTTATTTTTAATTTATATTATTTTATTAAGTAATATTTTCTTTAGAGTATAATGCGCATCATTATCAATAAGTTAAATTAGAGATAATGGGTATACAATGTAATAAATAGATTTATTTATTTTTAATTTATATTATTTTATTAAATGAAATATAGTTATTTTAAAATATAAATTTTTTGGGAAATCACATATTAAATTTAGGAACCGATGCATTTCGAACTACCAACTGTAATTCATCATCAGGATGATGAACTAAAGTTGGTAGTTCGAAACGCGTGGGTTCCTAAATTTATTATGTGATTTCCCGAAAGATTTCTATTTTAAAATGTTATGGATCACAGAAACTTGCACTCTGAAATATAATTAATTAAAAATTTAATTTGAAACTTAATATTTGATTTATAAATTTATAATTTAAATATGGGATGAATTATGGTTAAAACTAAAATTTGATTGAGTTGAGAGGTTTATTCTACAATCCACTGTAAGAGTGTGTGTAAGTTAGTGCTTCTTTAAAATAAAATAAAAAAATAAAAATTATGTTTTAAATAGAAAAATTATGTCTGCGATAATTAAAAATTAACACATTGCATTTTACACTCTAAAATAATTTGCAAGTGAAAATTTGTGAATAAACCTAAAATTTTAAAAAATATGATTTCTTTTAATTAATAAATAAAGTTGAAATTTAAAAATATAATTATTATCAATTTTGATTATTTTATAATTTAAATTTGTATAATTTTTTCACATATAATAATTAAAATATCTCAACTTGATTATCAAATTATATTTCTATTTATAAGAATTTATAAAATGGATCTAGAATATGAATATTAATGTCCACATTTTTATTATGGTTTAAGCGACTCCAACTTAAAATTGTTATAATATTAAAGAGGACAAAAAACTTTATAAAAGTCTCGTGACATTCAATACGAATACCAAATGGACGGACAGTGTAAACTATAAATAACAATATACGTTATGTAATAGTCTAAACACGTTATGGAATAGTGTGTTTTTTTGTTGTTCTTTTTTCTTTTAACCATGAAAATGTAAATGATAATAAAAATCAACATTTCTAACTTTAAATTTAATGAAATTTATTTTAAATTGGTAAAATTGTAAATATTAAATGAAAATATTATATAATTTAATGATAATAAGATTTTAAATTGATAAAATTGTATATATTTAATGAAAATATTATATAATTTAATCATAAGAAGAATATTTGAAAATATTTAATCGATTTGTATATTAAATTTAACAATTTAATAATTTAAATTACACTTTTAACTAAAAAATAATTACTTTATCAAAATCACGGTAACACATAATTTCAAAATTGTAACATTGTTTTAACTTAATTTTTTATTTATATAAAAAATTATATTATTGTCTACTAATTAGCAAAATTCTATAGATCTCACTCTTACCAAATTTGTTAGCCAGTAGAAAATTTCCAAAATCGATTATCATGAGCCAACAACATTTTGTTGTCCAAAACTAGAGAGGATTCAAGAACACAATACTAGAAAACCATCAAGATCAAGGCAAAACAAATTGCCATTAGGAGTCAGATAAAGTTATCAGAGCAGGATTCTCTAGTGTAGGACCGGGAAGAGGTGGCGACTGAAATTTGTAATGTACATATTTTTCAATATGGCCCAAGCGCCCATCTATATGTTCCAAGCTTTCCTGCAAGCACCATTGGTTTTGTTAGAGATGGGCTAGGTTATACTACATGTGTCATTAGCTCTTTTGGAGGTCATTCATGAAGGAAAAAATGCATTTCAATCATCATGCCTTGCATTTAGGGGTTTCTACATTAACATATTTTGTTGCATGTGTATGGTAAGTATTTTTCTTAATAAGTCATAATCTAATACAAAGTGCTTGTTTCCGTGTGCTAGCCCCTCTGAGTAGGTATTCGCTTCTTGCATGTTGTGTGATATTACCGCTTGGGAAGTTGTTGTAATTCTGCTTGAGTTGGAGCCTCAAGAAGAGGCCAACTTGACTATCCCCTTTCTCCATTGCCCCTACAGGGACGACCATTCTGACGTGGCCTACTAAAAATAACCAAAGACCAATGGCATCCAAGGTTACATAATTTACCAGAGAGTGCCTAGAAGGAAATTCCCATGTTCCTAGAAAAGAGCAAGGACCTTGGTCCTAGCGAATGAACTAGTGTTGTAGGATCCCAATCCACCAATGCAACCAGAACAAGAACAAAAACCACCCTCCTCGCACATGTGTACTCAACCACTAAATGGGATATCAAAAACATAAATTTATAGGGACCATTGAACTGAGATCTTGGTCATAACCCTTAAGTGTGAACCACAAACTAACCCTAAAAACAACTTGTAGTAAATGAAACATACCATAAAAACCATCATTTAGAGTGAAACATGAGTCCCAAAGAATTGACCAATGTTGTAGGCCCATATTCCACTAGTGCGACAAGAACGAGAATAACAAACCCCCTCCTCTTAGTTGTTTACTTGATCGTTTTAGGGGATACCAAGAACAAAATGTGCCAAGGGAAAATAGGCTCAAATCCTAGTTGTAACCCCTAGGCATGAACTATATACTGGCCCCCAAAACAAATTGCAATATGCCAAATAGACCACAAAGACCAACATCCAAGGTAAATACAAGAGGGGACCAACCCCATAAGTGAACCAGTGTATCACAATAATGAAGATTAAAAACTAAGCTAACCAAGGAGCACAAATTACCTCCAGGACTAGCTAAATTCAAACAAAATAGCTCTTTTGTAGGCTTGCCACTAGTTGGAGAATCTTGTGTCCCTCTCTCTTTGCACTCAACAACTCCCCAGACATTGAGGTTTGTCTAGAACTAGGATCCTAAACTTTACCAACAAACCTTCGTCATCCATTGATTCACAAGAAATATGGCCAATTTGGAAAGAAATATCCATCCCATAAATTTAAGCCCAAGCTTATAGGGCCTCCATGCGGGCGACCCCTCGACCTCTCATTTCACCAGATCAACAACATCAACGAGTAACCATAGAGAAAAATTGCAAAACATTAAGCGAGTTCCTTAATGAGTTAAGAGTTATTAGAACACTTTTGATGCATGGGGGGAGCATGCCATGTTGCCCCTTGCCTTTATGGGCCTTGGGATTCAGTGGGGTGGTTGGCAACTCCCCACCCCCTAAAACCCCAGTAATGCTTTAGTCATCCACCCCCATTGGGGTTCAAAATTTGTAATTTTTAGTATAATGAAAGAGTTCTACATTAGAATATCATAGAGGGTATGGATAAATAAATCAATTATATATGTCAACTCGATTTAGCTTGAGTAGTGGAGAAGAATTATAGTTATCCTTTCCATTCATGTTCATTCCCCCCAAGTGACACATTGAGTGTTTTAATAAAAATGAAAATTTTAAAACAAGCCCATAGGACCTAGAATAGTCAGTTATATAGTGCATTATTAAGGCACTCTTTATGTGAACATCATAATAAATCTTATGGGTCTAGGTAAACACACACAAAAAAAAATTGTTAAAACCTTATACCATTTAAAAATAAATTAAATTACCTTTTAAAAATAAAAAAATTTAGTTATTTTGAATTTATTTAAAATAAATTACCCATAATATGTTAAGGTGCTCATTATTTGAAGATCACTGACTCAAAACCTCATGGGAAAAAAAAATCTAATCATGTTAAGGATTGGTGTGGCCAAGGTTGGGTGCAATCCCTAGGTGATTATGATAACCTAGATGTCTTAGGTCGTAGTTCCTTAACTAAAATCTAGTCCTACAAATCATAAAGAAACTAACAAACAACAATTAATAAATAATATTTAAAATAAACTAGAATTTATCAAGATTTTCATCAATCAAATTAAATTCTAATTAACTATTGAATTACAATTAATTTTTTTAATTATATAAATAAATTGTCAGCGGATTAAGTTTATATATATATATATATATATATATATATATATATATATATATAGAGAGAGAGAGAGAGATATATATATATATATATATTGATCCAAATTTATGCAGGAACGCAAAAGAATACACATGTAACCATAAATACAAATATGCAATGGAAATAACACTTCATTTCATTAATAACAAAGAACTGAAATTTTCTTACAGACATAATAGAAATAAACTAGTGAGGGCGCCAGTAGCTTATCTCTGAGAAGAGATGTGGTGGCTACAGGCCTCTGAACTGAGTTACAATGAGGCTCGATGGCCTATTTATTATTTAGAAACAGTGGAAAACCCTAAACATCCAAAACCCTAACCCTAGGAGATGAAGCGCCAAAACTATGGGCCTCGTTTTGGTAAATTGGCGTTTCAACTTCCCGGGGACGTAAACTTGGCATAAGATCTTCGTTTGATGTGCACCATACCTTATTGGAAATATCTATATGAGGACTACAAATTTTGATTTCAGTTTTCCTAAAAAACATAGTTTAGGGCCTCAAAACGGCTCCAAAATTTCAGGACCCGAAAAACTGTCAAAAATAGTAAGTTGTGCCGAAACTGAAAAACTGAAAGTGACAATGGTGGGGACCCAAGTGGAATAGGTGGGTGGCCACCAATATCCACCTGGATCATTCCTCCCCCCTTAGGAAGTAATGGGCCCCATTGCGTTGAGTTCCTCCATGAGATGAGGAAACTTCTGCTGAACTTGGTCCCTGGTGAACCACTTGCATTGGTGCAGGAGTTGGCCAGCTTTGACAACCTGATATAGTTGGATATTCTGTTGACGAGTGCTCTTTATTTGCATGTCCATAATACAATCTGTGGTGGCCTATTCCATGCAGTTTAGGTTTCACTCTGTTGTTGTGAGTTGTTCTACAATGTCATAGGTGTCCAGTAGAGGTGGGAAGTAGGGACGAAGGCGGTCCACATTGAATACTGGGTGCAGACCAAGGAATGGTGGAATACTGAGCTCGAAGACATTGTTCCCTACTGCCTTGGTGATGGTGTAAGGCCCATATCGGAGTGGGTGAAGCTTGCGGTGGGGTCCATTGAGGCACTCCTTCTGCAAATGTAGCCACACTTTGTTGCCCACCTAGAAGTTGTGTGGTACCCGATGTTGATCATGTCATTGCTTGTACTTAGCATTGGCTCTGTCCAATGTGTCATGAACTTGTTGGTGGATGTGCTGAATGCGATCGATGAAGCTGTTCACTTTGTCAGCTTCATACTGGACATGAGCCGGATCGGCTTGAGTGGCCACAAAGGCCATGGCTACATCAATGGGACATAGTGGCTAGAATCCCAAGCCCACCTAAAAGGGGTTGTGGTCGGCTGAGATGTGGAGAGCCCAATTATAACTATGTTGTACATAGGGGAGGCTCTCATCCCATGTGCATGGATGCTTTAAATTATACATGCGCATAATGTGTACAATCATCCTGTTGACGACCAATGTCTGGCCATCAGTTTGGGGATGGAAAGCTGTGAAATTGGTGAGCTTGGTGTCCAACATTGAACAGAGGCTGGACCAAAATGTGCCGAGGAACCTACTGTCACGATCTAATATGATAGACTATGGGATCCCAAAGCGTGCCCAGACTCATTCAAATAAGAGTTTAGTAGTGGATTCTACTGTGATATTCTTCTTGTAGGCCGCCATAATGGCCATCTTCGATAATCTCTTAATGACCACGAAAACACAGTCGTTTCCATTCTTAGAAGAAGGAAGGCCTGACATGTAATCCATGGATATGGATTCCCAAGGTCGACTAGGGGCAGGTAGCAGAGTATAGAGGCCTTGCTTCTTGATGGTCAGTTTGGCAATGGCACAAGTAGTGTAGGATCTGATGTACTTCCTGACATCTTGTCAAAGGTTCGGCCAATAGAAATAATTCTGCGGTATGCCACTATTTTCTTGACCTCGAAATTCCCAACGACTTGACTGTAGTGTGCTTCTCATATCATCTTCGCACGCTCGCTTGAAGGAACACGAAGGTCTCCCAGGTGACATAACAGTGCATCTTGGAGGTGAAAATTTGGAACTTGCGTACCCCCCAAGAGTGCCTTATATGTGTGGCCGAATTCTGGATTGCTCTTGTAGAGAAGCGGCCAATCAAAAGTCTCATGCCCACAAGAGTTGAGAATGGTGGTTAGTGTCATGATTGGTGGTTGGCTGAGGCAGTCTACAACATTATTGGTGCTACCCTTCTTGTACTTGATGTTAAAATGAAACTGTTGCATATATGTGGACCACTTCTGATGGCGATCGTTCTGTAACTTTCCTTGTGTCTGTATGAACTACAGGGGTTGATGGTCTATGTGGATGATTGTTTCCTTCCCCAAAATGTAATGCTTCCATTGTCGACAAGCCTGCACAATGGAATACATTTCTTTGTCATAAGTGGGATACTTGCAAATTGTGTCGGACAATGTCTCACTGTGATATGCCCCTGGATGCCCCTGTTGAGTAAGAACTGCCCCAATAGCATAGTCAGAGGCATCTGTCTCGATATCAAATGGTTGTTGCAAGTCTGGTAATGTGAGCATTGGGGCAGAACATAGGTGATGTTTCAATTCTATGAACGTCTTTTGTTGAGATTCCGACCAAAAGAATTTTCCTCTCGCTCCTCCCTTGGTGACTTGACTCAAGGGCCAAGTGATATGAGAGAATCCCAACACGAACTTGCGGTAGAAATTAGAAAGACCTAGAAAGCTGCGAAGCTCTGTTAGAGTGGTTGAGGCTTACCAGTCTCGAATGATTTGGATCTTGGTTGGATCCACATGCACCCCCCTTTCATCAATAATGTATCCCAAATATTGAACTTGGGTCATGCCAAAAGTGCACTTCTCCAAATTGGCACACAACTTGTGTTTTCATAGTGTTTGGAGGACTTGTCGGATGTGGTGGAGGTGCTCCTCCCAAGTCTGGTTGAAGATCAGAATGTCATCCAAGTTCACTACTACAAATGAGTTGGTGAATGGCCTCAAGGTGTCGTCCATCAACCTCATGAAGGTTGCGGGAGCATTCGTCAACCCGAAAGGCATGACCAAGCATTTGAAAAGGCCCTCCTTGGCTTTGAAGGCAATCTTCCACACATTGGAGGGTTCGATGGGTACCTGGTGATACCCAGACTTCAATTTGATCTTGCTGAAGTATTTCTCCCCTTTGAGTTGGTCTAGAAGGTCATCAATCCATGGGATCAGGTACCTATTCCGTATAGTGATCTTGTTCAGCACTCGATATTCAATACAGAGTCTCCAAGCCCCATCCTTCTTTTGTACTAACATGATCGGGCTCCCACAGGGCGATGAAATTGGCCGGATGTGACCTTTCTGCAGCAGCTCTTGAATCTGCGTCTTGATTTCATCGTTCTCTAGAACAGAGCGCCGATAGATCGGTCCGTTGGGTAGCGGTGCACCTGGGGTCAGATCAATGGTGTGCTTGACCTGACAGTGTAGAGGCACCCCTGTGGGTGAGGTGAAATTGTCCCCGTACTCCTCCACAACCTGGTCCATTTGTTGTTGTCGTGCAAAGGAGCCATGTCTGGAGGTCGTGGCCACAATCTTCTTCTTGCCCTGGGGGCAGATCATTAGGAAAACAAATTTCATGTTTTGGGAAATGAGCTCACTGCATTGTTTTGCAGTAACAAAAGAGATAGTGGTAGGCGGTGGTACCTCTGGTATCCTGTATAGCTTATTTCCCAAGGTAATAATAACAATGCGAGGTCGTGACTCATACACAGGATTTCGCTTCCACAAGTATGGTTGGCCTAATAATACATTATAAACATCAATAGGAGCAATGTAACATAATACCTCATCTGTGAAGGGCTTGATGCTATAGGGAAGGCGACACTGTTGGTTGACACGAAGATTCTGTCCTTGGTGAAGCCACCCGATGGTGTATGGTTGTGGGTGTGCTATGGTCGGCAAGCCCAACCGCTTCACGACATCTTCTAAAATGAGGTTCTTTTGACTCCCATTGTTAACAATGACTGTAGCAGGGAACCCTTTACCCACATCTGGGAGTGGAAGAGACGTTCCACATCCTCTCGATCTTCTGGTTCCTCCTTCTGGACGTTCGTAGTGGCAATAGTGGCATTGGCCTCTGCATCAATAATATCTTTCCCTTTGTCATTCCCCTTGTTAGGTTCTGATTCAGAGTCAGAGCATGCATCTGATTCAGAAGCCCTCATCTCGGCCACAAGCGACTGCTTGGCCCCACACTCACTTGTGTTGTGAGTGGAGCTCTTATGGAACTCACACCACTTTCCCGTGTCCTTCTTTAGCTTTGTGGTGTTGTTATTTTCTTGTGGCTTTGGCAGGTTGTCTTGGGCTACCATGCCTTGGCTTTGTCCTTTGTTCTGTGTTTTGGGGGCACCTTTCCCTTTCTTTTTATTCGTAGATCCAAAGTCTCGCTTCTTCTGCTTGAATTTTTTCTCAATCTTGGCAGCATATCGGTATGCCGTACCAAGCGAGGAGATGTCAAGGAACTCTATTTCCTCCTGAATGTATCTGTGTAGACAACTGTGATACTTTAGCACCAAATGTTTCTCTAAAACTTTGATACCCAACTTTTTGCGTAGGGTATGGAACAGATTCGTCAGCTCATGCATACCTTGATCCCTTTATTTCCGCAACTTGGTCCATTGTATGTACTTGTCCTCATAGCTCCCCGCGGGATAGTGTTGTTCCTTGATGGAATCTCGGAAAGAATTCCAAGTGGGTACGACTGAGAATAGAGAGGGTTATGTCTCATCCTTTTTCTCATAGTAGGTTTCTCACTAGTCCTTGACATGCGGGGAAGCTTTGAGGAGTGCAAAAATAATCTTCTCCCGGTCGGAAAAGTCATGAACCGAGAAATATACTTCTAATAGATTCAACCATCTATCTACGACATTTGCATCTATTTGACCCTCAAATATGTGAATGTCAAAATGTACTTGTACCTTAAAGGGAGTCACGCCTCCAGAGTGGCTGTTGGATGCAGATGCGCCACCGGTGGGCAGCCGTTGAAGGATCTGGAAAAATTTATCCATCATCGCGTTCCTTTTTTTTTCGAGGGCCTCCTCAAGCAATATTTTGATAGGATCTCCTACTCCCTCATCTTTCTTTTCATCCCCCATGGGCGGCCGTTGGGGTTTGTGAGGCTGACCTTGCAAAGGTTCGACGAGATCGAGCCCCAACTCCTTATACCCCGACCTCACTAGGGACATGCAAAGAAGGATTAAGAAAAGTAGACCGCTCTGATACCACTAATCCAGATTTATGCAGGAACGTAATAGAATACACATGTAACCATAAATACAAATATGCAGCGGAAATAACACTTCATTTCATTAATATCAAAGATCTGAAATTTGCTTACAGATAGAATATAAATAAATTTGCTAGGGCGTTGGTAGCTTATCTTTGAGAAGGGATGTGGTAGATACGAGCCTCTAAACTCAGTTACAATGAGGCTCGAGGGCATATTTATTATTTATAAAAAATATAAAACCCTAAACATCCAAAACCCTAACCCTAGGAGATGAAGTGCCAAAACTATGGGCGTCGTTTGGGTAAATTGGTGTTTCAACTTCCTAGTGACGTAACTTTGGTATACGATCTCTGTTTGACGTGCATACCTCATTATAAATATCTGATTTTGGTTTTCCCAAAAAACGTTGTTTAGGGGCTCAAATTGCTGTGGAAGTGCAGGACCCGAAAAACTGTCAAAAATAGTAAGTTGTGCCGAAACTGAAAAACTGAAAGAGACAATGGTGGGGCCCCAAGTGGAATAGGTGGGTGGCCACCAATATCCACCTGGATCATTCCTCCCCCCTTAGGAAGCAATGGTCCTCATTGCATTGAGTTCCTCTATGAGATGAGGAAACTTCTGTTGAACTTGGTCCCTGGTGAACCACTTGCATTGGTGCAGGAGTTGGCCAGCTTTGACAACTCGATACAGTTGGAAATTCAGTTGGCGAGTGTTCTTGATTTGCATTTACATGATACAATCTATGGTGGCCTGTTACATGCAGTCTAGGTTTAACTATGTTGTTGTGAGTTGTTCTGCAATGTCAGAGGTGTCCAGTAGAGGTGGGAAGTAGGGAAAAAGGTAGTCCACATTGAATACTGGGTGCAGACCAAGGAATGGTGGAATACTGAGCTTGAAGGCATTGTTCGCTACCACCTTGGTGATGGTGTACAGTCCATATCAGAGTGGGTGAAGATTTCGGTGGGGTCCAATGAGGCGCTCCTACAAATGTAGCCACACTTTGTCACCCACCTAGAAGTTGTGTGGTACTTGATGTTGATCATGTCATTGCTTGTACTTAGCATTGGCTCTGTCTAATATGTCATGAACTTGTTGGTGGATGCGCTAAATGTGCTCGATGAAGCTGTTCGCTTTGTCAGCTTTAGAATAGACATGAGCCGAATTGACCCGAGTAGCCACAAATGGCATGGCTACGTCAATGGGACATAGTGGCTAGAATCCCAAGCCTAGCTGAAAGGGGTTTTGGCTAGTTGAGTTGTGGAGAGCCCGATTATAACTATGTTGTACATAGGGAAGGCTCTCATCCCATGTGCGTGGATGCTTTGAATTTTACATGTGCATAATGTGTACAATCATCCTGTTGAAGACCTTTGTCTGGCTGTCAGTTTGGGGATGGAAAGCTGTGGACTTGGTGAGCTTGGTGTCCAACATTGACCAGAGGATGGACCAAAACGATAACCTGTTGTCGCGATCTGATATGATAGATTGTGGGATCCCAAAGTGCACCCAGACTTGTTCAAAGAAGAGTTTAGTAGTGGCTTCTGCTGTGATATTCTTCTTGTAGGCCGCCATAATGGCCATCTTCGATAATCTATTGACGACCACGAAAACACAGTCATTTCCATGCTTAGTAAAAGTAAGGCCTGACATATAATCAATGGAGATGGATTCCCAAGGTCGACTAGGGGTAGGTAGCATAGTATAGAGGCCTTGCTTCTTGATGGTCAGTTTGGCAATGGCGCAAGTAGTGCAGGATCTGATGTACTTCTCGACATCATGTCGAAGGTTGTGTTAGCTCCCTGTAATTTCAGCAGATTGGCAAGACTAAACTGCAGGGAGGACACTGGAACCACTTTGGTATTCTAGGATCTAGCCCTCCTGAATCCAGAGAGGGATCTCTCTATAAGTGAAAATATTGATTTATCTTTAAGGCTTGAAATGTGATATTAGGCTAGTTATGAAGAACAAGGTTTTTTGTTTGTTTTGGTTGGGCAAAGATATGTGAAGGTGAAGGAAGTCTAAATGAAGGGTGAAGGTGAATGAAAGTGAAAAAATGATTCAGCTAAGAATTAGGCAAGAAATAGCTTCAATCCATTGGGCTATGGAGTCATAGTAGGATTTAATTGAAACAGCAAGGTTCAAGAGTGGTCTAGGGGGCAAGTCATCTATGTCATAGGATCTCTTTAAGTTGATTTTATGGAATGGAATGAAACAATAAGAAAGGGAAATCAAACAAATGAAGAAAAAAGAGCAGCCTAAGATCAAGTAAGTACTTTGAAACTATCTTGCTTTTGGCACACACTTAAGAAAGACATAAAAGTAATCTAAGATCAGGTAAGTACTTTGAAACTAGCCTGCTTTTGATGCACTTTCAATAGAAAACATTTAAAACACAAAATAGAATAGCTTAAGATCAAGTAAGGACTTTGAACCTATCCTGCATTCAGCATATTCAAAGGGAAAGTTTTCAAAGCAACTGTTGGAGAAGAAACTAGAGGACAGGGCTCACAAAGAATAGTCTAAGATTAGGTAAGGACTTTGAACCTAGCCTGCTTTCAACATACCCTTCGGGAAAATTTCAGACAACCTTTGGAGGTAAAACTAGAGGACAGGGCTAACCATAGACTTCCCTAGTTCAAATTTACTTAGAAGACACTGAAAATAACATTCAAGAATAATGTTTAAAGTCTAGACAGCAAGAGAAGGGAACACCAACATGTTGACTTCTTGGACTATATTAAATCATTCTTAAACAACACAATTTGAAGAAAACATGTAGATAAAGCTTATCAGTAAGAGCATGGTACCTTTGACAGTAAATCCTGACTCTATAATTGTTGTTCTTTATCAGAGAAGATGGATAGAATGGAAATAGAAATAAAATTACAATTTACAATAAGAAAAACATCACCGTTGACATAGACCAAGATCCCATAAATCAGCTTGTATTTGATTCTTCAAACCAGTTACAATCTTTAAATCCAGTGGTTCTCTACAACTTCAAAATTCTCATCTCAACTTAGGTATCTTCAATTACAAACAGAACTTACAGTAGCTTCAGTAAACTATTTACAGGCAACAGATATGCAGTGACCAACATTATCTCATCTTCTACAGAAGTATTTATAGAAGAAATGAGGAGCTGGGATGAGATAAAAGATATTCTAGGTTCAATTAATACAGTTTAATGCTTCTCGGCCTTTGAGGGGCTCAATGGAGAAACTTTCTGATATTTCCTCTGTATTAATGGGTTTTTATTAAGTGTTCGATCTTCTTAGCAGAGTTTGTTGAATTTTAGAATTCTTTCTTATCTTTGTAATAACTCTGCTGACATGTTTTCAATAAGTTCCTTTGGTTGAATTAACCATTCAGCCGTATTTTAGGAAAAATATCACCGACTGAGGTAATAACTCTACCTCTTTTGAATGATTTGAGGCTGCAGGCAGCATTTGGTAGTAGGTGAGGATTCAATTGGCCTCTGATGTGTTAGTGAAGGCCTCTCGGATTGATAGAATTCTCTATCTTTCCATAAAACACCTTTGATTTACTTTAGTTCTGTGTTTTAGGTATAATTAGGCCTAATTTCGGTCTTTTGTTCTTCAAACTTGGTTTAATTGAGTGGATTAGGCTTTTAGATAGTCGATTTAGGCCATCATCCCTCAAAACTGTGTAAACAATCTTCAATTCTTTATCTCTGTTGTGACTAGATCCTTTAACACTGATACTCTTTGCTTGATTAAGTTTTGTTGTGTCTTGTTGATGTGCAGGCATTACAGAGGTTTTATAATGGCGTCAGTGCTCATGAGACACTGATAAAACATAATTTGGAACCCTGCGGAAAGATTTTCTTAATGAATAAAGGCCTGGGGGATCGTCATCCCCGGTCCTTGATTTTCTTTTAAAACAATGCACAAACCATTAAAACCTGCACAAACAAACGAAATTATAGAAAATCCTGCGGGATAAGGTTTAAAATTCTTTGGAGGTTTAGGTTAGATCACAACCATTGGATGAAAGCAACCAACGGCGAGGATTGCTCGTTGGGATTATATAGGAAGGCGGTTGGGTAAATGGTAGTGGAAATTAAGTCTGGGCTGTTGATATGAAAATTTCAACAGTCGAGATTGATCGGGAGTTTTTACAATGTGGGGGGTGACTTTATAATGAAAATGGGCAAAAATGCAATGTAAATAGGGAAATCCTTAATCGGCAGTGAAAAAGGCGTTAAATCAAAGTTTGGGGTCACATAATGATCTGGGCCATCGGATTAGACAAGCTAATAGAGATCAACGGTGGAGATTTATGAGAGCTCAACGCATCAAGGTATTTTCGATGGGAGGAACAAATGGATTTGAGCGATGCGATGGGGGAAGGCCGATGCGATGGTGCAATCGGGCATATCGCATCGATGGGGGGAAAGAAGACAAGGGTAATAAAAACACCGGGATAAAAACTCTGATGTAATGATCTAAAAAACATACAAAACCTTAAGAATGGGTAAATACACATGAAAATAATGAAAATGAAATGAAACGGGGCTTTTAATGGTGGGACCGGCATGGGCAGAGGGCGATTTAACGTGGACCGTTAGATCTAAGGAGGAGATCAACGGCAGAAAATGAATCGGGAATCGGAAATCGGAGGGAACAGGGCGTGGTGCTTAAAATATTTCCCGATGCGTGATTTGTGATTACGCGCTAGCCGTCGAATCTGGAAATAGATTGACGGTCAGTACTCAATCAGGGGGCGATGGATAGGGCGATAGGGCGCGATGCGATTAGCGCTGGGTCGTCGGATCAGAGTGGCAAATCAACAATGGAGATTGCGATGGGGGACTATATAATAAAAACTCAATCGCATCGGAGTTTTTCTTAAAACAAAGAAATGTGCCCATCACAAACCTCTGATTGCGATTTAGCGCTCGAGGCTTAACACTGGTCCTGGGCGCGAGTTCTATGGCGGGGAAGTGGTTGAGGGTTTCAGGCGAAAGGGGCCTATCGGAATCGGAGAAAAGGGAAGGAACCGTTTAAATGCATCTAATGAAAATTTGCAATGCGAGGTTCCGACGACCATTGATCGGTCTTAGATCAATGGTTAAGAATGGGCCAAGACAATGAACCGTCGAGTTTTAATAAAAAAGTCAGATTTTACAAAATACGAAGGAAACAAAGGTTTTTGAGGGTTTAGAAGAAGGGTTTAGGATCTTTTAAGCGCTTGGTTGCGGGGCTTAAGGTCCTATGAAGCGGAGGTTTATGAAAGTTAAGCCCTTGGGGGCTAAAACTTTATATAATAAAAAATACTGTCTTTTGACTTAAAAACAGAGTTTTTAAGGGAAAATGAGGGTTCCGGTAGAGGAAAGAAGGCATTTTTAAAACCAATGGAAGGAGACCAAATGATTTAAAAAGGGTCATGAAGTGATTTTGAAGGGTTAAAATGAGGAAAATGGAGGGATTTTTTATGAGTAAAAGAGGGGGAAAATGAATGAAAAATTGTGTTTTTAGCAGTATTTTTCTTCAGGAAAACAACATATTTTTTAGTGTTATGAGGGACACAGCAGTGAAGGTTTTCTGAAGGGCAAAGAGACATTATTAAGACTTCAAGAACTCACAATTTGGCCATAAAATTGTTTCTTGAAGGCTATAAAAAATTTTAGCCACCATTTGATATGACAAATTTTTATAGGTGGCTAACAATGACTCCAACTTGGGATGGCAGCTCCTTGGAGGTGCCAAGAACCTTAGACAAATCCTCTGGAAGCTGACCAATGCCTCATCCATTAGGATGCAAATTTTCTTCTTTTTCTGATCTTATTTTCTTCTGACAATGTTAGCAGCCATCAAAAACAATGGAATTCTATCAAAACAAGCTTTCTACCTACCCAATCCTAATGATCTAACATTTTTTTCTTCTTTGAGAGTGCATTTGGATTGGCAAACTCTTTTAGAAACATTTTATTCTTTTGAAAACATAAAACTAATCTAAGTCTACTTCTTATTTCTCCATGAACTCAGATTAAACAGTTGTGTTCATAAGCTTCTCTACCTAACTACTATCTGTTAGGATTAGACTGTCTAACAGATTTTTATTTTCTAACTTCTAAAACAAGAAATTTAAAAAGCAGCCAAGTCAGGATTGAATTGTCTCACTTGTTGCTGATCTATGGCTTAAAAACAAGCTTCACATAGATTATTATTTGCAGAATAATTAAATCAAAATGGTGAAGGCTTAAGATCTGAAAGTTTTAAGAATATCCTTCTCTTTTCTTCAGCTCTGTTTTTAGGCTTGTTTGAGCTGTTTTTCTTTGTTATCTGATTCAAGTTTTGAGCATATCAGAACCAGTTTGCTTTTGTTTTTTGGCTCAAAATAAAAATAGATTAGAGCCATGCATCCCTTTTGAAACTCATAGGTTCAGATTTTTAGCTTGTTTGAACCTTTATTTTTCTATCCTAATCTACCTTACTGATAAGCCCAGATTGAGCTGTTTGGCTGATCTAATTCACTAACCTATCAGCAGTAAATTGAAAACTAATTAGTCATGATTAGGCTATATGACTAACTAGAAGTGTGTTTTTAGGAGTGGCATTTAAGCTTGCACACTTTCAGACTTTGTTTCTATTTTTTGGTATGGGGCTGTACCTTTCTTGTTTTCACTCTGCCCTCTTTTCTATCTTCTATTGTTTCTGTAATTTTCCTTTTCCTTCAAGACAAAAAACAACAACTAAATAAATTCTCAAAGGATGAGATTTATTGACATTCCTATCTAACCTATTCTATCTTGGAATATTTACATCTCTATATAGTACAATAGTGCCAATGTAGCCAATTGAGTAGTGACAAAGAAGAGTAGATAAATTGGCTACTAGTCAGAAGTAACCATAGTACATTTTGAAGATTAATCTTCAAAACCAAGGCTATCACAGAAGGTAACAGCTTATCATGCATTTGGCTCTTGCAAAGGATCAATGCTTGATAACTTGAGCCAGTTGGGGCTTCCACACACTCTTCCAAAGGATCAACAAAGAAAAGATGAAGGTTATCTTCTTTTTGGCCCTCCATGTCTGGTAGATTGTCTACTTCCAAGACTTCAACTTTGAGGAATATCTCTTCAGTACATTGCTTGGAAGCATCATCATTCTTAACCTGAAAAAAAACAAGTAGTGAAATTTCTTCTTTCTCTAACTCTATGCTTGCTTTTGATATAAATTCAGGTTCTCTGAATGACAGATTTACACTAGGGAGGGGAGAAGTTTCTTCTTGAAAAGATGGTATATCCTCAGTAGGATAGTATTCTATTTGTTTTTCTCCTTCAAAGGCCTGCCAGTATCTTTTATTGTTTAGGACAGATGGTCTAAATTTTTCTTGAATTGTATATTGTTTTCTCTCCCAAGGTCTCAGACATATACTAGCAACAAGGGCTAATCCACTAGCAAAACTGTTTTGGTCTTTAGGAACAAGGATAAGTTGGAATTCTTTGAAATTTTTTAACAAATCCATGGAATCATCCTTATAATATCTAAGTCTGGGATGTTTAACCATAGATTCATCTTTCACTTGCCTAATTACCAATTCTGCATTTCCATGAACTGTTATCCTCTGGGCTCCTGGTTTCTTCAATAAGTGGAGCCCTAAAAGAAATGCCTCATACTCTACTATGTTACTTGTGCATTGAAAGTTCAATTTATATGAATAGGCTTTAGAATAATTGTTTTATGTATCATAAAGCCATATTCCTGCACCTGCACTGGTTTTAGTACATGACCCATCAAAGTTCATGATCCAAAGAGGACTAGTTTCAGTTTTATCATTAATTTCCATACTATCCTCTTTGTCTTGAGGGCCATTGGGTTGTTCTATGGAATAGGCACTATGTTCATGACTGTCTTGTTTAAATGAAGATTCAGAAGGTAGCTGGTTGTTTAGAATTTGATCAATTTCTTCTTCTATCAAAGGAGAGACTTCCTTTAAAATAGAAGTACAACAAACTTCCTTCTCTTGTGTTAACTGGTTTTGAGGCTAGATGTCTTCTTGAGCCTCTTTTAGTGAATCAGGACTTGTGTTTGCAAGGAGAGTTTGAGGCTTTTCTATTGTGTCCTGATCTGCTTCTGTTTTAAACAACTCCTCATGATTGTTATGATGTTTAATTTGAGTACAAGGTTCATAAGTTGTTTCTTCTACATTATCAGGATGCCACTCTTGTTGTATAACCTAAAAAGAATTATAACACAAAGGAAGGGTTTCTATATGTGTTGGTGTTTCCTCTATTTCAGGTTTTGTGTTTTCCAAATGGTTACTTGTTTCCTCAAAGTACTGCTCACTATTAGTATTTGCATTTTGATTGTGAAGATCTCCTAACAGTATAGTACAAGATATGGGGAGGAAATCAGGAGTTTCTTGACAACCTTCCTTATTTCTTTCTAACTAGCCTTGTTCATCATCTTCCATAAAATATTGATCATCATACATATCTCCACCATTGTCTAGGTCCTGATGTGATTTGGCTTGTGTTTGATCAGGGAAAAGCATAGGTTGCTTTATATTACTAATATTTAAATTAGCCCCAAACCTATCCATTCTCTTTCCAAGCATGTACATCATTTTTTCCATCGTGACTAGCAGTTTTTCTTCATGGTTTTCTCTATAACGTTGCTCATCATACAATTCTGGCTCATCATACATGCCTTGTAGTGGTTGTTGCTCAAGAAAGGCATAGGTTGTTCAGAATGACCAATATTTAAATTATCTACATACCTATCCACTCTCTTTCCAAGCATGTACATCATTTGTTCCATCATAAGCATATGTTTGTCTTCCTAAGTCTATATCTAAATCCATGTTTGTAAATAAAAAAACAGGTCATTGTATCTTATCAACTAGTTCAGAATCTTCTACCAGTGGAGTCATTTGGTCTTTTGAGAGTTTTTAGAGTGTGGAGTCGCTAGGTGGAAATTTTTATCTCTTTTGGAGGTCAAATGTTTTATGGTCCACCACCGTATACCAATCTAAAATATTTTTGGGTTTTTCCTGAGTTTCTATGGTTGTTTGGAAGACTAATGAGTCTATAAGAGCTTGCTAGGCAACTATGAACTCAGTATCTCCCCAGTGGAGTCGCCATAAATGTTAGCTCCCTGTAATTTCAGCAGATTGGCAAGACTAAACTGCAGGGAGGAAATTGGAACCACTTTGGGATTCTAGGATCTAGCCCTTCTGAATCCAGAGAGGGATCTCTCTATAAGTGCAAAAATTGATTTATCTTTAAGGCTTGAAATGTGATATTAGGCTAGTTATGAAGAACAAGGTTTTTTGTTTGTTTTGGTTGGGAAAATATATGTGAAGGTGAAGGAAGTCTAAATGAAGGGTGAAGGTGCATGAAAGTGAAAAATTGATTTAGCTAAGAAGATAGGCAAGAAACAACTTCAATCCATTGGGCTATGGAGTCATAGTAGGATTTAATTGAAACAACAAGGTTCAAGAGTGGTTTATGGGGCAAGTCATCTATGTCATAGGATCTCTTTAAGTTGATTTTATGGAATGGAATGAAACAATAAGAAAGGGAAATCAAACAAATGAAGAACAAAGAGCAGCCTAAGATCAAGTAAGTACTTTGAAACTATCCTGCTTTTGGTAGACACTTAAGAAAGACATAAAAGTAATCTAAGATCAGGTAAGTACTTTGAAACTAGCCTTCTTTTGATGCACTTTCAATAGAAAACATTTAAAACACAAAATAGAATAGCTTAAGATCAAGTAAGGACTTTGAACCTATCTTGCTTTCAGCATATTCAAAGGGAAACTTTTCAAAGAAACTATTGGAGAAGAAACTAGAGGATGGGGCTCACCATAGACTTCCCTAGCTCTGCTTTACTTAGTAAAATTTTCAAGACGACACTTAAGATAACAAAGAATAGTCTAAGATCAGGTAAGGACTTTGAACCTAGCCTGCTTTCAACATATCCTTAGGGAAAATTTCAGACAACATTTGGAGGTAAAACTAGAGGACAGGGCTAACCATAGACTTCCCTAGTTCAACTTTACTTAGCAGACACTAAAAATAACATTCAAGAATAATGTTTAAAGTCTAGACAGTAAGAGAAGGGAATGCCAACATCTTGACTTCTTGGACTGTATTAAATCATTCTTAAACAACACAATTGGAAGAAAACATGTAGATAAAGCTTATTAGTAAGAGCAGGGTACCTTTGACAATAAATCCTAACTCTATAATTGTTGTTCTTTATCAGAGAAGATGGACAGAATGGAAACATAAATAAAATAACAATTTACAATAAGAAAAACATCACTGTTGACATAGACCAGGATCCCATAAATCAACTTGTATTTGATGCTTCAAACCAGTTACAATCTTTAAATCCAGTGGTTCTCTATAGCTTCAAACTTCTCATCTCAACTTAGGTATCTTCAATTACAAACAGAACTTATAGCAGCTTCAGTAAACTATTTATAGGCAACAAATATGCAGTGACCAAAATTATCTCATCTTCTACAGAAGTATTTATAGAAGAAAGGAGGAGGTGGGATGAGATAAAAGATCTTCTAGGTTCAATTAATACAGTTTAATGCTTCTCGGCCTTTGAGGGGCTCAATGGAGAAACTTTCTGATATTTCCTCTATATTAATGGGTTTTTATTAAGTGTTCGATCTTCTTAGCAGAGTTTGTTGACTTTTAGAATTTTTTCTTATCTTTGTAATAACTCTGCTGACAGTTTTCAATAACTTCCTTTGGTTGAATTAACCATTCAGCCGTCTTTTAGGCAAAATATCACCGACTGAGGTAACAACTCTGCCTCTTTTGAATGCTTTGAGGCTGTAGGCGGCGTTTGGTAGTAGGTGACGATTCAATTGGCCTCTGATGTGTTAGTGAAGGCCTCTCAGATTGATGGAATTCTCTATCTTTCCCTAAAACACCTTTGATTTACATTAGTTCTGTGTTTTAGGTATAATTAGGCCTAATTTCGGTCTTATTTTCTTCAAACTGTGTTTAATTGAGTGGATTAGGCTTTTAGATAGTAGATTTAGGCCGTAATCCCTCAAAACTGCATAAACAATCTTCAATTCTTCATCTCTGCTGTGACTAGATCCTTTAACACTGATACTCTTTGCTTGATTAAGTTTTGCTGTGTCTTGTTGATGTGCAGGCGTTAAAAAGGTTTTATAATGGCGTCAATGCTCATGAGACACTGATAAAAAATAATTTGGAACCCTGCAGAAAGATCTTCTTAATGAATAAAGGCCTGGGGGATCGTCATCCCCAGCCCTTGATTTTATTTTAAAACAATGCACAAACCATTAAAACTTGCACAAACAAACGGAATTATAGAAAATCCTGCGGGATAAGGTTTAAACTGCTTTGGAGGTTTAGGTTAGATCACAACCGTTGGATGAAAGCAACCAACGGCGAGGATTGCTCGTTGGGATTAGATAGGAAGGCGGTTGGGTAAATGGCAGTGGAAATTAAGTCTGGGCCGTTGATATGAAAAGATCAACGGTCGAGATTTATCGGGAGTTTTTAGAATGCGGGGGGTTACTTTATAATGAAAATGGGTGAAAATGCAATGTAAACGGGGAAATCCTTAATCGATAGCGAAAAAGGCGTTAAATAAAAGTTTGGGGTCGCATAACGATCTAGGCCGTCAGATTAGACAAGCTAATAGAGATCAACGGTGGAGATTTATCGGAGCTCATCGCATCGGGGGATTTGCGATGGGAGGAACAAATGGATTTGAGAAATGCGATGGGGGGAGGCCGATGCAATGGTGTGATCAGGCATATCGCACCGGTGGGGGGAAAGAAGACAAGGGTAATAAAAAAGCTGGGATAAAAATTTCGATACGATGGTCTAAAAAACATACAAAACCTTACGAATGGGTAAATACACAGAAAAATAATGAAAATGAAATGAAATGGGGCTTTGAATGGTGGGACCGGCATGGGTGGAGGGCGATTTAACGTGGACTATTGGATCTCAGGAGGGGATCAACGACAGAAAATGAATTGGGAATCATCAATCGGAGGGAACATGGCGTGGTGCTTAAAATATTTCCCGATGCACGATTTGAAATTACGCGCCAGCCGTCGGATCTGGAAACAGATCGACGGTTAGTACTCAATCGGGGGGCGATGGAGAGGGCGGTGGGGCGTGATGCGATTAGCACTGGGCCGTCGGATCAGAATGGAAAATCAACGGTGGAGATTGCGACGGGGAACTATATAATAAAAACTCAATCGCATCGGAGTTTTTCTTAAAACAAAGAAATGTGCCCATCGCAAACCTCCGATTGCGATTTAGCGCTCGAGGCTTAACACCTGGTCCTGGGCGCAGGTTCTATGGTGGGGAAGTGGTTGAGGGTTTCAGCCGAAAGGGGCCTATCAGAATCGGAGAAAAGTGAAGGAACCATTTAAACGCATCTCATGAACATTTACAATGCGAGGTTCCGACGGCCATTGATCGGTCTTAGATCAACGGTTAATAATGGGCCAAGACAACGAACTGTCGGGTTTTAATAAAAAAGTTGGATTTTACAAAATACGAAGGAAACAAAGGTTTTTGAGGGTTTATAAGAAGGGTTTAGGATATTTTAAGCGCCTGGTTGCAGGGCTTAAGGTCCTATGAAGTGGAGGTTTATGAAAGTTAAGCCCTCGGGGCTAAAACTTTATATAATAAAAAAGACTGTCTTTTGACTTAAAAACAGAGTTTTTAAGGGAAAATGAGGGTTCCGGTAGAGGAAAGAAGGCCTTTTTAAAACCAATGGAAGGAGACCAAATGATTTAAAAAGGGTCATGAAGTGATTTTGAAGGGTTAAAATGAGGAAAATGGAGGGATTTTTTATGAGTAAAAGAGGGGGAAAATGAAGGAAAAAATGGGTTTTTAGCAATCTTTTTCTTCAGGAAAACAACAGATTTTTTAGTGTTATGAGGGAAACAGCAGTGAAGGTTTTCTGAAGGGAAAAGAGACATTATTAAGACTTCAAGAACTCACAATTTGGCCATAAGATTGTTTCTTGAAGCCTATAAAAAATTTTAGCCACCATTTGATATGAAAATTTTTTATAGGTGGCTAACAGGTTGGGCCAATAGAAATACTTCTGCAGTACTGCCACTGTTTTCTCGATCCCAAAATGCCCAGCGACTCGACTGTAGTGTGCTTCCCATATAATCTTCGCACGCTCGCTTGAAGGAACACAAAGGTGTCCCAGGTGACATAACAGTGCATCTTGGAGGTGAAAATTTGGAACTTGCGTACCCCCCAAGAGAGCCTTGTATGTGTGGCCGAATTATGGATCGCTCTTGTAGAGAAATGACCAGTCAAAAATCTCATGCCCACAAGAGCTGAGAACAGTGGTTAGTGCCACGATCGATGGTCGGCTGAGGTAGTTTGCAACATTATTGGTGCTACCTTTATTGTACTTGATATTCAATTGAAACTGTTGCAGTTATGTGGACCACTTCTGATGGCGATTGTTTTGTAACTTCCCTTATGTCTGTATAAATTCTAGGGGTCAGTGGTATGTGTGGATGATTGTTTCCTTCCCCAAAATGTAATTCTTCCATTGTTGACAAGCCTGCACAATGGAATACATTTATTTTTCATAAGTGGGATACTTGCAAACTGTGTCGGACAATGTCTCACTATGATATGCCATTGGATGCCCCTATTGAGTAAGAACTACCCCAATAGCATAGTCAGAGGCATCTGTCTCGATCTCAAATGGTTGTTGCAAGTCTGGTAATGTGAGCATTCGGGCAGAACAGAGGCAATGTTTCAATTCTACGAACGCCTTTTGTTGAGATTCCGACCAAAAGAATTTTTCTCTCGCTCCTCCCTTGGTGACTTGACTCAAGGGCCAAGTGATATGAGAGAATCCCAACATGAACCAATGATAGAAATTAGCAAGATCCAGAAAGCTGTGAAGCTCTGTTAGAGTGGTTGGGGCTAGCCAGTCTCGAATGACTTGGTTCTTGGTTGGATCCACATGCACCCCCCTTTCATCAATAATGTATCCCAGATATTGAACCTGGGTCATGCCAAAAGTGAACTTCTCCAAATTGGCACACAACTTGTGTTGTTGTAGTGTTTGGAGGACTAGTCGAATGTGGTGGAGGTTCTCTTCCCAAGTTTGGCTGAAGATCTGAATGTCATCCAAGTACACTACTACAAATGAGTTGGTGAATGGCCTCAAGGTGTTTTCCATCAACCTCATGAAGGTTGCGGGAGCATTTGTCAACCCGAAAGGCATGAACAACCATTTGAAAAGGACCCCTTGGCTTTGAAGGCATCCTTCCACACATCGGAGGTTTCGATGGGTACCTGGTGATACCCAGACTTCAATTTAATCTTGCTGAAGTATTTCACCCCTTTGAGTTGGTTTAGAAGGTCATCAATCCATGGGATCGGGTACCTATTCCGGACAGTGATCTTGTTCAGCACCTGATATTCAATACAAAGTCTCCAAGCCTCATCCTTCTTTTGTAATAACATGATCGGGCTCCCACAGGGCAATGAAATTGGCCGGATGTGACCTTTCTGCAGCAGCTCTTGAATCTGCGTCTTGATTTCATCGTTCTCCAGAATAGAGTGCCGATAGATTGGTCCATTGGGTAGCGGCGCACCTGGGGTCAGATCAATGGTGTGCTTGACCTGACAGTGTAGAGGCACCCCTGTGGGTGAGGTGAAATTGTCCCCATACTCCTCCACAACCTAGTCCATTTGTTGTTGTCGTGTAGAGAAGCCATGTCTGGAGGTCGTGCCCACAATATTCTTCTTGCCCTGGGGGCAGATCATTAGGAAAAAAAATTTCCTGTTTTGGGAAATGAGCTTATTTCATTTCTTTGCAGTAAAAAAAGAGATAGTGGTAGGCGGTGGTACCTCTGGTATCCTGTACAGCTTATTTCCCAAGGTAATAATAAAAGCGCGAGGCCATGATTCATATATAGGATGTCGCTTCCAAAAGTATGGTTGGCCTAATAATACATCAAAACATCAATAGGAGCAATGTCACATTATACCTCATCCGTGAAGGGCTTGATGCTATAGGGAAGGGGACACTATTGGCTGACACAGAGATCTTGTCCTTGGTGAAGCCACCCGATGGTGTGTGGTTGTGGGTGCGCTGTGGTCGGCAAACCCAACCGCTTCACGACATCTTCTGAAATGAGGTTCTTTTGGCTCCCATTGTCGAAAATGAACTGTAGTGGGGAACCCTTTACCCACATCTGGGAGTGGAAAAGATGTTCCGCCTCCTCTTGATCTTCTAGTTCCTCCTTCTGGATCTTCGCAGTGGAAACAATGGCATTGGGATTTGCATCAATAATTTGTTTCATATTTTTATTCCCCTTGTCAGGTTCTGATTCAGAGTCAGAGCATGCATCTAATTCAAAAGCCCTCATCTCGGCCACGAGCGACTGCTTGGCCTAAAACCCAATTTTGTTGTGAGTGGAGTTCTTATGGAACTCACACAACTTTCTCATGTCCTTCTTTGGCTTCACGGTGTTTTTCTTTGTTTGTGGCTTTGGTAGGTTGTCTTGGGCCGCCATGCCTTGTCTTTTTCCTTTGTTCTGCGGTTTGGGGGAACCTTTCCCTTGCTTTTGATTCGAAGATCCAAAGTCTCGCTTCTTTTTCTTATATTTTTGCTCAATCTTGGCAGCATATCGGTATGCTGTACCAAGAAAGGAGATGTCGAGGAACCACATTTCCTCTTGAATGTATCTGTGTAGAAAACTGCGATACTTTAGCACCAAAATTTTCTCCGAATCTTTGATACCCAACTTTTTTCATAGGGTACGAAACATATTCGTCAGCTCATGCACATCTTCATCCCTTTGTTGTTGCAGCGTGGTCCATTGTATGTACTTGTACTCATAGCTCCCCAAGGGATAGTATTGTTCCTTGATGGAATCTCGTAAAGAATTCCAAGTGGGTACGACTGAGAATAGAGATGGTTCTATCTCATCCTTTTTCTCACAGAAGGTTTCCCACCAGTCCTTGACATGGGGGGTAGCTTTGAGGAGTGAAAAAATAATCTTCTCCCAGTCGGAAAAGTCATGAACGAAGAAATATCCTTCTAATAGATTCAACCATCTATTTATGACATCTGCATTGATTTGACCCTCAAATATGGGAATGTCAAAGTTTTCTTGTACCTTAAAGGGCTTCGTGCCTCCACAGTGGTTGATGGATGCAGATACGTTGCTAGTGGGCAGTCGTTGAAGGATCTGGGAAAAGTTATCTATCACTGCGTTCCTTTTTTTTTCGAGGGCCTCCTCAATCAATATTTGGATAGGATCTCCTGCTCCCTCATCTTTCTTTTCGTCCCCCATGGGAGGCCATTGGGGTTTGCGGGGATGATCTTGCAAAGGTTCAACCAGATCGAGCCCCAAGTCCTTACACCCCGACCTCGTTGAGGACATGCAAATAAGGATAAAGAAAAATCAGACCATTCTGATTACACTCCATTTGCAACCATCACTTGACATTCTAGTGCTGGGTGTAGGAAACAATTCAATTCCTTGGCTACCTTACAATGAATAAAATTATGGGTACTACCTGAATCAATCAGCACTATTACCTTTTTCTTCTTGATATGTCCTTCTATCTTAAGAGTTTGAGGAGCGGTAATTCCTACCAATACATTACACGATATGGTCAGACTCATTTCTTCCTCTTCTTGGGTTGGTTCCTGGTGTATATCCTCTTCTTGTTCATTTTCTTCTTCCTCTTCACAATCTATGTAAAATAATTTCTTCTTAGCACACTTATGACCTTTAGTGTATTTGCTATCACAATTGTAGAAAAGCCCTTTTGCTCTGTTTTCTTCCAATTTTTGTGGTGTCAACCTTGTAGGTTGTGGAAATCTAGGAGTAGCAACACTTCCCTCTTTATAAAAGTGAGTGGTAGGCTTCCTTTTCACCATAATTTTACATTCAATTTTTCTTGCCAACCTAAATGCCTTCTACAATGAATCAGGTTCCAAAACGTGAACTTCATGTTGGATGTTATCCTTTAAAGTACCTATGAAGATATCAAGCCTGTGTTCCTCTGGAATATCAGTTACCCTTATATTCAATTTTTGGAAGTCCTCAATGTGCTCCCCCATTAAACCCTTTTATTTGAGATTTATCAATTGGCTAAAGAAGGTGTTGCTCTTTGTATCCTCATAATGTGCTATCATTCCGTAAAAATTGACCAAGTGACAATTTTTTTACTAGAGGAAAAGCCATCGATACCATACAAATGTATTTTATTCTAAATGTAAAGTTGCAATTATAACTTTGTGTGTTTTGCACATTGTGGAGATCAAAATATTTCTCCATCTGTAGTATCCATGTTACAGGATCCTTTCCATCAAACTTCCTTATATCCATTTTTGGAATATGGTGGTTCTTCCCACCAACATTAGAGTTTATGAAATCATGATTAACATTTATTTTGTTCTCATCATGAGTTTCCTCTACTATCTTTTCACCATTAGGAATCATTTCTTGTATCAACTTTGACAAACCTTCCATGTCTTCCTTCAAACCTTCCATTTTTTCTTCCATACCATTCTTCAAACCATCCATCTTAGCTTCCATGCCATCTATCTTAGATTCCATGCCATTCTTCAAACCATCCATCTTAGATTCCACGCCTTTCTTCAAACCATCCATCTTAGTTTCCACGCCTTTCTTCAAAACTTCCAGTTAGTTTTTTGTTGCTCTTGCGAGAGTGAAATTTTGTGCACTTGCTCTCAGAATTTTGATATCTCATGTTTCCATTCTTCGTCTTCATGAGTCATAGTAGAGCTTTCTAAAGGCTTAGTAGGTGTTGAATTCTTTTTTAGGGGCCATTTTAGAATCTAATACTGATATATATTCTACAATATGCCCTTGGAATCAATTCAACTTGATTCTTCAAACAATACTTATGCAATTCGAGAAAAAAACACAACTTTTACTTTCTTTTGAGGAGCTATATATTGAAATTGAATTATCTATGTAAATGCAGATCCTCAATATCTAAAATTTGGCCTTGTAGTAGCCCTCTGAAGCTTCTTTCAAATGTCACAGGTCTGACCTGATTTGGATTCTTCAAGGAAAAGTTATGTCCAGTCTCACACAATGACCCAATTATGGACTAGTTCAATAGAGCAAACTTGTACGACTTACCACGTGTCACTGTTTCCTCCTTTGGATCTGAAATTGATAGATAAGATACTACAGTCCGTGTACTTGCGGCCACTTTTTACATCATTCCAATCCGATGCTCAGAGAGAGATCTATGAATATTTTCCCACGATCACCTCTTTGAGATGAAATTCAGAAACCTCAAAAAGCCCTAAATTCCACAAATCATATCTCTGAAAATATTGCAAACCAATATCTGAAATTTTTTTATGTTCCTCAGGATTGTGGCTTCACACTCTAAAAATTTCAGCTTCTGAACCTTCGTAGAAAAAAATTTATTACGAAAATACCACGATGACCTGTTTAGGTTAAATTCAGGAGCCTACAAAATGACCTAACTTTCACAGATCATATCTCCGAAAATATTGTGAACCAAGCTCTGAAATTTTTTGACAATGTTCCTCAGGATTTTGGCTTAGCACTCTAAAAATTTCAGATTCTGAACCTTCGTAGAAAAAATGTTATAGCGAAAATTCCACGCTGACCTATTTGGAGCAGCAAAACCCTGGAATCTCAAAGCTCTGATACCAAATGTTGTGAAACTAGCTCCAAAAAGAGAAGAAAAGAGATATCAACGACTTATAAATAAGCCACTTCAAGGGGGCAACCTCTAATACATTACAAGAATGAAAAATTCTTTGATGATTCAAATTACAAAACTTCCTTTCTATATATAGGAGTCCATGGGGCCACAATGTAATCCTAGTGGGGCCACAATGTAATCCTAGCCGACCTAACAATAATAATTTAAGGGAAAAATAATAATAATATGGGGGTTACAAGGGTACAATAATAACAATAAGGGGGTTACACTAACAACAATAAGGGACTATACTAGTAATATAGGGACCTAACAAATATGTTATAACCTACCATGACCTGGTGCACATAATAGAAAAATGGCTGCCTACCTGATTAGAGTCACACACCACTGGGGGTGCCTCTTCATTTGTGTTGAAGACTCCAACCAAGCCGTGCACAACCAAGATCACTCAGTAGAAAGGAAAGGACACAAAGGCAAAGCCCAAGCCTACCAGGATGAGAGAAATGATTGATTTAGAGAAGGAAGCCGAAGAGAAAAATGGTGAAGGTACCGAGGCCCCTATGAAGCAGACAGCCAAAGGCACTAAGAGAGGTTCTCAGGTCTCTGTGGACCCGCGCAAAAATAGGAAGGGTTCCAAGCTAGCAGGAACAGAGCACCTCACCCTCACGGAATATCATTTCAATGAAATTGATAACACGGTCAAGTCAGCCACCAAGGAAATCTACTAAATGATATGGAAGCACAATAAAAATCAGTGCTTGAGGGTGTACAGTCGGGTCTTCACGAGCTAAAAGTGCAAGCGAGTGCGATTCAAGAGAGTGTGAAGTAAGCGAGCCTGCAGCAAGCAAGTGTGCCAACTTCTAGCATCAAACAAACGAGCACGCAGCCCATCAACACAGTGCTTCCACCCCCCTTGGAAAACAAAATGATTAAGGTTCCGAGACCTACCATTACAGTTGAGTCACCTGCCTTGTGCGCTCATGTGAAAGCTTGTGGAGAGGTTTTCATTGACCTGGTGATGCTACCTAGAGGAAAACTCCACGTTATCCACACCATGATCATGGATGAGTTGAGTACCAGGAGGCCCATGCCTTCCAAGCCACCGCCGAGTCTCAGCAGCATAGAGCAAGGCTATAGAAGGAGCAACAAAATGCATAGGAGACACACCAAGCAGCTGAGGATCAACGCGTTGCGTTAGAATCCATGATTGATCGTTTGTGCAGTGACTTTCCAGAGGTCACTATCCCTGCCTCAGCTGCACCAACAACAAATCTTGATAACCTGGTCTTTGCACTCAAAGCATTGCGCAAAGAGATCCAGACTTTCTGCGCTGAATTTGAACAAAATATAGTCGAGCTACAGATGAAGCTCTAACAAGAGACATCGCCGAAGGTCCGAGCACAGCACGCAACTGAACTAAAGGCGGCCACTAACAGTGTAGTAATAGTATTGGAAGAATGTGGCACACTTCTAGATGAGGCCATGTGTGTTTGGACTTATGTTCAGACTGACCCAATGGTACAAAAATTATGGAATGAGCTCCGAATTAAAGAGTAGTAGTTTACAGAAATAAGAATGGTAGCGCCAAATTTGGTGACAACGCAGAGGCTTGCCAGAATTCATGAGGGCAAGGCCATTCAGATAGAGGTTAAGGACTTGCGTCGCCACAAACAACCACTATTAGAAAAATTACATATTACAGAGCAATGCGACACATAAAATATGTGGAAAACATAAGCACACAAAACACATAAACCTAGAGAGACATAGATATACGTGGTTCACCCAGTTTAGGCTACGTCCACCCCGAAAATCCAGTCCTTCCTTTCTATTCTCTAGAAAAATAAAGAGACACAACCTACAGCAGATCCGATGTAATATCCTTTGTTCTCTCTCACAGTATCTCTATATTTTTCTCGCTCTGAGAATACACATACAATACATAGCCACAATACAATGCACTCATACAAGCGAGGGGCAGCCTTTAATTACAGGCAGTGTTTCTGCCCCATTAAGGTACAGCGGTCCAACGCTTTGATACAAAATAAACAAGATAATCAGGCTCCACACCCAACAACTACTGGAAACACGAATGCAACCTTGGGCCAAGGAAGCCTTGTATCTGTCACGTAACCTCGACACCACCCTCAAAAGCCTGCAACAGACTCAACGCAACATCAGCCTGGCAGTTGAGGGGCCAACAACAACCAAGTTGGTAGATGAAGCACACAACACCACCGCGCAGAGCATTGAAGTCATCATTCCACTCAAGAGCTTTGTCGATGCATTAAAGGAAAAGATGAAGAAGACCGCCCCGTAGTGACTCAAGACGAGTCACAAGACTGTGTTGGGGGCTTGTTGGAGCGAGGCCCCATGGGGTGCTTTTTTGGGTTAATTTTGCTTAAGATTTTGTTATACGAGTTGCGTGTAGATGGTCAAAGGGGCTTTGGGGTGGGTCAAAGTCCCTTAATTATTGTAAAGGGTTAAAGGGAAAACCATGAGTCTCAAACCATGGTTTGAGACCATGGTATTTACGTGTTTTGATAATATAAATATGTAAGAGCAAGTCGAGTAAAGAGATATATTTTATGGTTTTTTTTATTAATGTTTTGATTTGAGTCTGTGGTTAGTCTAGGTAGAAATGCTCCTATTGGCTGTGTGCATGGAGACCTAAGTCCTAAGTTGTGTGTGGGCTCTGTTGTTGTGTGCGCAGAAAAATAGATTATACTGAATTGCAGATCTCTTAATAAAGAAGGAATTTTTGGCAAACCTAGATTCTTATGTGATTTACTGTTTAGATTATTTGTTATTTGATGTCGATCTAAACCTGTTCTGTTGATGCATATTTACTTCTGTTAATGGTTAATTGCATCTATGTGCAAGTATTAGTGTATGTTCGATAAGTAGATCTGAATGAAGTATAATCAGCTACTATGTGTGAAATATATTGAAGTAATATGTGACAATCTGTGAAAGGGTTAGATATGTTACCATTAACTATGGTTGTGCCTTCGCAGAGTAGATATAATAATTACATAATTTGTAGTAAGTCTAATAAGAATCCTTACATCAAAAACTCCCTCGGGGTGTGGAAACGGGGTTCAATACCCCCCCGATACTGATTCGGGTAAGAATTTGGTCTGCGCAATCAGATCACTGCCGAAAGGGCCAATAGTTGGAGGGTTTTGTTGGTTGTGCGATAACTCAGAACCTGGGTCAGGACCCCTCAAGTCAAAACATGTTAAAATAACAAATTTCAAAATATCATTTCATTAATATAAAGAATATTATATACTTATTTGATTCATAGTAGCTTGCTAGAAACTCAAAAAAGGAGAGCCAGTCACCTAACTTTAGGCACAAGTACAATGTAGGTTTCTCAAAGTTGGCCATTCCCAAGCCAAATCTAATGCCTTGAGGGAAACTTCTCTAAGGGCTCTATAGACCTTAGAAGATGTGAAGCCCACTCTCCTTCACGTACAAGTTTCAAGATTTTTCTCTCTACTTTTGTGTTATTTGTGGGTTTTATCTTCTGTGTTATTTTTGCTCTCTACTCAATAACCCAAATTCTCCTATATATCTCCCTTTTTCCATTACCTTTAGATTTTGTTTATATTTCCCCGTCCCTTTCGTCTTCTCACATCTACTTCTCTGTCTTTCCTTCTTCCTGGGATTTATTCCTTGATAGTTCACATGGGAAATTAGAATTCTCTAGAAAGGAGGGTATGTAGTCAATACCTCTAAGCAATGTAGATTATTTCCCCACCCTTCTCATAATTATTAGCAATTTAAGTAGTTCAACTATTACATCATGGATTTGGTCAATTAATTCAGTTAGATAGGAAGTTTCTTCAATCCTCCTTATAGCTTTCCCATTAGTCAAACTTCCCTCCTAGGCATCAAGATCCATGTTGGCTATTCTCTTCTTCAATTTAATTATCTTAAATAAAGATGCATATTACATCAATGGAAATTTAACCAATAAATCTAGGTTAATTATTATAGCATTATAAGAAGCTTCCCAAGAGGCAAAAAATGAATTCTAGGAACAAATATCGCCTCACATTAAGGAAAGGATTTCCATTGTGGAGGGAGAAATCAAGCTTGACCATAATGCCATGCATGACTATGACACTTACAATGAGATTAGTAATTGGGTGCTAGATGTTGGAAATTCTCGAGCCAGAGACATAAAATATTGGAAAGCTATTGAATTGTATTGGAAAGTTAAAAATATGGTTAAAAAAATTACTTCAAGAGAGAGATTATGTTCGTAAGGAACTCCTCATATATTTGGACAAGGTGTTATTGCAACTAAATGATATCCATAATAGACTTATGGCCCCCACTTCTCAAGACCCAAGTACTTCAAGTGTTGCTAGTAATCATGCTTAGAAAATTCATGGTGTAAATATTTAAGTTTTAAATTAAGCTGTTATGTTTAGCTACATAGATTTTTTAGTTAGTTACAATAGAGTTTATCTAAATCTCATAAGGATAGGTAACATAAAGATAATCTAGGCTTTTATGTCACTCACTTTTTAATGATTACCAAAAACTTAAAACAAACCATATAAATTGAAATTCTATCTTTTGTAATTGGTATGGTTTCTCAAATAACTAATGGACCAAATCCAATTAAAATACACTTTGATTTTACACTCACTAAAAAAAGTTAAAATTATTATTTATAAAAAAATACAAAAGATTAAACCATTTCTTTAATAATAAATGGAATTTCATATTATTAAAAACAAAATGATTATACCATTTCAAAATAATAAAAGGAATATCTACTACATCTTTGGAGAGATTTTAAGCTTACCTCTTAATCCCTCTCAATCTATTGTATTGGGTAAAATACCTCCTCAATTGGGTAAAAGACCTCCTCACATTTACAAAGTTGAGAAAAGTATATATATATTACATATATTTGGGAAAATGGGAGCCATTTCATCAATGATATTAAAAGTGTGCTTCAAATCGTTTAGAAAAACAGGGTTATTCCATTTTAAAAAACTAAAAAATAATATTTATTTAATATTTATACAATTTTTAATAAATTGTGTTAAAACCATATAAAATTTATAAATTTTTGAAAATATATTTTCAAATAAAATAAAAATAGATAAATACTATTGAATTAATTTTAACCATTGAATTTATTAAAATTGAAAAACAAACTTCAATTTTAATAAAGGTTTTAAGTCATTCCACTCCTCAAAAATATTTTAGTAATCCTTGAACTTATAACAAAACCTTATAAAAGAGAAATAACATTCTTGAAAATTTTAATATTTTAAAAACGCCTTATAAGGTATCATATTGGAACAAGTTTATTGAAAACCGAAAGAGAAGCTTTGTGAATGAGATATTTTAACTAAATGATATAGTGTAAAAGTTATATACGAAAGATTTCTATAAGCATATTTTTAGTCTATTAATATATAGAATAATTTAATAAAACATAATCCATTTAAATAAATTAAATAAAAAATTATATAAATGATTTAGTGGTAATGCAGACATTCAAAGGAAAATTTATGAATTAATATAATTAATTATGTTGTGAATATTAATACATAAATTAATATAACTAATTATGTTGTTAATATTAATTATTATTAGACATGAAAATTATGATTATTGTATATGATTGTTTTTTTTTATATATTTGAACTTATGTAGTTGAAATGGTAGGTTTTAACCTATGTAGTTGAGTGGGTAGGTTAGTTGTGTTGAAAAATGCAACAAGAAATTCTCAATTTGATTTTGTCTTGATTAAATTGAGAAAATTTGAATTTCCACATCAGCAGAGAACTTGGATGATGTTAACTTGTCTGACATGGCTTGTGTCACCTAGTTTACTCAGTAAATTCGAGTTGGATGAATTAGAGTTCAATTAAGCATGTGCGATTGCTAATTTGTAGCAATCAAGGTAAGTTATCTAAGGTTGTTTTCAGTTAAACTAGTTCTAATTGTTGGAGGAACTAGTGGAGGGTCAAGTTGTGCAGTGGGACTTCAGTCAAACTATTTAACTGATTAATACGCCCAAAATAACTAGTGCATGCAGAGAATTCGAGTTCCCCAGGCTTGGTGGAGATTCCAAGGCAGTGTAACATCAGTTGTAGACTAGTCTTGAGTGTACAAGTGTTGCATGCAGTTAGATGATCAGCCTAAGGAATTGTGCAATCCATTTTGGAGGAATTGCTAATAATAGGGGCCTAATTCCTCAAGGAACAACGTAAGGAAATAGGAGCTCAAGAAGCGGCATAAATTGACTAACTCTGGGTCATAGACTTTCAGTGAGCAAAGAGACAGGTTATGCACTTGCGGGTTGTGCTCAGTTGAGCAAAGCAATTGTAATGCATCTCTATTCATTTGATTAATGCAGGTAGACTTTGGGGTTTTTAGTAGTTTGCTTTCCCTAGGAAAATTACTTTTTGCATGTGTGTTATTTCTTACTGCATGTCTAAATATTTTGTTCTAAATTGTGAATTAATTTCCGCAGAGCAGTAGAGTGGGTTTGTGTCTTGTGATTTTGATTAAAATTGCATGAGCAACTGCAAATCTACAACATAATTTCTATAAGTTGAATGGTCAAGCTTGAACCCATGCAGTGGGTAGGTCTAGGTCTAATGGGCCAACTACAACATATGTCTCTTGAGAGTAGGTATAGGTCTAATGCGCCAGTTACAACATATGTCTCCTAAGAGTTGAACCTATGCAGTTTGCAGTTGAGTGGGGAGACATATGTCTCCTGAGAGTTGAACCCATGCAGTATGCAGTTGAGTGGGTAGACATATGTCTTCTGAGAGTTGAACCCATATATTTTGCAATTGAGTGGGTAAGTCAAACCCATGCAATTGAGTGAACACGTCTAATGAGCTAGTTACAACATATTTAATGAAATTTGAACCCACAAAATTAAGAAAACAAATTACTTACAAAACCACTTAAGCTAAAATTCTTTAAAACAATAATTTCAATTTTACTATACAAAAATGCACCTTTTTATAATTTTTTTTTTAATACATTCAAAATAACTATTTCTAGTGTTTTATTACGTTTCATCTCACCCCTTATTACATTTGCATATTAAATACGTAATCTAAAATCTTAAAAAAACCTTTAATCCGCACATTACAAAACAAATTAGGACAACATCTCCATTAAGTTGTAAAATAAAAGATGATAAAGATCCATGTTAGTGAAACGTAAAGTGAGTCCCGCCATATCTAAGTAACTTACTTTTATGAAATGAATAAATTCTTATATTAATTTATTATATTAAAATGATAACTAATATTTTATGAATTACATTCAATCTACATTCAATCACTTGTACATATAAGAAAGATAATTAATATTTTATTAATTACATACAATTACTTACAAATAAACATTTATAATTATTTTACAATTTTGAGTTCTATTTATATAGTCTTAATTATTTATGATTAAAATTATAATAATATTATACAATGCTTATATCATTTTTTTAATTAAATTATTATACATAAATAATAAAAAAATATTATATATATTTAATATCCATATTATTATTAAAATTATATATTCAGACACTTATAGTTCTATACACTTATTTTCCTAAATCATAATATAATTTTTTAAATTATATATAGTGTAATATAAGTAAGTGTTAAAATTCAACCAACATGGTACAAATTAAAAATATTATCTAGATATGATATAGATCATGAATATTGAACATATGTAACGGGTTCTTATTATCAAAAATAAGTTATTATAATTTGTTTTTATTATAAAATAATACATAATTGTTATTTTAATTTTAATTTTAAATTGTTTATTATATTGATATACATTAATAAAAATTTTAATTTTTTAATTTAATTATTAATAACTATTAAGTAGATAGTAAAGTTTTAATCTCAATAGAATATTTTAAAATATTTATAATAATATACACTAATTAAAAGTTGAGATTTATTTCTAAAGTACTTATATTATTTTTATTATTTTAATTAAAATAATTAATTAAAACAAATATTATATAAAAAAGCTTCATATAAAATAAATTATAATATTTTGAGTATATTGTATTAATAAACTATGGTATCTATTCATGGTATTGTAACAAAGTCTATTTACATATTAAAAATTTTCATACTAAAATTAAAGTAAATATTATAATACTTATTATGGATTAATACTTATTAACATTTATCAACTATTTATATAACATAAATAAAATATTAATATTACTAACTTTAAATCACATTAAAAAAAAATTAATTTGAAATTTTAATTTCAAAATATATAATAAAATATAGAACATAGATATATTCAGAATAGATTCCGTGTACATGGGGACTTGTGAATTTGTAAGAACCTCTGGTTGAGTTGGGCACATGATTTAACTTGATGTGGCCCACCGGGGTTTAAAGCGAAAGACGAGTATTCGTGAATACTTGTGCCATCAACGTGTCCCTTGGTAGTTGAAGTTGATGTGCAGTAATGGTGGGTTGCTATGCAATTTTGTAAAGTGTATTTTGAAAAATTTATAAATTAGTTTGAATTAATAGAAATTTTGGTAAGATTGTAATATTATTTGATATTTTTTTTTTGAAAATTTAGATTATTAAATTTTAGGATTTGAGGTGTTACTAAGTTTTTAATAGTGTTGAATTTGTTTGTATTATTATTTATTATGATTATAATATTATTTGATATTTTTTTTGAAAATTTAGATTATAATTATCAAATTTTATAAATTTGGGTGTCATGAAATTTTTAATAGTGTTAAATCTATTTCCACTATTAAAAAATATGTAAATATTTTAACATTCTGATTAAAAAATAAATTAACTAATTCTAACTTAAAAAATCCTATTGTCCAAATTTATGACTTATAACATAGAAGCTCCTCCACTCAACTTTGTCAAATTCCTTCAGCGGTTACCCTTTCGGCATCGTGATGTCTCCATGGCTCCAAGAAAGGAAATCTGAAAATTAACTAAAATAGTTTTTTGAGTGGGAATTTCTCAAAGGTTCAAACGGCTTTTTCTTTTTAACCACTCAAAGGTTCAAACGTTAGTTGATAGTCACAACGGCTTTAGAACGTTATAAAATAGACGGGATCGGGACATTGGTCATGAAGATCCAAATATAAATTGGAGGTCCATTAAATACCATTTTCATTTGCGAGCATTGATTTTGAAGTTGAACAATAAAAGATGGTGATATTTTCTTAAGAGTATAGTACACACTTATTATCATTAAGTGGTGACATTTTCTTAAGAGTATCATTTTTGTTCGAAGAAAAAAGCAAATTGTTTTATTATGATAGTACATATTATTAAGTGGTGATATTTTCTTTAGAGTATAATGCATATCATTATTATTAAGTTAAATTAGAGATAATTTAATGGAAATAAAATGTGATATGAAATAATATATTTATTTATTTGTAATTTATATTATTTTATTAAATGATATTTTTTTTAGAGTATAATGTGCATCATAAAAACTCTGGCTTATATAGATGTGCCAGTTCAAATCTTGTAAATTATGAGATGATACATTCAAAACTGTTCAAACACAAATGTCAAATTCTTGAATTCGTATAATACGACATGCTGGAATCAAAAAATACCCGGGCCACCCAAAAGGACATGCTACAGCCTAATAAAAGATGGTTTCTAAACAGTCATCCAAAACTAAAACAAAACTTACTACTTTAATACATCGTTTAGAAGGTCAGGACCACCATACCCAGAAAAACAGTAGTGCTCCTGAAAGACAGATAAAGTTTTCAAAAAACATCACTGGAGAAGAAACAGAGGAATACAGAGACTGACAGCGAAAATAAAAGATAAAGATCATGAAAAATTAACCGTGCCAGCAATGCTTTGACCCTCAGCATCAAACAGTTCATAATGCATAATGCCAAATACCCCTTCCAAACCTTTTTTTGATAACCTGTCTGCCTGGGAATTCTTCTCGCGAAAAATATGATGAAAGTTGATATTTGTGAAAGAGTCCCTTAGAAAATTTATGCGCTCCAGCCAGGTCACAATATAGTCCGGGGAAAGCTTAGATCCCTTGTTGAGGTGCTCAATGAGTACCTTCGAATCCCCAAACACAGTAATCTTTTCGATAAACAGCTACGAGGCAAACCATAATAAGCCCCATAAGGCCACCACTTCCGCCCTCATATTGGAACCAACACCACCATACCAGTGAATCTTATAGTGGTATTGTGGCGTAATCAACAACCACGCTCCACACCCACAAATAGAATGTTGTGAAGCCTCGTCAAAGAAACCGACAGGGTATTGGATCTCAAAAGGCCGCATTCTCTTTGAATAGTCCATCAGGGGCCTCTGCACAGTTTTCATTTTTTCCCAGAGCGTAATGATGTTATTTGAAGTCTCCACTGGACTGCTCTTAATCTCTTCAAAAATCAATCTGTTCCTACTATACCATATATACCAGTGGTATATAGCTGGCAGAATTCTGAGATTGAAACTACTCTTGAGCCCCCAAGACATGAAGTCACCTGTGGTCTCAAAATCAGGCAAATTCACCTTATAATATTTAGATAATTCCTGAAATACTTTCTTCGCAAATGAGCAATTGAAAAAAAGATGAAAATTGTCTTCTCCCTCGCTCATACATAAACAACATATACCAGGCCCAATCTTCCCCTTTCTCATTAGGTTGTCCCATGTAAGATTTTTATTATTTAACACCAGCCATAGGAACAATTTCATTTTTAGTTGTGCATTAGTCTCCCAAATGCCCCTGAAAGTTTTGTTCTCAGCCACCCTCGGTGTATCAGGAAGGATTTTATAAAATAAATCTTTCACAACCAGCATACCATTTCTTTGTAGCCCATCCCAAGTTACTCTATCACCACCATTGTTCCATAAGAACCCCCGGCTTCTCAAATCCATGGTATAAGCCTCCCACTCCTCTATATACTGATCAGGTAACTGAAGTGTCTCTGCCGATACCCATAACGGAATCCCATTTTCCTGATCTTGCAAGATTTGACTCATATAAAAAATATCCTTACCATTTAAATGGCAAATGAGTTGTCTGCTACAGGGAAAATGTTTTGAAGCACCCCACAGCCCCGATTGACCAATTAATATCTTATCCCCTTTCCCAAACTTCCATCGTAGATAAATAGCGAAAATAGGCCAGGTGTGCTTAAAACCGTTCCAAATATTAGAAGCCCCCTTAATGTTTTGCCATCCCAAGATTTGTATTTCCTCCAATCCAGAGGTTTTTAAATACTTATACTTGATGATTTCGCTCCATATACCGTTTGTTGTCAATGCCCTCCACATGGATTTCATGAGGAGAGCCTTCCCAAAGGTGGCCAAATCCTTCAAACCCCACCCACCCCGATCCTTTGGTTTCATGATCATTTCCCAGCTCGCTAGATGATACTTTCCCTTCTTTTCTCTCCCATTCCATAAAGAATCCATCATGACCTTTCTAATGTTTTTAAGGATTTTTTTTGGTATGACAAAAATATGAGCCCAAAAAACCATTAATTGTTGAATTACTACCTGTATTAGGATAACTCTACCACCCAATGATAGCCATTTGGTAGTCCAACTCCTTATCCTCTTCTCTGTTTTAACAATCAACCAAGACCAGTGCTTTATAAGATAATTGTTGGGTTTCAAATTAAAACCCAAGTATTTGAAACCTAATCATAACGACGCTGTGTTGAAATTGAATAATGCTCCAACTGCAACGACAATCTCATCCCCTTCCTCCTCATAGTATATACACGATTTACTGTTGTTTGCCATCATACCGGTGGCAGCACAAAAACTGGTAAAGATTTCATGAAAAACAAGCCAGACAGATCTAGAGATCATACCAAAGAGTAAAACATCATCAAAAAATAAGTTATGGCTAATCTACCTCAAATATGATAGCTTAATACCCTTAATGTGGCTTAATGATACAACTTTACTAATTTTTGTACTCAGAGTATCCATCACCAAGATGAAAAGGAGCGAAGACAGTGCACATCCTTGTCTCAAGCCTTGTCCAAGCCTGAAGAAGCTCGACACCACCCCATTAATAATAACCGCCATGGATGTGTTGGTCACGCATCCCATGACCCAATTGACCGAGAGCCTGTCAAGACCAATTTTGAATAGAATCATTCTAAGGAGCCTCCAATCAACCTGATCGTACGCCTTACAGAGGTCAATCTTCATGACCATAGCCTGTAGATTTTTTGTATGGATAGAGTGTATTACTTCTTGTGTGGATGCCATCGCATCATGAATGCACCTATCTTTCAGAAATCCAACCTGCTCCGGTGTAATAAATCTGGACAACACCCTTTTAAATCTTTCAGCAATAGCTTTAGAGATAACTTTGTATAGTGTGTTGCATAGAGGGTGTGTAAGTTTGTAAAAAGGTGTGTAAGTTTGTGTACGTTACTGTCTCTTTAAAATAAAAATAAAAAATAAAAAATATATTTTAAATAGAAAAATTAACACAAAATAATTTGTAAGTAAAGAAATTTGATCTATCTAACATTATATTTTAAATAGAAAAATTAACACAGAATAATTTGTAAGTAAAGAAATTTGATCTATATAAAATTATATTAAATCCATACTTAAAATAAATTTTAAATATAAATTATATATATATATATATATATATATATATATATATATATATATATAAACTTTACTCAACAAATAATATTGATTTTAGAATGTTTAATTTTTATTTTTCCCTAACATAAAAATGATACTCATATTCTCGTAATGTAGGAATTCCGGTCAAATTTAAATTTTTATAAAGAATATGGGACAATATCCTTCATAAATGGGTTAAGCAGAAACTATGACCTTTAATAGAAAGTCTCTAATTTTTTTATATAAATATTTATTGAAAAATGTAATGTGAACACCACATTTTTAGTGTGGTTTACTTGAGAAAAAATTACTTTTAAGATTTGTGAATAAAGCAAAAATTTGAAAATATATGGTTTCTTTTAGTCAATAAAGTTGAAATTTAAAAATATAAGAAAATTGAAATTTAAAAATATAATTATTATCAATTTTGATTATTTTATAATTTAAATTTGTATAATTATTTTACATATAATAATTAAAATACATCAACTTGATTATCAAATTATATTTCTATTTATATGAATTTATAAAATGGATCTAGAATATGAATATTAATGTCCACATTTTTATTATGGTTTAAGCGACTCCAACTTAAAATTGTTATAATATTAAAGAGGACAAAAAGCTTTATAGAAGTCTTGTGACATTCCATACGAATACCAAATGGACGGACAATGTAAACTATAAATAACAATATACATTTATTTTGTATTTTATTTATTTTTATTTTTATTGGTTTATTTATTTATTTTTATTTCATATTTTAAATTTTTTTTAACGTTAAATAGAATTAATTATTAAATAAAATAACTGTTTTGATGAGTTGAATCACATAACATATAATTATTAAAAATAAAATAAATATATAAATTTAAACTATAAATATTAATACTTAGGTCTGCGGTGAAAATTTACATTAATACTTGGGTCTGCGGTGAATTTTCTCCATTAATACTTGGGTCTGCCGTGAATTTTCTCCATTAATGCTTGGGTTTGTGGTGAAAATTTTGCGGTGAATTTTCTCCATTAATACTTGGGCCTGTGGTGAAAATTTTGTGGTGAATTTTCTCTATTAATACTTGGGTTTGTGAATTTTCTCGATTAATACTTGGGTATGCGGTGAATTTGCACATATTCCTTATCTCTTTTTAATACATATTTGCTCATATATTCTCAAGTATGAATAATTCACCATAGCTACCAAAGATTACCAAAGGTAGACCTAGCACAACTACTCTACAGAGCCTTTATGAGTATATAGAGTCTTTAGAGAAACGTAGAGAAGAAAGAGAAGTCAAGCTACAAACCCAGTTAGAAGCCATGCTGGAAAACAAATTCACATCTCTTGAAGACAAGATTCAAAAACAAATAGAAAATAACATAGAACTATTGGAGAATAAAATGGAGGCAATGGAGACTAGGTTGTAGGTCATAGAAAAACAAAACCAAGATATGAACCAAACATCCCAGCATCACATCCCAGCAAGGAGATGTTGATAATATAGAGAGTCTTAAAATGAAAGACATGATTAAAGAACTAGAAGAAAAAGTTAACAAGAGTCTCACCCTAAATAGTGGGGCAGGTAAATTAGATATCAAACCAATTAAAGATGAAATGAAAAAATTGATCAAATTAGACCATGAGCATAACAAAAGGGCCTTGAACCTTATAATCTTCGGTTTGAAAGAGGAGGTAGACAAGGATACTTTAGCCATAGCCCAGACTGAATTACATAATAGATTACAAATTGAAACCACATGTCTCACAGAAGCACAAGATTAGGGAAATTAACTGAGAATAAAGGAAGGCTGATTCGAATAAAGGTGAGCTCTACTGACCATAAATATGACACACTTAGTAAAACCTCAAGTCTAAAAGGAACAAGAATATTTATAAACGAAGATCTCATTCCAGAAGATCAAGCAGAATTAAGAAAGGAGGTTCAAAAGGTAAAATAAGCTAGGAAGGAAGGAAAATGGGCAATAATCAGAAATAGAAAAGTCATTATTCGAGATAGAAACCAAAAAGATAGTAATAAATAGCAATTCAACATGCTCTGAATTCTTCCTTGGAACTGTTGGGGCTTTCCATGGAACAAAGGCCCCAAGCTAAGTTGGATCTCAAATGATGTTGATATTATATTGCTTGTTGAAACTTGGGAGCATGAAGAATCTAAGGTCCCTAACATATATGGCTTTGCACTATGGTCTACCTGGAACAAGCGATCCTCTAGTAGAGGCATTGGGGGCATAGCTTACTACATTAAGAAGAACATCTCCCCCCATGCTAGGATTTATAAAAACGACCCTTACAACCAATATAGTTGGATTGAGATTACTGACATTAATGATAAAAAGACCTACATAGCAATCTGTTATTTTCCCCCCATTAATTCTAACTTCTATAAGAAAAATAATCTAGATAAAAATAGTCCTTACAATGGTTTAGAGAATGATATTTCTAGCCTAAGGAATGAAGGTAATATCCTTTTAGTGGGTGACTTTAATGCTCGAACTTCAAGCAACCAAGCTATTCTTCTAAGCAATCATTCCAAACCCAATCATCTTTGGTTAGACGAAGACCTTACTCTGGCTAGCCGGTACAAAAGGAGCTATAAAGGCCTCGAGGATAATTTGTTTGGGTCGGAGCTAGTCAAGCTCTGTAGTGCTCAAGATCTCATAATTTGCAATAGTCTAAAGAAGTGGCCCAATTCTAGCCAGATGACTTGCATCCATGAGCTTGGCAGCAGTGTGGTAGACTATGTTATTTCCGATCTCCCTTTATACAATGAAATAATAAGTTTTGACATCTTAGACGACCACGAGCCTGACTCTGATCATAGGCCTTTACTCATAACTCTCAATTTTGTGATGTATAGATATCCCATAGAAGATAATCCTTATAGTCAAAAGAACTTAATCTTTGATAGAAATAAAAATGATCTCTTTCTAAATGAATTAAAAACTAATTTGCTTCCTTTATCTAGTATAAACAACATAGATGACCTTTATCATAATTTTACTACAACCCTCTCATATTCTATTAACAAGTTCTCAATTGAAGTCTCAAGTAATAAAAGAAATAACAAAACCAACCCATGGTATGACAAAGATTGTAAAAGTGCGAGGAGAGAAATTAAGGAAGTTGTTGATGAATATCTCAAAATTGACAAGATAAAAATCTACAAAGCCCTAACTAAAAGGAAAAAAGGGCAATATATTCGTAAAAGACAAGAGAATCTCTTACACCTCTCTAAGGTGGCTCCTAAGAAATTCTGGAGGCAGATTCTAACTAGGAAAACTAAATATAATAATAAATTTCTTTACACGACTGGAATTCCTATCTTAAAAAGCTTTATGAATCTCCAAATGCCAGGGATTTTGAAACCCTACTCACAATGAAAGAAGTTTTCTCATTAGAAGACATTGATTTTGGGGTTAAACACCTGGAAAATGGGAAAGCTAAAGACATTGAAGGTTACCGGGCATAAATCTTAAAAATTGGAGGTCCTGTCCTCATCCCCCACATCCACAAGCTTTTCAACCAAGTGGTCAAGCAAGGGTTCCCTAAACCTTGGACTCAGAGCCTCATTATCCCTATTTTTAAAAGTGGGGATACAAATAACCCTCTAATTATCGGACAATTATGATCAGCCCTCTCTTAGCCAAGTTATATGGTATTATTTTGGAAAAGAAGTTGAGCATTTGGCTTGAAAGTGAAGGTAAGTAGGCTAAAGGCCAAGTGGGTTTTAGAAGGCAACACTCAACAACGGACCACCTCGTTACGCTTAGGATCATTGTGGAGGAATGCCGCAACGATAAATCCAATATCTTCTGTTGCTTTGTGGACATTAGAAAGGATTTCGATACGGTTCCTAGAAACAACCTATGGAATATATTAGAAGAGCTAAATGTTCCTTTCGAACTAAGAGTGGCCGCTATAAGGTTATACGAGAATGTAATTGCCAAGTTAAAGAGCAATGAGGGGTGGTCGAAAGATATCAAGTGTAATATCGGAGTTAAACAAGGTTGCCCCCTCTCCCCTACCCTATTTGGAATTTACATTGACAAGCTAGAAGGTTGTTTAGAGGACGTAGGATGTGCTGGCACGATCTTAGCTGGGATAGTCATCATCCTTCTTCTCTATGCTGATGATATTGTTCTTCTCACAAGGTGCCCATCTGATCTTGATAAGAAACTTAGACTTCTTAAGGATTTCTGCTCTACCATGGGTATGTCTGTTAACACTGAAAAAACAAAAGTTATGATTATCAAAATCAAGAAGGACACGTATGCTAATTTTATGTATGACAATAGTAACTTGGAGGAAGTGTCTTCTTACAAGTACCTAGGAATTGATATTCATCACAAGCTCAACTGGAACTATAGCATTCAGAAAAGGATAAATGGGGGGTGGAAAGCTTATTTTGGTCTTGAAAATAATTGTAAAACGACAAACCTTGTAATGTGGGATAGAAAGAAGTTCCTCTTTGAAACTTTAGTCACTCCTATTATCTTATATGGATGTGAGGTTGGGGTTGCAGCATCTCTAGAGAATCCTAGAGAAAGATTGAGAAAATCCAGAAGCGTTTTATAACTTATAACCTTAAAATTAAAATCAATACACCCTATCCTATTCTCCTTATAGAAGTAGGTCTTTCCCCTATCGAGAGCCTACCTATGACTAGGCTTCTGTTGTACAAGCTCAATAGCAGAGGAGACCATAGAATTCCTAAGATAGTTTTAAATTCCAGCCAAACCACCTAAGGCTTAAACGAGGTTGGTATAAAGACACCAGGGCCTGGTTAAACCATTGGGATATCGACAAGAATGTTGCATTGCAAAACATTAATAACATTAAAAAAATTGTTACTTCTAAGTTCAAAGAAATAATGTGGTGTGAGAAAGATCTAGCAGCTAAAAGAAAATTAAGATATTATAAGGAGGTCATCAACCCCACCCTAGAAGATCAAAAGTATCTCTCTGTTTTAACTAGCTCAAAGAAGAAAATTAATATAGCCAATATTAGAACGAACTCTCATGAGCTCCATAGTGAAACAGGTCGTTGGACAGTTCCTAAAACACCATGGATGGAAAGGATTTGCCATCTTTGTGAGAATATGAACATCGAGGATGAAAATCACTTCCTCTTAGAGTGCCCTGCGTACAACCACATTAGAGCTCAATTTCATAATCTTTGTTACAATACTGACCTTCCTAGCCTTTTAAGATGTCAAAATTATAGTGAGCTCGGGAGGCTTCTCTCCAAGCTTTTTGAGCATAGGAATAAAATCTTAAATCAAACTAAATAACTCTTTTCTTTAGGTCCGATAGACCAAAGATTAGTTTGAGTGGACGTTAACCATCATCATCATCATTATTTAATTATTTTTAACATTTAATTTATTCAATAAAAATAAAAACAAATAAATAATTATTATTCTAAAAATAAATATATATAAATAGTAAACATTTATTTTGTTCTTCATAAATATATTAAATTAATAATTATTGTTTTTATTAAAAATAAATATAAATATATGAAATTCAAATTATAAACATTAATTATTTGATTTATTCTTTATATAATAAATAAACTATTATTATTTTGATTTGAGTCAAACTATTACTTGATCAGATTTTCCATCTTGTCCTGATGATGAATCACAGGCTAGTTCAAAACGCATTGACCAAATCTATTTTGATGTGATTTTCATTTTAATCACAATTTATGGATCACAGAAGCAGAATTCCTAACAATATACATTATGTAATAGTCTAAACACGTTATGGAATAGTGTGTTTTTTTTGTTCTTTTTTCTTTTAACCATGAAAATGTAAATGATAATAAAAATCAACATTTCTAACTTTAAATTTAATGAAATTTATTTTAAATTAGTAAAATTGTAAATATTAAATGAAAATATTATAATTTAATGATAATAAGATTTTAAATTGATAAAATTTTACATATTTAATGAAAATATTATATAATTTAATGATAAGAATAATATTTGAAAATATTTAATCGATTTGTATATTAAATATAACAATTTAATAGTTTAAATTACACTTTTAACTAAAAAATAATTACGGTAACACATAATTTCAAAAGTGTAACATTTTTTAACTTAATTTTTTATTTATATAAAAAATTATATTATTGTTGACTAATTAGCAAAATTTTATCGATCTTACTCTTACCAAATTTGTTACCCAGTAGAAAATTTCCAAAATCGATTATCATGAGCCAACAACATTTTGTTGTCCAAAACTAGAGAGGATTCAAGAACACAATACTAGAAAACCATCAAGATCAAGGCAAAACAAATTGCCATTAGGAGTCAGATAAAGTTATCAGAGCAGGATTCTCTAGTCTAGGACCGGGAGGAGGTGGCAATTGAAATTTGCAATGAACATATTTTTCAATATGGCCTAAGCAACCATCTATATGTTCCAAGCTTTCCTGCAAGCCATTGGTTTTGTTAGAGATGGGCCAGGTTATACTACATGTGTCATTGGCTCTTTTGGAGGTCATTCATGAAGGAAAAAATGCATTTCAATCATCATGCCTTGCATTTAGGGGTTGCTACATTAACGTATTTTGTTGCATGTGTATGGTAAGTATTTTTCTTAATAAGTTGGAATCTAATACGAAGTGCTTGTTTCAATGTGCTAGCCCCTCCAAGTAGGTATTCGCTTCTTGCATGTTGTGTGAAATTATCGCTTGAGAAGTTGTTAACTCTACTTGAGTTGGAGCCTCAAGAAGAGGCCAACTTGACTATCCCCTTTCTCCATTGCCCCTACAGGGGCAACTATTCTGACATGGCCTACTAAAAATAACTAAATACCAATGGCATCCAAGGTTACATAATTTACCAGAGAGTGCCTAGAAGGAAATTCCCATGTTCCTAGAAAAGAGCAGGGACCTTGGTCCTAGGGAATGAACTAGTGTTGTAGGATCCCAATCCACCAATGCGACCAAAACAAGAACAAAAAACACCCTCCTGGCACGTGTGTACTCAACCACTAAATGGGATATCAAAAACATAAATTTCCAGGGACCATTGAACTGAGAACTTGGTCATAACCCTTAAGCGTGAACCACAAACTAACCCTAAAAAAAACTTGTAGTAAATGAAACATACCATAAAAAACATCATTTAGAGTGAAACATGAGTCCCAAATAATTGACCAATGTTGTAGGCCCATATTCCAGTACTAGTGCGACAAGAACGACAATAACAAACCCCCTCCTCTTAGTTGTTTACTTGATCATTGTAGGGATACCAAGAGCAAGTAGGTTGAGATCCTAGTTGTAACCCCTAGGCGTGAACTATATATCGGCCCCCAAAATAAATTGCAATATGCCAAATAGACCACAAAGACCAACATCCAAGGTAAAATACAAGAGGGGACCCCCCGTAAGTGAACCAGTGTATCACAATAACGAAGATTAAAAACTAAGCTAACCAAGAAGCCCAAATTACCTCTAGGACTAGCTAAATTCAAATATAATAGCTCTTTTGTAGGCCTGCCACTAGTTGGAGAATCTTGTGTCCCTCTCTCTTTGCACTCAGCAACTCCCTAGACATTGAGGTTTGTCTAGAACTAGGATCCTAAAATTTACCAACAAACCTTCATCATGAATTGATTCACAAGAAATATGGCCAATTTGGCAAGAAATATCCATCCCATAAATTTAAGCCCAAGCTTATAGGGCCTCCATGTGAGCGACCCCTCGACCTCTCATTGCACCAGATCAACAACATCAACGAGTAACCATAGAGAAAAATTGCAAAACATTAAGCGAGTTCCTTATTGAGTTAAGAGCTATTAGAACACTTTTGATGCATGGGGAGAGCATGCCATGTTTTCCCTTGCCTTTATGGGCCTTGGGATTAAGTGGGGTGGATGGCAGCTCCCCACCCCCTAAAACCCAAGTAATGCTTTAGTCATCCACCCCCATTGGGGTTAAAAATTTATAATTTTTATTATAATGCAAGAGATATACATTAAAATATCATAGAGAGTATGGATAAATAAATCAATTATATATGTCAATTGGGTTTAGCTTGAGTAGTGGAGAAGAATTATAGTTATCCTTTCCATTCATGTTCATTTCCCCCAAGTGACACATTGAGTGTTTTAATAAAAATGAAAATTTTAAAACAAGTCCATGGGACCTAGAATAGTCAGTGATATAGTGCATTGTTAAGGCACTCTTTATGTGAAGATCGTAATAAATCCTATGGGTCTAGGAGAGCACACATTAAAAAAAATAATTGTTTAAACCTAGTTATTGTTTATAATTTTTTTATTATCTTTTAAAAATAAAAATTTAGTTATTTTGAATTTATTTAAAATAAATTACCCATAATATGTTAAGGTGCTCGTTATGTGAAGTTCATTGATTCAAAACCTCATGGGAAAAAAAAATCGAATCATGTTAAGGATTGGTGTGGCCAAGGTTGGGTGCAATCCCTAGGTGATTATGATAACCTAGATGTCTTAGGTCGTAGTTCCTTAACTAAAAGATAGTCCTACAAATCATGAAGCAACTAACAAACAAAACTAAATAAATAGTATTTAAAATAAACTAGAATTATTAGAAGCAAATTTTGTATCAATATTTTCATCCATCAAATTAAATTCTAATTAACTATAGAATTACAATTAATTTTTTTAATTACATAAATAAATTGTCAGCAGATTAAGTTTATGTATGTATATATATATATATATATATATTGATCCAGATTTATTCAGGAATGCAACAGAATACACATGTAACCATAAATACAAATATGCAGCGGAAATAACACTTCATTTCATTAATATCAAAGAACTGAAATTTGCTTACAGATCAAATAGAAATAAACTAGTTAGGGCGTTGGTAGCTTATCTATGAGAAGAGATGTGGTGGCTATAGGCCTCTAAATTGAGTTACAATGAGGCTCGAGGGCCTATTTATTATTTAGAAACAATGGAAAACTCTAAACATCGAAAACCCTAACCCTAGGAGATGAAGCGCCAAAACTATGGGCCCCGTTTGGGTAAATTGGTGTTTCAACTTCCCGGGGACATAACTTTGGCATACGATCTCCATTTGACGTGCACCATACCAAGTTAGAAAGATCTATCTGAGGAATCCAAATTTCAATTTTGGTTTTCCCAAAAAATGTCATTTAGAGCCTCAAAACGGCTCCAGAAGTTTAGGATGCGAAAAACTGTCAAAAATAGTAAGTTGTGTCGAAACTGAAAAAATGAAAGAGACAATGGTGGGGCCCCAAGTGGAATAGGTGGGTGGCCACCAATATCCACTTGGATCATTCCTCCCCCCTTAGGAAGCAATGGTCTCGATTACATTGAGTTCTTCCATGAGATGAGGAAACTTCTTCTCAACTTGGTCCCTGGTGAACCACTTGCCTTGATGCAGGAGTTGGCCAGTGTTGAAAAACCGTACAGTTGTATATTCTGTTGGTGAGTGTTCTTGATTTTAATGTCCATGATACAATCTGTGGTGGCCTGTTCCATGTAGCATGGGTTTAACTCTGTTGTTGTGAGTTGTTCTGCAATGTCAGAGGTGTCCAATAGAGGTGGGAAGTAGGGATGAAGGCAGTCCACATTGAATACTGGGTGTAAACCAAGGAATGGTGGAATACTGAAATTGAAGGCATTGTTCCCTACCACCTTTGTGATTTTGTACGACCCATATCAGAGTGGGCGAAGCTTGCAGTGGGGTCCAATGAGGTGCTCCTTCTGCAAATGAAGCCACACTTTTTCGTCCACCTGGAAGTTGTGTGGTACCCGATGTTCATCATGTAGTTGCTTGTACTTAGCATTGGATCTATCCAATATGTCATGAACTTGTTGGAATATGTGTTGAATGCACTCGCTGAAGCTGTTCGCTTTGTTAGCTTCAGACTGGACAAGAGCCGAATCTACCTGAGTAGCCACAAATGGCATGGCTACGTTAATGGGACATAGTGGCTGGAATCCCAAGCCCACCTGAAAGGGGTTGTGGCCGGTTGAGCTATGGAGAGCCTGATTATAACTATGTTGTAAATAGGGGAGGCTCTCATCCCATGTGCGTGGATGCTTTGAATTGTACATGCGCAGAATGTGTACAATCATCCTGTTGACGATCTCTGTCTGGCCATCAGTTTGGGGATGGAAAGCTGTGGACTTGGTGAGCTTGGTGTCCAACATTGACCGAAGGCTGGACCAAAATGTACTGAGGAACTTGCTGTCATGATCTGATGTGATAGACTGTGGGATCCCAAAGTGCACCCAGACTCGTTCAAAGAAGAGTTTAGCAGTGGCTTTTGCTGTGATATTCTTCTTGCAGGCCGCCATAATGGCCATCTTCGACAATCTGTCGACGACCACGAAAACACAATCATTTCCATGCTTAGTAGAAGGAAGGCCTGACATGTAATCCATGGAGATGGATTCCCAAGGTTGACTAGGGGTAGGTAACGGAGTATAGGGGCCTTTCTTCTTGATGGTTAGTTTGGAAATGGCACAAGCAGTGCAGGATATGATGTACTTCCCGACATCCTATCGAAGGTTCGGCCAATAGAAATACTTCTGTAGTACTGCCATTGTTTTCTCGACCCCAAAATTCCCAGTGACTCGATTATAGTGTGCTTCCCATATCATCTTCGCACGCTCGCTTGAAGGAACACAAAGGTGTCCCAGGTGACATAACAGTGCATCTTGGAGGTGAAAATTTGGAACTTGCGTATCCCCCAAGAGTGCCTTGTATGTGTGGTCAAATTCTGGATTGCTCTTGTAGAGAAGTGGCCAATCAAAAGTCTCGTGCCCACAAGAGTTGAGAACAGTGGTTAGTGCCATGATCGGTGGTTGGATGAGGCAGTCTGCAACATTATTGGTGCTACCCTTCTTGTAGTTGATGTTCCAATGAAACCGTTGCAGATATGTGGACCACTTCTCATGGCGATCGTTCGATAACTTCCCTTCTGTCTGTATGAACTGCAGGGGTCGGTGGTTGGTGTGGATGATTGTTTCCTTCCCCAAAATGTAATGCTTCCATTGTTGACAAGCCTGCACAATGGAATACATTTCTTTGTCATAAGTGGGATACTTGCGAACTGTGTCGGACAATGTCTCACTGTGATATGCCACTGGATGCCCTTGTTGAGTAAGAACTGCCCCAATAACATAATTAGAGGCATCTATCTTGATCTCAAATGGATGTTGCAAGTCTAGTAATGTGAGCACTAGGGCAGACCAAAGACGATGTTTCAATTCTATGAATGCCTTTTGTTGAGATTCCGACCAAAAGAATTTTTCTCTCGCTCCTCCCTTGGTGACTTGACTCAAGGACCAAGTGATATGAGAGAATCCCAACACGAACCTGTGGTAGAAATTAGTAAGACCCGGAAAGCTGCAAAGCTTTGTTAGAGTGGTTGGGGCTGGCCAGTCCCGAATGACTTGGATCTTGGTTGGATCCACATGCGACCCCCATTCATCAATAATGTATCACAGATATTGAACCTAGGTCATGCCAAAAGTGCACTTCTCCAAATTGGCACACAACTTGTGTTGCGGTAGTGTTTGGAGGACTTGTAAAATGTTGTGGAGGTGATCTTCCCAAGTCTGGCTGAAGATCAGAATGTCATCCATGTACACTACTACAAATGAGTTGGTAAATGGCCTCAATATTTTGTCCATCAACCTCATGAAGTTTTCGGGAGCATTTGTCAACCCGAAAGGCATGACCAACCATTCGAAAAGGCCCTCCTTGGCTTTGAAGGCAGTCTTCCACACATCAGAGGGTTCGATGGGTACCTGGTGATACCCAGACTTCAAGTCGATCTTGTTGAAGTATTTCGACCCTTTGAGTTGGTCGAGAAGGTCATCAATCCACGGGATCGGGTACCTATTCTGGACAGTGATCTTGTTCAGCGCTCGATAGTTAATACAAAGTCTCCAAGTCCCATCCTTCTTTTGTACTAACATGATTGGGCTCCCACAAGGTGATGAACTTGGCTGGATGTGACCTTTCTGTAGCAGCTCCTGAATCTGCCTCTTGATTTCATCGTTCTCCAGAACAGAGTGCCGATAGATCGGTCCATTGGGTAGCGGTGCACCTAGGGTCAGATCAATGGGGTACTTGACCTAACAGGGTAGAGGCACCCCTATGGGTGATTTGAAAATGTCCCCGCACTCCTCCAAAACCTTTTCCATTTGTTGTTGTCATGTAGAGGAGCCATGTATGGAGGTCGTGGCCGTAATATTCTTCTTGCACTGGGGGCGGATCATCAAGAAAACAAATTTCCTAGTTTGGGAAATGAGCTTACTGCATTGTTTTGAAGTAACCAAAGAAAGAGTGGTAGGTGGTGGTACCTCTGGTATCCTATACATATTATTTCCCAAGGTAATAATAACAGCGCGAGGCCGTGACTCATACATAGGATGTCGCTTCCACAAGTATGGTTGGCCTAATAATACATCAGAAACATCAATAGGAGCAATTTCACATAATACCTCATCTATGAAGGGCTTGATGCTATAGGGAAGGTGACACTGTTGGCTGACACGGAGATCCCGTCCTCGGTGAAGCCACCCGATGGTGTATGGTTGTGGGTGTGCTGTGGTCGGCAAGCCCAACCACTTCATGACATCTGTTGAAATGAGGTTCTTTTGGATCCCATTGTCGACAATGAACTATATCAGGGAACCCTTTACCCACATCTGGGAGTGGAAGAGACGTTCCACCTCCTCTGGATCTTCTGGTTCCTCCTTCTAGATCTTCATAGTGGCAACAATGGCGTTGAGCTCTGCATCAATAATATGTTTCCCTTTCTCATTACCCTTGTCAGGTTCTGATTCAGAGTCGTAGCATGCATCTGATTCAGAAGCCCTCATCTCGGCCATGAGCGATTGCTTCGCCCGACACTCACTTGTGTTGTGAGTGGAGCTCTTATGGAACTCACACCACTTTCATGTGTCCTTCTTTGGCTTGGCGGTGTTTTTCTTTTCTTGTGGCTTTGGCAGGTTGTATTAGGCCACCATGCCTTGGATTTGTCCTTTGTTTTGTGGTTTGGGGGCACCTTTCCCTTGATTTTGATTCGCAGATCAAAAGCCTCGCTTCTTCTGCTTGAATTTATGCTCAATCTTGGCAACATATTGATATGTCGTACCAAGCGAGGAGATGTCGAGAAAATCCATTTCCTCTTGAATGTATCTGTGTAGAAAAATTCGATACTTTAGCACCAAATGTTTCTCTGAATATTTGATACCTAACTTTGTGCGCAGGGTGTGGAACAGATTCGTGAGCTCATGCACATCTTGATCCATTTGTTGCCGCAGCGTGGTCTATTGTATGTACTTGTCCTCATAGCTCCCCATGGGATATTATTTTTCCTTGATGGCATCTCGAAAAGAATTCCCAGTGGGTATGGCTGAGAATAGAGAGGGTTATGTCTCACCCTTTTTCTCATAGTAGGTTTCCCACCAGTCCTTGATATAAAGGGTAGCTTTGAGGAGTGAAAAAATAATCTTCTCCCGGTCGGAAAAGTCATAAACCAAGAAATATTCTTCTAATAGATTCAACCATCTATCTACGACATTTGCATCTATTTGACCCTCAAATATGGGAATTTCAAATTTTACTTTTACCTTAAAGGGAGTCACGCCTCCAGAGTGGCTGTTGGATGCAGATGTGCCGTCGGTGGGTAGTTGTTGAAGGAATTGGGAAAAGTTATCCATCATCGCATTCCTTTGTTTTTCGAGGGCCTCCTCAAGCAATATTTTGATAGGATCTCCTACTCCCTCATCTTTATTTTCATCCCCAATGGGCGGCCATTGGGGTTTGCAAGGCTGATCTTGCAAAGGTTCAACCAAATTGAGCCCCAACTCCTTATACCCCGACCTCGTTGGGGACATGCAAAGAAGGATCAAGAAAAATTAGACCACTTTGATAACACTGATCCAGATTTATGCAGGAACGCAACAGAATACACATGTAACCATAAATACAAATATGCAACGGAAATAACACTTCATTTCATTAATATCAAAGAACTAAAATTTTCTTACAGACAGAATAGAAATAAAATAGCTAGGGCGCTAGTAGCTTCTCGCTGAGAAGAGATGGGGCAGCTACAAGCCTTTTAACTGAGTTACAATGAGGCTCAAGGGCCTATTTATTATTTAGAAACAATGGAAAACCATAAACATCCAAAACCCTAACCCTAGGAGATGAAGTGCCAAAACTATGGGCCCCATTTGGGTAAATTGGTGTTTCAACTTCCCGGGGAAGTAACTTTGGCATAAGATATCCGTTTGACGTGCACCATACCTCGTTAGAAATATCTATCTGAGGACTAAAATTTTTGATTTCAGTTTTCCCAAAAAACATTGTTTAGGGCCTAAAAACGGCTCTAGAAGTTCAGGACCCGAAAAACTGTCAAAAATAGTAAGTTGTGTCGAAACTGAAAAACTGAAAGAGACAATGGTGGGGCCCCATGTGGAATAGGTGGGTGGCCACCAATACCCACCTGGATCATTCCTCCTCCCTTAGGAATAATTGGTCCCCATTGCTTTGAGTTCCTCCATGAGATGATGAAACTTCTGTTGAACTTGGTCCCTGGTGAACCACTTGCCTTGGTGCAGGAGTTATCTAGCTTTGATAACCCGACACAGTTGGATATTCTGTTGGTGAGCGCTCTTGATTTGTATGTCCATGATACAATCTGTGGTGGCCTGTTCCATGTAGTCTGGGTTTAACTCTGTTGTTGTGAGTTGTTCTACAATGTCAGAGGTGTCCAGTAGAGGTGGGAAGTAGGGATGAAGGCAGTCCACATTGAATACTAGGTGTAGACCAAGGAATGGTGGAATACTGAGCTCAAAGGAATTGTTCCCTACTGCCTTGGTGATGGTGTAAGGCCCATATCAGAGCGGGTGAAGCTTGCGGTGGGGTCCAATGAGGTGCTCCTTCTGCAAATGTAGCCACACTTTGTTGCCCACCTGGAAGTTGTGTGGTACCCGATGTTGATCATGTCGTTTCTTGTACTTAGCATTCGCTCTGTCCAATATGTCATGAACTTGTTGGCGAATGTGTTGAATGCACTCGATGAAGCTGTTTACTTTGTCAGCTTCAGACAAGACATAAGCCGAATTAGTCTGAGTGGCCACAAATGGCATGGCTACGTCAATGGGACATAGTGGGTGGAATCCCAAGCCCACCTGAAAGGGGTTGTAGCTAGTTGAGCTGTGGAGAGGCCGATTATAACTATGTTGTACATAGGGGAGGCTCTCATCCCATGTGCGTGGATGCTTTGAATCGTACATGCAAAGAATGTGTACAATCATCCTGTTGACGACCTCTGTCTGGCCATCATTTCGGAGATTGAAAGCTGTGGAATTGGTGAGCTTGGTGTCCAACATTGACCAGAGGCTGGACCAAAATGTGCCGAGGAACCTGCTGTCATGATCTGATATGATAAACTTTAGGATCCCAAAGTGAACCCAGACTCATTCACATAAGAGTTTAGTAGTGGCTTTTGCTGTGATATTCTTCTTGCCGGCCGCCATAATGGACATCTTTGAGAATCTGTCGATGACCACAAAAACATAGTCGTTTCCATGCTTAGTATAAGGAAGGCCTGACATGTAATCCATGGAGATGGATTCCCAAGGTCAACTAGGGGTAGGTATTGGATTATAGAGGCATTGCTTTTTGATAGTCGGTTTTGCAATGGCATAAGCAGTGCAAGATCTGATGTACTTCCCGACATCCTGTCGAAGGTTTGGCCAACAGAAATACTTCTGTAGTATTGCCACTATTTTCTTGACCTTGAAATGTCTAGCGAATCGACTGTAGTGTGCTTCCCATATCATCTTCACACGCTCGCTTGAAGGAACACAAAGGTGTCCTAGGTGAAATAACAGTGCATCTTGGAGGTGAAAATTTGGAACTTGCGTACCACCCAAGAGTGCCTTGTATGTGTGGCCAAATTCTGGATCGCTCTTGTAGAGAAGCGACCAATCAAAAGTCTCATGCCCACAAGAGTTGAGAATGGTGGTTAGTGCCACGATCGGTGGTAAGCTGAGGCAATCTACAACATTATTGGTGCTACCCTTTTTTTACTTGATGTTCAAATGAAACTGTTGCAGATATGTGGACCACTTCTGATGGCGATTGTTTTGTAACTTCCCTTTTTTCTGTATGAACTGTAGGGGTCGGTGGTCTCTGTGGATGATTGTTTCCTTCCACAAAATGTAATGCTTCCATTGTCGACAAGCCTGCACGATGCAATACATATCTTTGTCATAAGTGGGATACTTGCGAACTGTGTCGGAAAATGTCTCACTATGATATGCCACTAGATGCCCCTGTTGACTAAGAACTGCCCCAATAGCATAGTCAGAGGCATCTATCTCGATCTCAAATGGTATTTGCAAGTCTGGTAATGTGAGAACTGGGGCAGAACAGAGGCGATGTTTCAATTCTATGAATGCCTTTTGTTGAGATTTCGAACAAAATAATTTTTCTCTCGCTCCTCCCTTGGTGACTTGACTCAAGGGCTAAGTGATATGAGAGAATCCCAACACAAACCTGCGGTAGAAATTAGCAAGACCCAGAAATCTGTGAAGCTCTTTTAGAGTGGTTGGGGCTCGCCAGTCTCGAATGACTTGGATCATGGTTGGATCCACATGCACCCCCCTTTCATCAATAATGTATCCTAGATATTGAACCTCGACCATGCCAAAAGTGTACTTCTCCAAATTGGCACACAACTTGTGATGCTGTAGTGTTTGGAGGACTTGTCAGATGTGGTGGAGGTGCTCTTCCCAAGTCTGGCTGAAGATTATAATTTCATCCAAGTACACTACTACAAATGAGTTGGTGAATGGCCTCAAGATGTTGTCCATCAACCTCATGAAGGTTTTGGAAGCATTCGTCAACTTGAAAGGCATGAATAACCATTCTAAAAGGCCCTCCTTGTCTTTGAAGGCATTCTTCCACACATCCGAGGCTTCGATGGGTACCTTGTGATACCCAGACTTCAAGTCAATCTTGCTGAAGTATTTCCCCCTTTGAGTTGGTTTAGAAGGTCATCAATCCATGGGACCGGGTACCTATTCTAGACAGTGATCTTGTTCAGTTCCCGATAGTCAATAAAAAGTCTCCAAGTCCCATAATTCTTCTATAATAACACGATTGGGCTCCCAGAGGGCGATGAAATTGGCCAGATTTGAACTTCCTGCAACAGCTCCTGAATCTGCCTCTTGATTTCATCGTTCTCCAGAACAGAGAGCCGATAGATTAGTTTGTTGGGTAGTGGCACACCTGGAGTTAGATTAGTCGGGTGCTTGACCTGACAGTGTAGAGGTACTGATGTGGGTGAGGTTGAAATGTCCCCGTACTCCTCCACAACATTTTCCATTTGTTTTTGTCGTGCAGAGGAGCCATGTCTGGAGGTCGTGGCCACAATCTTCTTCTTGCCCTAGGGGCGGATCATCAGGAAATTTTTTTTCCTATTTTGGGAAATGAGCTTACTGCATTGTTTTGTAGTAACCAAAGAGATAGTGGTAGGCGATGGTACCTCTGGTATCTTGTACAACTTATTTCCCAAGGTATTAATAACAGCACGAGGTCGTGAATCATACATAGAATTTCGCTTCGACAAGTATGGTTGGCCTAATAATACATTAGAAACATCAATAGGAGAAATGTCACAGAATACCTCATTCGTGAAGGGCTTGATGCTATAGGAAAGGTGACACTGTTGGTTGACATGAAGATCCCATCCTTGGTGAAGCCACCCGATGGTGTATGGTTGTGGGTGTGTTGTGGTTGGCAAGCCCAACTACTTCATGACATCTGCTGAAATGAGGTTCTTTTGGCTCCCATTTTCGAAAATGAACTGTAGCGGGGAACCCTTTAGCCACATCTTGGAGTGGAAGAGGCGTTCCGCCTCCTCTGGATCTTCTGGTTCCTCCTTCTGGATCTTTGCAGTGGAAACAATGGCGTTGGGCTTTGCATCAATAATCTATTTCCTTTTTCATTCCCCTTGTCAGGTTTTGATTCAGAGTGTAGCATGCATCTAATTCAGAAGCCCTCATCTCAACCATAAGCAACTGCTTGGCCCGAAACTCACTTGTGTTGTGAGTGGAGCTCTTATGGAACTCACACCACTTTCCCATGTCCTTCTTTGGCTTCACGGTGTTTTTATTTGCTTGTGGCTTTGGCAGGTTGTCTTGGGCTGCCATGCCTTGGATTTATCCTTTATTCTGTGGTTTTGGGGCACATTTCCCTTAATTTTTATTCGCAGATCCAAAGTCTCACTTCTTCTGCTTGAATTTCTGCTCAATCTTGGTAGCATATCGGTATGTCATACCAAGCGAGGAGATGTTGAGGAACTCCATTTCCTCCTGAATGTATCTATGTGAACAAGCTGCAATGCTTTGCTTTTAAATGTTTCTGCGAATCTTGATACCATTTGTACGCGAGGTATGGAACAGGTCGCCATCTCATGCACATCTTGATCCCTTTGTTGCGGATTGCGTGGTCCGTGTATGTACTTGTCCTCATAGCTCTCCACGGGATAGTATTGTCCTTGATGGCATCTCGAGAAGAATTCATATTAGATACATTTTGCGAATAGAGAGGGGTTCGAAAGTTTCATCTTTTCTCATAGTGAGTGCCCACACCAATCATCGGCTTGTAGGGGTAGCTTTGAGGTGCGAAATAATATTCTCCCGGTCGAAAAAGTCATGAGCGAGAAATATCCTTCTAATAGATTCAGCCATCTGTCTATGAAATTTTCATTTATTTTGACCTCAAATATGGAAATGCTCCAAAGTTTACTTCTGCAAGGTCCGCGCCTCGAGTGGGTTTGTTGGATGCAAATGCACTGTCGGTGGGAAGTCGTTGAAGGATCTGGGCAATGTTATCAATCATTGTGTTCCTTTGTTTTTCGAGGGTCTCCTCAAGAAATATTTTGATAGGGTCTCCTGCTCCCTCATCTTTCTTTTCGTCCCCCATGGGCAGTCGTCGGGGTTTGCGAGGTTGACCTTGCAAAGGTTCAACCAGATCGAGCCCGAACTCCTTATACCCCGACCTCGTTGGGGACATGCAAAGAAGGATCGAGAAAAAGCAGACTGCTCTGATACCATTGATCCAGATTTATGCAGGAATGCAACAGAATACACATGTAACCATAAATACAAATATGCAACGGAAATAAAACTTCATTTCATTAATATCAAAGAGTTGAAATTTGCTTACAGATAGAATACAAATAAACTAGCTAGGGCGCTGGTTGCTTATTTATGAGAAGAGATGTGGAAGCTACAGGCCTCTGAACTGAGTTTTAATGAGGCTCAAGGGCCTATTTATTATTTAGAAACAATGGAAAAACCTAAACATCCAAAACCCTAAACCTAGGAGATGAAGCGCCAAAACTATGGGCCCCATTTGGGTAAATTGGTGTTTCAGCTTCCCGGGGATGTAGCTTTGGCATACTATCTCCGTTTGAAGTGCACCATACCTTGTTATAAATATCTATCCGAGGACTACAAATTTCGATTTCGTTTTTCCCAAAAATGTTGTTTAGGGCCTCAAAACAGCTTCGGAAGTTTAGGACCTGAAAAAATGTCAAAAATAGTAAGTTGTGCCGAAACTGAAAAACTAAAAGAGACAATGGTGGGGCCCCAAGTGGAATAGGTGGGTTGCCACCAATATCCACCTAGATCATTTGTCCCCCCTTAGGAAGCAATGGTCCCCATTGCATTGATTTCCTCCATGAGCTGAGGAAACTTCTGCTGAATTTGGTCCCTGGTGTACCACTTGCCTTGGTACAAGAGTTGGCCAGCTTTGACAACCCGATACAGTTGGATATTATGTTGGCGAGTGTTCTTGATTTGCATGTCCATGATACAATATTTGGTATCATGTTCCATGCAGTCTGGGTTTAACTCTATTTTTGTGACTTGTGAGTTGTTATGCAATGTCATAGGTGTCCAGTAGAGGTGGGAAGTAGGGACGAAGGCGGTCCACATTGAATACTAGCTGCAAACCAAGGAATGGTGGAATACTGAGCTTGAAGGAATTTTCCCCTAATTCCTTGGTGATGGTGTACGACCCATATTGAAGCGGGCAAAGCTTACGGTGGGGTCCGATGAGGCACTCCTTCTGCAAATGTAGCCACACTTTGTCGCTCACCTGGAAGCTGTATGGTACCTGATGTTGATCATGTCGTTGCTTGTACTTAGCATTGGCTCTATCCAATATGTCATGAACTTATTGGTGGATGTGTTTAATGTGCTCAATGAAGCTGTTCGCTTTGTCAGCTTCAGACTAGACATGAGCCAAATCATCCTAAGTAGCCACAAATGGCATGGCTACATCAATGGGACATAATGGCTGGAATCCCAAGCCCACCTGAAAGGGGTTGTGGTCGGTTGAGCTGTGGAGAGCCCGATTGTAACTATGTTGTACATAGGGGAGGCTCTCATCCCATGTGCATGGATGCTTTGAATTGTACATGTGAAAAATGTGTACAATCATCTTGTTGAGGACCTCTGTTTGGCCATCATTTCGGGGATTGAAAGCTATGGAATTGGTGAGCTTGGTGTCCAACATTGACCAGAGGCTGGACCAAAACGTGCTAAGGAACCTGCTGTCACGATCTGATATGATAGACTGTGGGATCCCAAAGTGCACCCAGACTCATTCAAAGAATAGTTTAGCAGTGGCTTATGCTGTGATATTCTTCTTGCAGGCCACCATAATGGCCATTTTCAAGAATTTGTCGACGACCACGAAAACACAGTCGTTTCCATGCTTAGTAGAAGGAAGTCCTGACATGTAATCCATGGAGATGGATTCCCAAGGTCGACTAGGGGTAGGTAGTGGAGTATAGAGGCCTTGCTTCTTGATGGTCGGTTTGGCAATGGTGTAAGCAGTGCAGGATTTGATGTACTTCCCGACATCCCGTCGAAGGTTTGGCCAATAGAAATACTTCTGCAGTACTGCCACTGTTTTCTCGACCCGGAAATGCCCAGCGACTCGACTATAGTGTGCTTCCCATATCATCTTCACACGCTTTCTTGAAGGAACACAAAGGTGTCCCAGGTGACATAACAGTGCATCTTGGAGGTGAAAATTTGGAACTTGCGTAGCCCCCAAGAGTGCCTTGTATGTGTGGCCAAATTCTAGATCACTCTTGTAGAGAAGTGGCCAATCAAAAGTCTCGTGCCCACAAGAGTTGAGAATGGTGGTTAGTTCCACAATCGGTGGTTGGCTGAGGCAGTCTGCAACATTATTTCTGCTACCCTTCTTGTACTTGATGTTCAAATGAAACTGTTGCAGATATGTGGACCATTTCTGATGGCGATCATTTTGTAACATCCCTTCTATCTGTATGAACTACAGGGGTCGGTGGTCTGTGTGGATGATTGTTTCCTTCCCCAAACTGTAATGCTTCCATTGTTGACAAGCCTGCACATTGGAATACATTTCTTTGTCATAAGTGGGATACTTGCGAACTGTGTCGGACATTGTCTCACTGTGATATGCCACTGGATGCCCCTATTAAGTAAGAACTTCCCCAATAGCATAGTCACAAGCATCTATCTTGATCTCAAATGGTTGTTGCAAGTCTTTTAATGTGAGCATTGGGGTAGAACATAGGCAATGTTTCAATTCTATGAACATCATTTGTTGAGATTCCGACCAAAATATTTTTTCTCTCGCTCCTCCCTTGGTGACTTGACTCAAGGGCCAAGTGATATGAGAGAATCCCAACACGAACCTGTGGTAGAAATTAGCAAGACCCAGAAAGTTGTGAAGCTCTGTTAGAGTGGTTGGGGCTGGCTAGTCTTGAATGACTTGGATCTTGGTTGGATCCACATGGACCCCCCTTTCATCAATAATGTATCCCAGATATTGAACCTGGGTCATGCCAAAAGAGCACTTCTCCAAATTAGCACACAACTTGTGTTGCCGTAGTGTTTGGAGGACTTGTCGAATGTTATGGAGGTTCTCTTCCCAAGTCTGGCTGAAGATCAGAATGTCATACAAGCACACTACTACAAATAAGTTGGTGAATGGCCTCAAGATGTCGTCCATCAACCTCATGAAGGTTGCGGGAGCATTCGTCAACCTGAAAGTCATGACCAACCATTCGAAAAGGCCCTCCTTGTCTTTTAAGGTAGTCTTTCACACATTAGAGGGTTCGATGGGTACCTAGTGATACCCAGAATTCAAGTCGATCTTGTTGAAGTATTTCATCCCTTTGAATTGGTCTAGAAGGTCATCAATCCGTGGGATCGAGTACCTATTCCAGACAGTGATCTTGTTCAGCACCCGATAGTCAATACAATGACTCCAAGTCCCATCCTTCTTCTATAATAACATGATTGGGCTCCCACAGGGCGATGAACTTGGCCGGATGTGACCTTTCTGTAGTAGCTCCTGAATTTGCCTCTTGATTTCATCGTTCTCCAGAACAGAGCGCCGATAGATCAGTCCGTTGGGTAGCTGCGCACCTAGGGTCAGATCAATGGGGTGCTTGACCTGACAGTGCAGAGGCACCGCTGTGGGTGAGGTGAAAATGTCCCCGTACTCCTCCACAACCTTGTCCATTTGTTGTTATCGTGCAGAGGAACCATGTCTGGAGGTCGTGGCCACAATCTTCTTCTTGCCCTGGGGGCAAATCATCTGGGGAAAAAAATTCCTGGTTTGGGAAATGAGCTTACTGCATTTTTTTGTAGTAACCAAAGAGATAGTGGTAGGTGGTGGTACCTCTGGTATCCTGTACAACTTATTTCCCAAGGTATTAAAAACAGTGCGAGGTCGTGACTCATACATAGAATTTTTCTTCGACAAGTATGGTTGGCCTAATAATACATCAGAAACACCAATAGGAGAAATGTGACATAATACCTCATTCATGAAGGGCTTGATGCTATAGGAAAGGTGACACTGTTGGCTGACACGAAGATCCTGTCCTTAGTGAAGCCACCCGATGGTGTATGGTTGTGGGTATGCTGTGGTTGGAAAGCCAAACTGCTTCATGACATCTGTTGAAATGAGGTTCTTTTGGCTCCCATTATCGATAATGAATTGTGGCGGGGAGCCCTTTACCCACATCTAGGAGTGGAAGAGACGTTCTTCCTCCTCTAGATCTTCTGGTTCCTCCTTCTGAATATTCGCAATGGCAACAGTGGCGTTGGGCTCTGCATCAATAATCTGTTTCCCTTTGTCATTCCCCTTGTCAGGTTTTGATTCAGAGTCAGAGCATGCATCTGATTCAGAAGCCCTCATCTCAGCCATGAGCGACTACTTGGCCCGACACTCAATTGTGTTGTGAGTGGAGCTCTTATGGAACTCACACCACTTTCGTGTGTCCTTCTTTGGCTTGGCGGTGTTGTTATTTGATTGTGGCTTTGGCAGGTTTTCTTGGGCCACCATGCCTTGGCTTTGTCCTTTGTTCTATGGTTTGGGGGCACCTTTCCCTTGATTTTGATCCACAAATACAAAGTCTCGCTTCTTCTGCTTGAATTTCTGCTTAATCTTGGCAGCATATCGGTATGCCGTACCAAGCGAGGAGATGTTGAGGAAATCCATTTCCTCCTAAATTTATCTGTGTATACAAATTCGATACTTTAGCACCAAATTTTTCTCTGAATTTTTGATACCCAAATTTGTGCACAGGGTATGGAATAGATTCGTTAGCTCATGCACATATTGATCCCTTTGCTACCGGAGCATGGTACATTATGTGTACTTGTCCTCATAGCTCCCCACAGGATATTATTTTTCCTTGATGGCATCTCAGAAATAATTCCAAGTGGGTACGACTGAGAATAGAAAGGGTTATGTCTCATCCTTTTTCTCACAGTAGGTTTCCCACCAATCCTTAACATGGGGGGTAGCTTTGAGGAGTGCAAAAATAATCTTCTCCCGGTCGGAAAAGTCATGAACCAAGAAATATCCTTCTAATAGATTCAACCATCTATGTACGACATCTGCATCTATTTGACCCTCAAATATGGGAATGTCAAAGTTTACTTGTACCTTAAAGGGAGTCACACCTCCAGAGTGTTTGTTGGATGTAGATGCGCCGTCGGTGGGCAGTCATTGAAGGATCTGGAAAAAGTTATCCATCATCACATTCCTTTTTTTTTCGAGGGCCTCCTCAAGAAATATTTTGATAGGATCTCCTGCTCCCTCATATTTCTTTTCGTCCCCCATGGGCATCCGTAGGGGTTTGCGAGGCTAATCTTGCAAAGGTTCAACTAGATCGAGCCCCAACTCCTTATAACCCGACCTCGTTGGGGACATGCAAAGAAGGATCGAGAAAAATAAAACTGCTCTAATACCATTGATCCAGATTTATGCAGGAACGCAACAGAATACACATGTAACCATAAATACAAGTATGCAGTGGAAATAACACTTCATTTCATTAATATCAAAGAACTGAAATTTGCTTACAGACAGAATAGAAATAAACTAGCTAAGGCGCTGGTAGCTTATCTCTGAGAAGAGATGTGGTGGCTACAGGCCTCTGAACTAAGTTACTATGAGGTTTGAGAGCCTATTTATTATTATAAACAATGGAAAACCCTAAACATCGAAAACCCTAACTCTAGGAGATGAAGCGCCAAAACTATGGGCCCCGTTTGGGTAAATTGGTGTTTCAAATTCCCGGGGACGTAAATTTTGCCTACGATCTCTGTTTGACGTGCACCATACCTGGTTAGAAATATCTATCCGAGGACTACAAATTTTGATTTTGGTTTTCCGAAAAACGTCATTTAGGCCTCAAAACGGCTCCGGAAGTTTAGGACCCGAAAAACTGTCAAAAATAGTAAGTTGTGCCGAAACTGAAAAACTGAAAGAGACAATGGTGGGGCCCCAAGTGGAATAGGTGGGTGGCCACCAATATCCACCTGGATCTTATATATATATATATATATATTGAGAAGAAAAATTTTATATCAAGATTGTCATCAATCAAATAAAATCATAATTAAATATAGAATTACTATCAATTTTTTTAATTATATAAAATAAATTGTTAGTGGATTAATTTTATTTTATTTATTTATTTATTTTTATTTTTTGTGTGTGCATGCACGTAGTAAGAATAGAATAGATAAAAAGTTCTTAAGTGGAACAATTTAAGGATTTATAAAAAATAATCATTGATCAAAATCAAAAGTTTGAATAGTTTGAATGATGATAGTAGGGATGATGAATAAAATAAATTGTCACTCTATTAGAAATTAATTAACAAAGAAACATAACGAATAAAATATTACGGAAACACAAACACAAAAAAACATAAAACATAAGATACGGATATATGTGGTTCACCCAATTTGGGCTACGTCCACGAAGAAACAACTAGCCCTTCCTTTTATATTATCTAGCAAAATGAAGTGATACAACCTACACCAAATCTATTGCAATTTCCACTTCTCTCACATAGTCTCCTCTCTTTTCCTAAAAAAAAATAATAATACACATCTGCAATACAATTCCCTCATATAACCCGAGGGTTTTCTAAATTAACATAACTTATACCATCATGTCTTCTGCCTAATGAACGACCCGCATTGAATACGAAATTGCAATATTTCATAAGGAAAATTCTCATCTAGTTTTTGCTTATGGGGCACTGCCCACGAATCCTCACCAGGGGGACTCCAAATAATTTCACACCACCCACACACCCCTCCCCCTTTCACGGACCCCCTAGGAAGCAATGGTGGGGGGTAAAGTCCCCCCACACCCCCCCATCAGGGACTGGGATCCAACCACGATTAAGAAAAAAAAAACTTTGAACAATCAGGAAGATAATTAGGCTATGCACCCAACACACTTGAGTGAAGAATACAAGGGTTGGCTTGATGTTGAACTCAGGCAAGGAGAACATGACTAAAATGAAGAGGGGTTTGTTTTGATATTTAGGCCCAAATTGGAAATCAAAGGGGAAAATTTACAATAAGTGTTTGCAAAAAAAAAAACTTTGTTTCAAAATTGAAGAAACTTCAATTAATAAAAATGGAAGCTCAAACTAAAAGAAAATAATAAAAATATGAGAGCTAGGGGAATATTTGCAAAATTGAAACAGATTTTAAATAGTAAGAAATTTAAATACTTATTAATGGAAAGAATCAAATTGATTTAAATGAATGAATCTAAGTCATAATTAACAGAGTAAAATATGGAGGCTTATCTAAATTATTCATTTTAAAAGTATTGAAATAAATAAGGTTGTAAGGCAATGAGGAGATTAGGTCAGTATAGATCCCAAAAATAATATAGAGGGGATGCAAGTTTTACTCAAAACTTAATGGGGTTGTTGAGGGTAAAACAAATTAACATGCATACAACCATGCTAATAGGATCTTGAGATCAAGTGAAGAAATTCTAAGAAAAGGTAGGGAAATGTTTTCGCAAGTTGTCCCCTAAGGTCATGAATTCCATCATTGAATGCATGTCATCATGTTCCAAGTGACTTAGGACATTTACGTCACTATTTTAAAGCATGGGGACTGCATATAGTTGGAGGAGGTACACTATGTGCATCACCCACACAATACCCTCACACATGCCATACTTAGCTCATCACTAGCACTTTTAATCAAGGGGAAACATAATACAAGTTGTATGTAGGAGTATGAAGTTTGAGGTGGGGATTGGAGTTCATATCTATGGGGTGGTCTATGTGGTTTTCATATCCATCTTAGTTGTCATAACTCTGTGGAATATTTGACATGTTGGCCAAGTCATTGTTTAAGCAATATTTCGAACTTTAAAATTTGGTTTGATCCTATTGGTATCCCTTTGCATTAGATTTATACTAAATCTTTGGGGCTACTTTAAACCTACCATTTTAAGAGTTAGAGAATTAATATATAGTGTTTTTTTGTGTGTTTTTAGCTATGGGGTCATTTTTGTATTCCATTGCATTAGTGGTAGAGAGGTTGGATCTCTCATTCTCTTTATTTTAGATAGTTTTCCTTTATGGGATGACTATAATTATCACTCTTTAGTTATAACTAAGTATGTTGGGAAATGTTTTCTATTTTGAGTTGATCATGAATTGGAATTTAAGGAATACTCTATGCATTCGTCCTCTTCAAGCTTACAATGGCTTTGTTTTCTCCTTTGTGTCTGATAACTTTGAGTTTCCATTTAGGTGCATTATATTTACTTCCAAATTTAGTTATGTATATTTTGGTTAAGCACTTTTGGAGGCTTTATGCTATGAATTTCCCCATGAACCATGGGAATCACCTAAGGTAAATATAAGAAATACAAAAAATATTGTGCATGCATGAAGACTTCATTAATGACAACAAGAAATCCATATTCTTAGCGACAACTAAAGTCCATGAAATGAACATCAATCCAATTCTAAAAATGTGTTGACCATGGAAACCTCCTACAACAAAAATAGAAAATTTAGGTCATGGAAGTAGAATGTTCAATGCTAAGGAATATGGTTTGAAATTGTAGTAAGGATTCTCAATTTGTTGTCTCTAGATGTATAATGTCAGTGAGCTTCATCACTGCTTAACCTAAAGAAGAGAAAGCACTCCATCAAATGCTAGAAGATATAGATTTGGAAAACCAAAAAACACAATTGACTAATATTGGTCAAGATGAGGCACACAACAAGCATGTATTTTATTACTATCGATTTATCTTATATTATTTAAAGTAGTTCTAAGTGTAAGTGTAATTCTAGAGTTTATTCTAATATAAAATTTTTAAAATCATATGTGAGGAATAATACATACTTATGCTTTAGATTCATACTCCTTGATAGTTATGTGTTTTTTTTTTTTAAAGACAACCCTTTTTGGTAACTATGTTGACCAATTTGTTGGTTTCTTAAAATTTTTATTATTAATATAGTTTTTGTTGAAGTTTGCAACAAGAAATAGTGAAGGAGGCATCCTGAAACATCATCCTTGATCCTAGTTGGAAAATAATCACCTAAACTAGGTGGGGCCCACACATGTTATTTTTAGGTGTATGTCTATTTTTAGACATGGTGAGCATATTCTATATGTAGCAGGAGGCTATTTGTAGATGGTTGGTCAAATGTGAAAAATAGATGAGATTATATTTTTAGAATATTGGGCGAAGTCTATTTATAGATCATCGATCTAAAAATAGATGCATGTCGATTATTATTAGCCCTTAATAATAATCAGACTCTAAATATCAACTTATTATCTTGGAGCACTTAATTTCAATATATAGATTTTTCAAATCAGTGGGCTGAAGGAATTATGCAACTCCTAAGGGTTTACTAGAGTTCATGCATGGAGGACTCAGTTAGAACTGAAGTGGCAAAGTTATGACAGAGTTGGAAGAGTAGTTCATGGAGTTGTATTCAGTTTAACTTAGTTAGACTCAGTTGAGTTAGTCGTATCTAATCTAACTGAATGATACACTAGTGAGAGTGGAGTGAATTAATTAGTTAATTAATTCACAAATAATAACTCATTAACCAACTGAACAATACAACAGTTAACTATAGTGCATGTCAGATCCAGTGGAGACCCAGTGGAGAGATAGGTGAAAGGGCAAGATGGACTATCCGTTGTGACTACTAGTGATGCATGAATTGCATCTACATATACATTGGAGTTGCCAATGATAATAACAGGTCAAGGAGAGTGGCATTACATTCATTACATGAATTGGTCTTTTCCTTTGTAATCTGACTTGGATTACGCAATGGAGGCAAGCTAGGGAGGAAGAGATTGGTGCCATGGATTTTGGATTTCTTCTATGCTAGTGTGTGACGATTGTATTGTACTGAGATATTGATGTAATAATATTTGTATGAGATTGTTACATGATCTCCATGATACATAATATATGATAGTTTGGGTTTTTAGCTTTAGGCTTTCCCGTTAAACAACTGTCTTATGTGTGTTTTTATTGCTTCATGTGTTTTGCAATTGTTGATTAAATTTTTGCAAAAGATTAACAAGTGGAATAGATTCAGTATCTTGCATAAATTTAAATAGTGTGAGATCAGGTGGATCTAGGACATATGCATGCTTAGTGCATATAATTTCTACATGGTATCAAAGTTGAGTTATATAGTTTCTACATGGAATGCGTGCAGGAATTTTTGGGCACGCGAGTTTGAAGAGAATATCTGAAATTTTTGGTGAAATATTAAAAAAAAAAAGAATATTTGGATTCCTTGCGAAAAAACACCCAAATTAAAATTCAAAATCAGTTGAATCGGAGCTCGGATGAGGGAGATATTTTCGATTTAAAATCAGCTCTTTTGTTAGAAATTTTTGTGACGGCGGGACAATTACAATGTGCGCAAGCCAAGAATCTACATGCACTGAGGTACAAGATGCATGCAAAGCTTTGAGGAGAAAAGCAGAGGTTAGTGACTTGGTGGTTGAGAGGGAGCCTCTCAACATGTAGCCTGAGAAGTAGTCTCAGAAGGTTGTGGAGCAGCCACAACTAGAGATGCAGAAGAATCTTTATAGATTTGATGTAGATGGGATTTCTATGGAGCTTCCTACTATTGGGAAGTGGAAGAAAGACATGCAATTGAAGCTTGAGAGGGAGCACGATTTTCATGCAGGTAAGAATGAAACTCAGGATGTGGAGCAACCACAAGATGAGGATCATGGAGTGGGAGCAACCACTCATGCAGATAAATTTCGTGCCAGATGGGCAGAGGGAGTGCATGTAGCTATACCACCAGGTAAGAGGTGGGGCGGCATGCATGAGTAATCCTAAGAAGAAATTTCTAGGTAGGATTCAATGAGATGGTGTGAATATCATGAATTGAACCTGGCTACAAGGTGCCCACAAAGCAGCAATAGCATGATCATTTGGATTGATGCAGTGAGATCAAAGTGACAGTGTTAGATACTGGAGCGCGATTCAGAGTTGACAACAAATGCAGAGTGCATGGGTCAAAGTTCAACAGCGTAGTGGTTCCTGAAGACATGTGAAATTGGTACCAGCAAAAGTCAAAGACTTTGATGATAGATGCATTATAGTGATTCAATTTTTTGGAGGCTATTTAGTTTTAGAAGTGTTGCAGAGCGGATGCATGGAGTTGCAGGGCGCTTACAAAGGTTGAAGGGAAAATGCATGGAGTTGCATGTTGCATGCAAAGAAAGTCCATTCTTGTTGAGAGGGAGTGTTTAAGTTTGCAACAAGAAATAGTGAAGGAGGCATCCTGAAACATCATCCTTGATCATAGTTGGAAAATAATCACCTAAACTAGGTGGGGCCCACACATGCTATTTTTAGGTGTATGTCTATTTTTAGACATGGTGAGCATATTCTATATGTAGCAGGAGACTATTTTTAGATGGTTGGTCAAATGTGAAAAATAGATGAGATTCTATTTTTAGAATATTGGGCGAAGTCTATTTATAGATCATCGATATAAAAATAGATGCATGTCGATTATTATTTGCCCTTAATAATAATCAGACTCTAAATATCAAATTATTCTCTTGAAGCACTGAATTTCAGTATACAGATTTGTCAAACCAGTGGGCTGAAGGAATTATGCAATTCCTAAGGGTTTACTAGAGTTCATGCATGGAGGACTCAGTTAGAACTGAAGTGGCAAAGTTATGACAGAGTTGGAAGAGTAGTTCATGGAGTTGTATTCAGTTTAACTTAGTTAGACTCAGTTGAGTTAGTTGTATCTAATCTAACTGAATAATACACTAGTGAGAGTGGAGTGAATTAATTAGTTAATTAATTCACAAATAATAACTCATTAATCAACTGAACAATACAACAGTTAACTACAGTGCATGTCAGATCCAGTGGAGACCCAGTGAAGAGATAGGTGAAAGGGCAAGATGGAATATCTGTTGTGACTACTAGTGATGCATGAATTTCATCTACATATACATTGGAGTTGCCAATGATAATAACACAGTCAAGGAGAGTGGAATTACATCGAATTGGTCTTTGTAATCATCTTGGATTGCACAGTGGAGGCAGGCTAGCAAGAGGGCAGAGATTGGTGCATGGATTTGCAGATTTCTTCTATGTTAGTGTGTGACGATTGTATTGTACTGAGAGCTTGATGTACTAAGATTTGTATGAGATTGTTACATGATCTCCATGATACACAATATATGATAGTTGGGGTTTTTAGCTTCAGGCTTTCCCGTTAAACAACTGTGTTATGTGTGTTTTTATTGCTTCATGTGTTTTTCAATTGTTGATTAAATTTTCCAAAAGAATAACAAGTGGAATAGATTCAGTATCTTGCATAAAGTTAAATAGTGTGAGATCAGGTGGATCTAGGACATATGCATGCTTAGTGCATATAATTTCTACAGTTTTAAGCTTTTATAATCTGTTACCAATTATGAAATGATGTTTAATAAGTATACATTCCTAATGGATAAATAAATTGAACTTACTCATTGAAAATTAATGATAATTTTAATAAATTATCTTAAATATTTTATAATTTATATTGAATTTGTTGTTAAGTTTTATTGTTAAAGGATTTATTGAGCATCATGTTTTAATACATAAATATATGATCTATATTCTTTAATTAGCAATGCAATCATATATATTATGTCATGTTTCTTGCTATACCAGGTTGCAGTCAATGCAATTACATCACAAAATTTGTTGGTTGAATATGAAATAATGATGAAAATAAGTGAAATATGTTTTCACATGGAAAGTTTTACATTATGGTATGATGAAAACATGATGCACGGGATAAAAAAAATTTATGATGTGTGCTAGAGAAACCTTCTCAACCAAGTTTGATAACTCATCAATGATGCTAGACCATTGCGTTGTAGAAATGATGATTGGTTTTCTTTATAAAAAAGGGTTGAGTTAAAGCCTTGGAATGAGTCAATGTTGTTCATATTTAATCACTTCATGACATTTTTTACGATGGTACTGATATTATTGTTATAAATATGCAATAAGTTTGTGTCCCAATTTATAAAACCTCTCTACCTAGTAATTCATCCCTCAACCTCCCTTCATATTTGTAGTATGTTTCAATCTATTTTGATAAATTGCATAAATTTAGGGTGTTAAAGGTGTGAAACATTTATCACGAGGACAAGTTTTTTACATTTGTGTTCCTAAAACCCCGATAAAATGGAAATAATAATGGGTTAATGGTTAAAAAGGGACATTCTATTAGTACTTGGACTAGTTTACCCCTACCACAATCAAAACAAAGAGTGTTTTTTGTTTTAGATCATGGTTTTATAAGGAGACTTTAGCACTTTATCATCACCTTTAAATAATATGGTCATGTAAACCATAAATCCAAGTAGTCTTTCCTTTCAAATTTATTGGGATCACACAAGCCTAATTTTCCTTAAAGTTAATTTAGGTAGCTTTCTTTCCTAGTGGGATCCAAATAAAGTGCATTCATTCCTTGTCATAATAGGTATCTATGATGTTGAACTCCCCACGTGAAAACTAATGATTATATAATATTTCATCAACCATCCATAAGAGAATATGTGCCCTCTTTAAGAAGAAGTAACATCAAAATTAATTTCCCCACATTCAAGGCTAGAAATTAACCTAGGATTGACTTTATACCCACAAGAATTTCCAAAATTTTTGTCTTTGGAGTTAGAGTTTCTTTGTTTCTATTTCTCACCACTTCAAATCATCCTTCATTATTACTGGAAAGCAAGGTCCTTGGGTGATCTAATTAAGGTATGTTAGTAATGTTGTGCTAATTCCTTTTTCAGATTTTGATACAAATATTTTATATGTGCTTAAGGGTTCAAGTTCTCTTGTAAGTTACTAAGTATCCAGAGTGATTTTTATGTTATTTTTATGAACAATTTAACATAAACAAAATACTGAGCATAAAAAAATAAAAGTACAGTACATCACCCTACAACACATCAACCTAGGGATTTGATGAAGGAGTTCACCCCTCTTGGGCTATATCTCCTTGGTCCATCTTCCATGGCTTGGGCCTCTATATTATGCTCAAATTTGAAAAATGATCTATTTACAATGCTTTTATGTTTTAGAAACCTGCACCAATGAGTTCAGAACACTCAAAAAAAGGTACCTTATCCTCTTTATGCTCCTCTTTTGGTCGAAAATTGACTGAGTTATGACCTCTACAAGTCTGCTCCACAATTTCCTCCCGAAATTTAGCTAACTGGCACTAAATTGGGCTATCTGGCACTAAAATGAGCAAATCTCGTCGAATTTGGCGGAACTACCAGTTAAATCTGGATTAACTTAATAAATCCATGTTAGCGCTAGTTAAACTGGGTTAGTGGTTAAATCGTCGCTTGTTTAACAAATCTGGATTAACGTTAATTGAATGTGGATTAAGGTTAAATAACTTGGGCTAAGGTTAAGTAAATTGTGCTCATGAATAAGCACCTCTGCTCTTCCGTCGTGGTCACAGGTCTTGGTCATGTGTCTTGGGGCTAGCCCCCACACCCCCCGTCGGTGCGTCCATTAAACTTCAAATATATTCGGTGAAGTATATGGTTAAGAAACTTGGTGTAGGCGGAGTGGTGGCACATCTTGTTAGTGGGGCGGAGGTCTCGTGCTCGACCCCCGCTCGCTCCTTCCGGTCCATAAAAAACTTTTATCACGCCATGAGGACGACACATGGCAGCCCCAGGATGGGCCACGTGCCCCCTCCTCATTGGACCATCTGTAGCCAATGAAATATTGCCAACACACCCTCAATTACGCCAACCAGACTCTGCCACTTGGCAGTCACCCATTCGCTGGAGGATAGTTGACCAAAATTTGACTTGCCCAGTCAGCATGGCACATCAACAGTACGAAATTTTGACTGGGCTCCCTGTCTGCATTTTTTTCCAAAATTTGCATGTTTATGAAAACAGACATAACTCATTTATGAAGCCATAAGGATTCTATTTCACATGAAACAGGTTGCGTCAGATTCAGAATGACGAACACTACATGGTAGTTCAAGTTTCATGTCATTCTGAGAACTTTAATTTTTGAGCATAATTATGAGAAACTGGTGATTCCTCCCCATCGAAAGCTTTTGGACCCCAAAATATCTTTCATTACTAAACATGTGTATGAGGGTACATTTCCCTCACCCTTCCAGTCTCAATCCATTGGAATTTTCCTAGATGCAACAATTTGATCTTTTCCAAAAAATTAATCTTTTTCCTTGATTCTAGAGACCTTGTCCTGCTGTTGTAGACATTGTCATGCTGCAATTTCCTAGAATTTATAGAACATCAAGATGTCCTTGAAGAAACAAACTTGTTCCCACCTCGGTCTCCAATCAAAGGAAACTTGAAAGCTTTCTCACCTCGAGTACTGTCAACATGGCGATTTTTAGTTTGTTTTGCCTTGTACTTGTGTTGACTTTTGACCAAGTTTTTTCACCATTTCTATGTACCATTTTGAAACAAAAAATAAGTACTTGTGGAACCTATGACTTCTTTGTCATCTTTATTTGGCGCTTGTTCTTTGATTTTTTCACCATTCAGCACTGCCATCTTGTTTCCATCACTGTTCAACACTGATGTGAACTGCTGCAAATATTTCACATCATGTTTACCTCTTTTCAAAGGCAACATGTTAGAGCCCTAAAACATATTATTAAAAAAATTAGAAACTTCAAAGAAATAATCTTGTTCATTTGATGCATATTTTTGAAATATCTCATTCAAAACATCATGATGCTTGAACATTAACAAAGCCAAATTTTGACTTGCATTCACTATTCTCTTCATTTCTCCTGCATGTATAAGAGACAAAATCCTCTTCTTCTTATGCGCTCTAAATATGTACTTAATTCCATTCTTGAATAAGTGGTACTTGTTCTCATGGCGATGAAATACTTCCCTCCTATCATAAAGATAAGGAATTCCCAAAACAATGCCTAAAATCTCAAGCAAAACTACATCAAGTTTAACTTCGTCAAGAAAGTTTGAATTGATTGCAAACCTTAGGATGCACTTCCTTGTTACCTGCAAGTTTTCATTCTTGCATATCCAACATAAAGGATAAGGTCTTGGATGTGTAACAATTTCTAGATTTAACCTTTTAACTAAGTCTTCAGAAATCAAATTAGCTTGAGAACCACTATCAAATAGTGTGCCTATTTTGGTATGTTTTGAAACAACTCTAATATGAAAGAGTTCAATTCTTGTATCATCATCTTGAGTTACATTAGAACAACTTGAAGAAATAGTGTTTTCTATGTTCGTACCTTTCGAACCCATTGTTGTAATCTTGGTTTGATCTCCTAAATCTAAACCTAACTCATGTTCAATGATCGCAGTTGTTTTCTCCTTCTCTTCGGTTTTAAGTTAGTTAGGCTTCAACTCTGGATGCAGTTGCCAACAATGGTCTTCATCATGGCCATTTTTCAAAAAATGTTTACATGTGAGTTTCTCTTTATCTATTTTAATAAAACCATTTTTATTTCCTTTTCCATTAAACTTGCCCTTTCCTTTACCTTCATACTCACGGAAACTATCACTTTTCTCATTTGCACTATGTTTCCCTCTTGCTTCTAGCTGTGTGGCTTGAACACAAGCCTCATCTAAGTTTGTGGGATTGAACATGAGAATAGTATGTCTAAGATAGTTTTGCAAACCCCCAATATACTTTAACAAAGTTTCTTGAGAAGATAAATTGACACCCAAAACTAGTGCTCCTCTCCTAAACTCTTGTGTATAATTTTGAAAACTTTGTCCTTTTAGTTGTCTAAAATTATTCCATTCAATAATGCCTTTTTTCATATAAGCTAGAGGGTAAAATTTACTTTTAATGGTAGTAATGAAATCAGACAACGAAATTGAGATCTTACTGTGGTTTTTAATCTCATATTGTGTCCTTGCTTACAATTGTTTCACCCTCCATTCACAAGGAAGCCAATTGAATCTTTATGTCATCCTCTTGAAGGTTCTGAATTCTGCTATAAACCTCCAATTGAAGAATCCAATTATCCAGCTTCCCTGCATTCACTTCGCCATTATACATCAGTATCTCAAATTTAACATCAAGTTTAAGTATGGGTGATTTACCAGTTCCTTTTGAAGTATGTGTATGAATAGGTGGAAGGGTTGTGGTAGTGGAAGATGATGAAGAGTTAGGTGTAGATGGTGGTGAGGATGATGGTGGAGTGGATGGTGGTTTATTACCATCTCCATGACCTCCTCATCCTCCTGGAGAACCCTCTCCTTTAGGAGGCCTAGAACTTTCTCCTTGCATCCTTAAATTCATCTCCTCATAGAGGACCTTTACCATCTCAGACATATCAAAAAATTCCTTTTTGAATGATCTCTCCTCTTCAGTCATGGTAGGTTCTCCTTCATGAGAAATGCTCACTAAATACTCAAATTCAACTTGAGGATGTGTTGGTGTTGAATACTTTGGAAACCTTGTCGTTCTTCCTCTTGACCCAACTGCACGACTTTCAACCAACTTCCCTTCTCCTCTTTTTGAGTTTTAACCTTGTAAGCATGACACAAACGTGCAAACAATTAGATCCCTTCATGCACAACAAACCTAAATCTTTGATACCAAAAATGATCTAATTAAGGTATTTTATTAATGTTGTGCTGATTCCTCTTTTGAATTTTGAAACAAATGTTTTATATGTGCTTAAGGGTTCTAGTTCTCTTGCAAGTTACTGAGTCTCATGAGTGATTTTTATGTGATTTTTATGAACAATTTAACATAAAATAAATACTAAACAACAACAAATAAAAGTATAGTGCATCACCGTACAACACATAAACACAAGGATTTGATGAAGTTCACCCCTCCTGGGCTACATCTCCTTGGTCCAGCTTCCATGGCTTGGTGCTACGGGGTAAAATGCTTGGGTGGTAGTTGATGAATATCCCTCTCAGGGCTTTCTGGTGCCCAAGGAAAACTGTTAGATTAGCTGTAAAGTTGCAAAGACATTGCATACATGTTCATACTAATGTATAACTGACAAAGTGAGATATTGAAGGATTACCTCTTTGTGGACAACAGATCCTATGGAGAGCGCTAAGTGGTGTGGTAGAAGTCCTTCCTCACCGACACCAAATCTAGATCCTACAACCAAACAAAGCACCCATGTAATATTCATAGTGGTATCTCTTTCTAGAAATTAAACTAGTATATAATCGACATTAAACTATGCAAATCTGAGCCATTTATATAATGCTTCATAGACAAATGAAAAAAAAATGTGATATTGAAACATCAAATGGAAAAATCAGATACAGTTCTATTATTTTATAAGAAGGAGGATTACAACCGTTGGTTGTACCAAGCCCTCCTCAGTCTTACAATTCCTCTCTCTCTTTCCTCTATCTCCGAGTGTGATGATTCTTGGGCTAAAAGTTCTCAATGAACGTTTCCAATCTTCAAACCTCACACTCAAAAATGAAATTCTACTCCACATATGATCAAACCTTCGACCTTTTACCAAGAGCCAAAACCTCCAATTTATACAAAATGGAGAGGAAACATCTTGCGAATCCTTTCAATCAGTTCGAATCGGGAAATATCTTGATGTTTCCTTGCCTTTCCTTACTTTTTCCTTCTATAGGAGTTTAGTTGTGTTTGGAAATATCTAATAAAAGGTTTATACCATAAGTTGCTGCTTTTTAAGTAAATCATTCCGAGAAAAAGTAGGAAATGCAAGTTAGTTTCTATGGGATATTTCCCTTTTCACATGAAAACACAGATAACGCTACCCTTTAGGCAAGATAGAGCGTTAACCTAGGCACTAATGCTCCCTTTGCATGGCTGGGGTAAATTATAACTCGGCCTAGCTATCTCTAGGGTGTGTTACCTTGGCAAAATGGGTCTTTTTCTAGGTCATTTTCTTCCTTCCATGTTGCCTTCTCCTTTGAGTTGATGAGGAGGTCATTTGCCCTGTAATAAATGCCCCCTAAAGTGTGAGGTCAGAGGAAAAGTCAATGGCTAAAATACTTTATAATATATGTAGTAGAGTGAGAGGAGTTGGAAGACCGAGGAAAACCTGAAACAACAACATATGTCAGAAATATAAGTATTTGTCCTGAGTCGCGCATTCCCATGCTAAATAGGTGTATCAAAATGATTTCTCTAAAAGGAGATATGACCAGTGTGTCCACCAATAAGCACAATGTGGCAGCTTGTGTCATGACAGGATCAATCTGATAAGCTGTCTCTTAAAACAATATCACAACTTGGGAGAGGAAACACAACTGTAATGATGTAAGCCTCAACCCAAGGTCTTGGTCGTCGCTTCACTAAACTACATATTTCGGCACATATGAATGAAGGATTTGTAGTCAAACATGCGGGAAATCATCTGATTACCAGTCAATAATGAAAACTATTAACAGACGCGAAGGTGGCCACCGATAAGGATGATGGTCCCCAAGATGCACAGTACAATCTAGCAAGTGTGAATAAAAGGAGTTGATGTCGAACACTCATAGAGTCATTCAACTGGGAGAGAATAATGAGAACCCAAATTGAACACAAGGTAACCTACCACTGAGGTTTGCAAGAACTTTGGTACTCATGTGTTTCTGGATCAACTTCCTAGATAGGATGTTGAAATCGATAGGAAGAGATCTGTCGAAAGGTAGGCACTGAGGCGTCCTACATCGGTCGACACAAAACGAGAAAATATGATTTTGTTTTTGAATATAATCAAGAGAAAATGGGAGTAACTGACGATGAAAAATGATTTCTGGCATATGATGGTTTGGCTCATACAAGAAGTAGTAGATAGCAAGATCCTCTTGAACAATAGAAGGCACAATAGCAGGGTACCAGGCAACTTAGGCTTAATGAACACCAAAGAGTGTCAGGATTCACCAATGCAGGGGCATTGACGTACGAAGGATAAAATCATAGATGGTAGGGTTCAGCTAATTGCGAGTGAATTTTTTGGGAACTGCCATGTTCAAGATTTTGTGCTACCAAATCAACCTTCAGAGTATAGCAAAATAAGTATCTACTTTGTCCAATTTTTTCCCCATTTGATTAAGTTTAACGAGTACATATGGGTAAAATCGGTGATCTTTTCATGTTTAGGGAGTCTGAAAAACATCGTAAAAGAAAAATCCAAGGGAGAATAGTAAGCCCGACATAGTTCATTTTCTGTAAGTTAGTTCATTGAATCCGAATAAAGTGATAAACCTATGTTAAATGGACATCTACCTCATTTTGTTATGAGTACGAGGAGATGGAGTAAACTAAATATTATTCATGAAGTTTTAATGATTCAGATGAAGAAAAGCTCGATGCTCTCTGTGAAATTTTAACGAGTCCAACGGAGAAAACTCGGTTACTTTTTCGGTTTTTTAATGAGCTAAAAAAATATCGAAAATAATGGATCATATTTCTTCATCGTGGTAGTCTAACGAGCCCGACGAATGAAACTTAGGGTTTTTTCAGTTTTAAAAGCTATAAAAAGTACTTAAAAAGAAAGCTCGTGCTGGTTCAAACACAGTCAAATCTGCACATGAACACTAACAACTCATCAGAGCATCGGTGACTTTAAAAAACCAATAGTTGTGACAAAAAATAGTGGAAATTTACCAATTATAAAAGACTAGCTGAGTGAGTCATACCTCTAGAATGTCTATAAGAAGACAACATACCTTCATTTTCACTACTTTGAGTGCTGTGAAAGAGCTCTGGAGCGAAAAAGAGGTGAAAATTCTGTTGTAGATTGTGGATGACCCGAGCAACGATTTTTTATTCCGCGAGATCTAGGTAAGGGCTTGAGCCTTATTTTAGCTTCCCATTTTCATTTTAGTTGTTTTTACTAGCTGAAAATTGGATTTTTAGCAGGCCCTAAAAATTTTAATCAGCTAACGCAGGTGCCCAGTGTTAGGGCCACGTTAAATGCACTACCTGTTAAGGGAAAGTGCGTTAGCATGCTCTTCTTTGCACTAGGGCCCGCGTTAGCTAGCACAAACATTTTTTAAACTTAGTTCTATCAATGCTAAAGCATTTCTACGTAAAACTAACCCATTGGAAACTTGTATTGTGTAGGTGTAAAGTTGTTTACCATGAGTATTTGGCAGGAGAGAGAGCATGAATGGGAAGAATGTGAAATGGTCACTAATTTTGCTACTTTTCTTGTTATATACAGATGTGGTTTACTGAAGTATGCTCGTTTAGAGATGATGAGGGGGTAGGAAGAACTTTTGAGATAGATCATCCAACAGTGAGATGATCAACAACATGTCTTTCACATCGGGGGTCATAAACTCTCGATGGAGAAAGATGACATATACTACTTGACTGGCTTGTCATGTAGAGGACTGAGACCCAATATAACAGGTTCCAGGGTTGGTCCTCACACCACTGCAGATTTGATCTGAGTTCACTGCATAAAAAATATTGCGCTAGTAAGCAACTGGGTTCCTATAGCACGGGTGGTCTCGAGACCAATGAGGTCTCTCTTTTGGATGATAGTTCGCTTGGCAGGAGCCAACAAGCAGCACATGGCCACCAAGGCCTAGGTATTATTGGCGCTAGATTTCATGCAGCCACTGATTTTTGACTGGTGCGAAGGTGTTGTCTGTCTGGTTCGAGAAGAACTGACGACATGTAAGACCCAATCCCATCGAGAGTTTGGGTTTGGCACATTGATAGTGTCCTTTATACTAGAGCAGGTGCCCGCAATGAGGCCGAGGATGATCACAGATGCAATGGGACCACGAGAGCTAAGACAGGCTCGCTGGTCTTCTTTGATGCCATGGAATGGAGAGGCTCCAGTCCGTTAATGTTTTGATGATGCATTCTTCAAGTGGCTAGATGGCTAGATCCTGATGATCGAAGATTATTCCTATGTAGGGATGAACTACACAGGGGATCCAGAGTTGATACTGCCACTAGGCACTCAGTGGGGTCTAGATGGTAAGAAGGAGAATGATAAATGTTTAAGTATTTTTTATATTTTGAATGTTTATGCAATTTTTTTTTTTAAAGGGTGAAAATATTTTGACATGAAGCTTATTTCTTGACATAGATGTGGCACCCGTCTATCCAGCCAGAGCCCCTTGCTATGTGCGGTAAGGAATGAGGCTACCTGGGGCTAGAGTAGCAACAGAGGTTGGGTCAGTTGCCAAAGAGTTTGACGATGCACGCAGTTTGCACAAGGTTGCTAGGAACCTCGAAGGATTGAGCATGGGCGTGCCGCCTCTTCCCATGAGGGAGATCCCGATTTACCTGTAGCGACACAAAATGGGTGTGCTAGAGAGGTTTTTGGTGCCTCTTAGGAGGTTAGCCAGAGAATTTATTTGCTACCATGAGTAGTAGACTCAGGAGGAATAGTGGATAGATGTATAGATGTCAGAGCGAAGCTTAGCAGAGCCAATTTTTGTAAAACACCCCCAAGTTTTGGAGAGTTTTTGATGTAGCATATTTGGATACGTGAGATACACACACACACACACACACACACACACACACACACACACACACACACACACACACACACACACACACACACACACACACACACACATACACATACATACATATATATATATATATATATATATATATATATATATATATATAGATATTGGTGATTTTGATCTTGTGTTTTTAATTTTTATGTATTTTTTATGATGGAAAAATATACACATGCATGACTCTTTCTATAATAAATGTGAAAAATGAAAATCTAACACATATTTCGCCAATGAACAAGCTAATGTATTAGATTCTCTAGGAATGTGCTCAATAGTAATGATTTGAATTGACGTTCTAGAAGTCATACCCTTAGGTAATAACATAATAATACTATATGGAAAACGTGAAAACAATTGTTCAAATGCATAACGACTAGCTGGGAATATAACCTGACCACCAGATTGGAGATCTCACGAGATGCAGCTTCCGTAAGGAGTTGTATCACCGAAATTTACTTAGCAATATTGTTGGCGGCATTCCAAGGAAGATTCCCCCGGAACTAAGTAGTTCCGACTCAGGTGTATAGAGGACCCAAGTAGCTAATGCAATGTGCCGTGTGTGACGATTGGAAATGTATGGTAAGGATGATGAAGACATATATGTAAAAAGAACAGAGTTTTTATGAGAAAAACACTCAAATCCAAAAATATCTAGATACACCAAAAAGAGACAAAACTTATATACATAAAATTTCAAAGCATATGCCTAGTGGAATACTAGGCGAAATATGTTTTCAGATAGAGCTTGTTGCGGGGCTCATCGAGTGGAATCCCATTACAGTCCTGAAGTTCATAAGCTCCATTTGAAAGGAATTTCAGGACACCATAAGGACCAAGCCATAATGGTTGAAGTGTCCCTGCCCCCAAGAGGTCGTGTATCTCATCTTAGAGTAGAACGAGATCGCCTTCTTGGAAATAATGAGGCTTGACAGATTTGTCGTATTGAGCCTTTACTCGGTGCTTGTGAGCTTCAAGTGTTAGTTTGGCATCTCGACGAGTTTCGTCCAATTGATTGAGCGAGAGAAAGCGCTCTTCTTCAGTAGTGGTTTCGGGTAGGAGTTCAACAGCTAGCTTGAGTGATGGAATATCACACTCAATTGGAAGGACTGCTTCTAGACCAAATGCTAGTTGGAATGGCATGAAGCCTATATCAGTTTTCACTAACGTTCGATATGCGCATAGCGTGGAGTATAGATTCCAATTCCATGTGGTTTTATGGTTGCCGACTAACTGACGAATCATGGTTTTTAGGACACCATTTATGGCTTCGAATTTACCATTAGCTTGCGGATAGTAGGACGAATACTAATATTGTTGAAAACCTAGCATGGAAGTTAACTCCGTCATCATATGGTTCTGAAAGTGTGAACCATGATATGTGACGATTGAGAGGGGTACACCGAAATGACAGATTACCTGATTGAATAGGAAAAGAGCGGCGATTTCTCCATCGGCTTTAAAAGTGGGAATGGCTTCAGCCCATTTTGTGAAGTAGTCGACCGCAACTATGATGTAGTTGTGTCCATCAACAGAAATGGGATTGCATGTGACGAAGTCTATTCCACATTTAGTGAAAGGACCAATGGAGATAACCGGATGAAGGGGGGCAAGATGGGCATGCATTTTATTCATGAAAATCTAACATGGATGGCACTTATGGACCGTTGTGATGTAGTCTTTAAACAAAGTGGGCTAATAGTATCCTGCATACAATATTTTTGGGCAGTAGCTATGCCAAAAAGATGATCGTGTCACGCCCTAGTGTGGCAGTCATTTAAAATGTGTTCTGCCTTGTTAAGAGTGAGACACCGCCGAAGAACAATATTGACACCACAACGATATAGAGTATCATTCAGTACGAGATAGTGTTTTTCTTGGTGAGGAAAGCGATGACGGTCGTGTGATGTGAGAGTTGGGCAGAATCGTTGAGTTCAGAGGTAGACCAGAATGTCTCCATACCAAGGATCAGACGAATCGACCAGATAGACAGATTCATCAGGAAATGGATCATAAGCTACTTCTTCTGGGTCAATTCTGGGAAGGTCCGACAGTAATTCGGTGAATACTAGAGATTTCTTTGCTTTGGCAGTAGTGAAAACCAAATCGAATTGTTGGAGGATTACAATCCATTTTGAATATTTTCCTCCAATGATCTGACGAGACAAGATGTGTCGTGTGGGATTATCCAAAGCAATTACGGTAGTCTACCGTAGCAATATATAGTGTCAGAGGCGAGTGACATCAAAGACCACCACGAGAGATAGTTTCTCCATATGTGAATATTGTGATTCTAGTCCAATGAGACCTTTTGACAGATAATATATCACATGCTCATTATCGTCATCATGAAATTGAACCAAAACCATTCCTAGCGAGGATGGTGAGGTTGCCAGGTAGAGGAGAAAGTCACGCGAATAGTTGGGGTACTAAGAAGTGGGGTGGAAACAAGTGCTCGTTTCAAGGCGTCAAATGATAGTTGAGCCTGATCATCCCAAAAATTTGGTACCCCTTTCTTGAGTAAGCGCATGAAGCCTTTCATCATCTTGGCATAGTTTACAATGAAACGACGTAATAATTTTTCCTTCCCTTGCAAAAGTTGGAGTTGTAGAATGGATTGTGGCACAGGTAATTCAATGAATCTCTCCTTAACCTTATCAAGATCAATCCTAATCCCATGCTTGGAATCAATGAAGCCATGAAGATGTCCAGACTCGACAAAAAATACGCACTTATGCAGATTCAAACGTATGTTGTAGAACCTACACCGAACGAAGATTTCTTTAGGATTCACAAGGTGATGGGATCACTTCTTGGAGTGAGCTGGAAGGTCATCCAAGTAAGCTTGTACAACGTGTATAATATCATGAAATTCATAGTCCATATCCCTTTGAAAATTTTCTCCTACATTCTTCAGACCGAATGGGAGTTTACGATAGGAAAATGTGCCCCAAGGGCAAATGAAGGCGGTTTTATGCCAGTCATCCTTTTTAATCAGTATCTGGTTATATCCCGAAAATCCATCCATAAAGGAGAAAGATTCACATCTGGTGCAATCGTCGAGAATTTGATCTATGAAAGGAGTAGGATAATTATATTTAAAAGTAGTGTTCGCATCACTATAATCAACACCGACGTGGATGGTGCCTTGTTTCTTATCTATGAGAGCCATATTGGATAACGATTCCGTCGTAGGAACAAGATAGATGAAACCAATGTGGAAGAGTTTTTTGACTTCGCCTTCGATAATTGTTGCTTTGCGAGGGTACCCTCTCATAAAAAGAGACTTGTTGCACCTATAAGTCTCGTCTCCTCAGGGTATAGTTCTTCAGTACATTAGGCTACCTTACATTTCTCTCTCTGACTTCCCTTTTGATGTCTGGTGATTGAGTTCTTACAATGTACTTCGTTCATAAGATTTTCTCCTAACACTCGCACGCTGGGGGGAAATCTGTTACACCATTTTTTGGTCATCTAACCTATTATCATTAGATGGACCCAAGTACACTATGTAAGACCAATTTTACCCTAAGTAAAATTGCTTTCACTATGTAAAATAACTTAATAAAACACATTTATTAGGTTGTTTATGGTCTAAACAGGAAACCCCAAAAGGAAATATTAAACAAATCTATATTTGTTTTATTTTCCTCATGGAATAATTAATTAAAAAGTAATTTAATTATTATTCCTGGTCATGTTTAACCCAAAACAAGGAAATCAATTAGATAAATCCTTATTTATCTTATTATTTTCTAGGAATAATTATTTAAATCTTATTTAAATAATATTCCTTGTTAAATATGACTAAATCATTTATAAATAATTAAATAAATCATTATTTATTTAATTATCATTCAACCACCTCCTTAAAATAATAAATAAATCATTTATTTATTTATTATTTACAAATAAAGGGATTTGACCCAAGTCAAATGCCTTTTCCCTCCAACAAATATAATAAAATATTCCATAAAAGGTGGATTTAGATTTGGTTAATATTATTTTAATCATGCACCAAGATCTAGAATGACCCAATATTTTGTTATAAATAGAAGGGTTTTCCCATTCATTTGTCACCTTTTGTTGCCTATTAGATCACTCTGGATCTATACTCTTGGTTTGACTTTGAGCCATTATCATTGTCACATTCTCCATTATTTGCTTTGTGAGCTCCCTTTGAGTTCTATGTTTGTCTGGGTTTTCTACACCAACAAGAGAGAGAAATTCTAGATCTGAAGTGCTGAGGACTTTCAAGAACCCATCCCATTGAGGAGAATTGGAAACACCTTTCTTGTTTTCCTCCCAGGTGCCCTTAATATAAAATTCTTTCAAAAATATTGTCTTGTCTTGTCTATTGGATGTATGGAGAAAAACTTCATTTTTACTGCTTAATGTCTTTTTATGCATAGATCTGGATTTGTGCAGCTTTGTCTTGATCAACTAACTGCAGATTTGAAGATATTGGAAACCATAATTGATGTTAGGGCTATTTGTTATGAGTAGCTAAAGTGGTATTTTTCCGACAAAAGATTCATACTAACAATTGGAAACTCCACACGAGTTTTCTTTTGCGACCGCTGTCGTTTTATATATTCCTGCATATCCAGCTATTTTAGACCCTAGAGTTTCTCTTCAGTTTTTTTTTTCCTATTTTTATGGTGTTTTTCACCTCAAAAACCCTCAAACATTAAAATTTTTAACTTCCGTGTGTTTCTGGCCCTATTGCGCAGGTGACAGACATCAGCCACAGTTGAGATGACAACTTTTTCTGAAATCTACTGTCGAGAGACCCAGATCTGCAGGTCACAATTATCAGCCCAAAACCTATGACCTGGCCTGGAGTACACACTTTTCTGCCCCAAAACTGCAACCTGAATTGAAAATAGGTCAGAACCTGCGACCTGCACTTTTTTCTGCACTTTTCCAACAATTTTTCTGGGTTTGTCTGAAGCTTCTGTCAAGGTTTTCCAGCCTCTATTTCCACTCGTTTAGACCTGTTTATGATCTATTTTACTCAACTAAGTGGGAATCTCGCCCCTTAGCGCTTTAGTACCCTTCACTTTTTGTGGAAGAGTTTTAGCTATTTCAGACGTCTGAATTTTCAGAGTTTCAGCCTTCTTCTTTTTAGATCTGCTACCTCATTTTCAGATCCCTTTTAGATCAGCTCTTCTCCCTTTAAAATCACCTCATATAGTTTTTTTTGGGTTTGCCTCTAGGGTCACCTCCTTGTCCCTTCAACCTTTAGCTGATTTCCTCCTTTGTTGCAGCAACCTTGCCTCTGCCTTTTTACTGTTCTCTGCACCTCTTTTCAACATATTTCTCCTTTAGATCCCTGTCCCTTCCAACCTTTGATCTATTGGCCTCTTTTTAGTGTGTTTTGATTAGATTTTTTCCCTCTTTTAGACTAGTTTTGAGAGACTCGCCTCCTTGGGTTAGATCGATGCATTGTTAGCTGTTAATTTTTTGTTCTTTCAACCTTATTTACTGTTCTCTGCAGATTTATTTTCAATTACAAAACACACTTTTTATTTTACTCTCAAAATGTCCGGGTTTAAAAATTAAAATTAACACATGCCACACACTGACCCTAAGTGAAGAAGAGCATGGTTAACACCGTCAGGCAAAGACTTTAAAATCAATTGACACTACACCTCTCTGCCCTTGTTTCAACATTGACATCACTTGATTCTGCACCTCCATGCCTTTGTCGGTTATTCTTCTTCCCTTTTGTGCCATCATCATTGCGCCCCCAAGGCATATATCTCAGAGACTTCTTGGCCGTCACCCTTAGTTTCCGATTGGTCAACTTACTCCTTCCCGCCGTCATCGAGTTAGTCCTCTCCCGAGTCCGCATTCTGACTCTTCTTCTGATTCTTCGGGTTCTCCCCTACTTCTGGTTCTCTCCCTGTCACCTTCACCATGTCTAGTTCAGGGCCTAATGCTAGCAGCAACCCTGGTCCTACTGCTGGGTCTGTTACTAGCGAAACCACCACAGGAACTACCTTGATTGTCCCTTTGCTCCCTTATATGGCCGGTCTCAGTCTCCCCAATTTTAATCAGTTGATCAATGATCCTATCCGCCATGATTTTGGTTGGCCTGCTATGCCTACCAATCTCCCCTCCGATATTCCCAAGTTCGAAGGCCTTGCCAGCAAGGATCCCTCCAACCATATCCGATCTTTCCACATGTGGTGTTCATCCAATTCCATTACTGATGACTCCATCTATCTTAGATTGTTCTAATGCACGCTTACAGGCGAAGCTTCTAAGTGGTATGTTGATCAGACCACTTCTTCCCATACCACCTTTGAGACCATTTCCCAAGCCTTCTTATCTTATTTCCAGCTCCCTCTCCGATATGACACTGGTACCAAACTCTTGACTTCATTCCATCAATCATCTTCGACCTGCCTTTCCGCTCATGTCCAGGAATGGCGGAGAAGAAGGAGCTTATGTCGAGCTCCCACCTTTGAAGATCGGGTCTACATGGACTGGTTCCTTCGCTCTCTCTTACCTGCCATCGACAAAGATGTCACATCCCATTTCCCTCAAACCAAAGAAGCCACCCTCCAAATAGCCTTGAAATATGACCTCATCTATGCTCAATCTGGTTATGTTTATACCGTCCTTCCTGACCTCCCCAAACCCGGTGGCGCTAACACCCCGGGGCCATCCCACTCTCCCGACGGTATCGTTGGAGCTATTTCCCATACCTACGCTCAACCTCCTATGGGCTATGGTTTCCCTCCAGGAGGGGCCAGCACCTCTAGCACTTTTCCCCCTCCAGGTAGCATGTATCCAGGATACAACATGCCTCCTCCTTTTGCCCAACCTCTTGCTTACCTCATTGTTGCCCATCCTAACCATTATCCTTACCCACAACCTGGTGTCCCAGCTCTTCCAGCATTTGGACCTCCACCTCCCTTGCCTTCTCAACCCCCGCAACAGCAACTACTACCCCCTCCAGGGCAAGTATTTGCACAGCAGGGCGTGACTAATCCTCCTTCTTCTCAAAGAAAGAGGAAAGGCAATAAAAATCCATCTACCCCTGGTACTCGTGGATTCAATCCTTCAAGTATTGATTCTAACACTGCTCACCAACAATAGGGCTCTCAGCCCAAGCCGGACAGGTCTCTTCGCACCAATAAGCCTGGTTCGTGTTGTGGTGTTTACGATCATTACACTCATGATTGTCCCCTATTACCAGAGATGCGACAGATGTGGGAGTCTCAAGCTACATTGTGTGGACAGCATGCCTCCCCTACTGTTCCCCCCAATGCGGCTACTTCTCAACCAGCCGTGTTTTCCAATCCTTTCCCTCAGCAAGCATTCGTGGCTACTCAACCACCTCATGCCCCAGTAACCACTGAACCTTCCCCTTCTGGTTCCTTCGATTACCAGATTCTCATGATGACTTCTAACCAACCTCTCACCGTCGACCTTAACCTTCAAACTCAGTCTCGTCAGTACCCCAAGCCTCCCGCTCCGTCTATCCCCGAGTCACCTTCTTCAGGTCCTACAGAGCCTCTTTCGACACCCAATGGTCCTTTGCAGTTCCCTCAACCCAAAGTTGAGGTTCCTATCAAGGTTCCTAAGGGCCCATTACACCGAAATGCTGCTTTCGGTCGAGTTGCTCATTTGTATAGCATAGTAGATGATTTGGCGCAGTCTCCTGCTGCCATTTCAACACTGGAACTCCTCCAGTCGTGTCCTTCTCAAAGGAAGGCTCTACTATCCGCCATGGGCGCTGTAGATCCTATTGATGACCAATTGATTGTTTTCGACGCCCATCAGTCAGATCATCCTCCCCAACCTGCTTCCATCACTTTCCAAACTCTACCAAAAACTGGAATGCCACGTGCCGTCCCTGCAGTATTATCGACGAGGTACCCACTCGTGATGTCCGTTCACGGAACAACTCTGATATCCCTGAGCAGCCCCTTCCATAACTCCATCTTCACGGTGTGGGATGGCCACGCCTCCCAGCCCATTGGCCTATTCCGTAATTGTCCTATCACCCTTGCGAGCAAGACTGTTTGCGTTGATGTTGAAGTCATCGACGCCCCTATTGACTATAACATTATTTTGGGGCATAGCTACACCTATGCCATGTCTGGTGTCCCATCCGTGGTCCACTGCAAGATGTTTTTCCCTCACAATGGAAAGATAGTCACCATTGACCAGTTGACATATCATGAGCCAAAATCTGAGACCTCCCCTGAGTCAACCATCTCTTCTGTAGCCAATAAGCAAACCTTCGATTCTTTGACCAGTGTTTCCCCTAGTGTCTAAAAATACTCATCCTTGCTTGGAACCTTCCTTGGTCTTCTCCCTCTGTATTCCGATCCCGCCCTTAGCGAATGTTTTCATGATGCAATCATCTCAAGCGACCTTGCCAGCCTCACTTCGGCTAGTCAGGCAACCCTCAACCTCACCCGCCGCAACCCCGCTCCGCCATCCCTTCGCCTCAATCTACCAACCTCTTCCTTCTGCATCTTCTCATCTAGCTAAGACCACACAAGCCTCTACCCTCTTGGGTCGGTTCCCCGGTGTCTCAACCATTTTGGAGCCGTCCCTCCCGGCCATTACCTCGCCAGTCAGATACCTTTCCTTGCTCCCCCTCTTGGAGTCTATTCGGGCCCCATCATGGCCACCCTTTCCCTCCCCAATTTGACCTTGGGTATACCCATTTGGCACCTTGATCCTCCAGCCGCTACCCCGCTTGGTCACCCCAAACCTTTCCTTGCTTTGACACCAGTTCAACCGGTTCCCCTAGCTTCTTCCGTTGCTACAGTGCCACCAACACCCCAACAGGACCCTTCTCCTATTGTGCCAGCTCCGAGAAAGAAAGGAAAAGCTTGCAAGGGGGCATCCAAAGACAAGGCCACCCCGACTGACCCTGCCCCTCCTCCTCCCACAAATCCTTGCGCCTTGTGTGATGTCGTCGGTCATGCCACCTATACTTGTCCCGAATTGCCCTGTATTAAACCCATGGTTAAAGTCGCATTCCATGATTCTATGGTCCCTGAAACCTCTGTTTCTTCCTCAACCGCAGCCAAGAACCCAAAGACTATTCGCACCAACAAACCCTGTGCTCTGTGTGGTGTCCATGGCCATTATTCCCACCATTTTCCCCACCTGACGCATTACCACACCTCTTTAGAGGTAGTTCGAGAGTACGAGATTGAACAAAATCAATCTGCCTCTCCCATACCTGCGCAATATGCTTCAAGTCAGCTTGAGGATTTACCCCCTCCCATTGACATTCCCCCTCCTGATGTCGAGATGACGGAGCCTACTGCCACCCTTTGCTATCTATCATCATCCATGAGACCCTCGGTGGAAGTCCCCTTGGAAACTTCCCCTGATGTTTCGCTTGACCCCCTTTCAGTGATCACCCTGGGCTCAACATCGGTAGATCCTTTATCTGCTTACTCTTCTGTCACCCGTTGTGATGATGCGCATGTGACCCTCGCTTCTCATGATGATGAGTCAGGTAGCTTCACCGCATCAGGTAGTCTTTCTTCCACCAGTCACCCCATCTTCTATCACGATGACGACATTATGGAAGGAATCACCTCCCCTGACTTTATCTATTCCCCCTTACATCGAACCCATGTGTTTGAATCACATACACCTTGTGGCCATTACATTGATACCCAATGTTTGAGTAAGGGGGCACCCATATTTGAGAGACCAAGAGAAGCAATTCTCCACAACTCTCCTAGTGTATTTAGTCGTGTTGACTCTAGTACCATTATTCTTCCACATTTAGAAGAACCTCTAAAGTCCCATATCACTTCAGATCACTGTAGGGACGATACCCCTTATCGTTCCTTCATCTTACATCAGCGACCCAGTCTCTTCGACATTGTTGTTAACCAACCTATAAGTTTTCTAGGAGAGCATCAGTTCATTATCTCCAAATCCTCTTTTTGGGATAGTAACACCAGGTATGCCAACCCGAAAACTTAAATTCCATTTGATTCATATATGCAGTACTACAAGAGATTGGTAATCCTCCATTTCCTTTCTCAAACTGCATAACCATAACGAAAACAAATGGCGCACCACATCATTAAAATGTGTTTAGATTCCCTTTTTCTAAATGCATTTTGGCATGACCACAACATGCTTGGGGGAACCTATGCCCCTTAACCATAAAAATCCCACATCTCAGCCAAAAACAACACTGAAACCCCCTTTCTCTGATAGGTCGCACTTTTCAGGTCATTTCCTGGGACAGGTCGCAGTTTTCTGCCCAATATTTGCTATCCAAGTCACAGAACAGACCCTAAAAAGTGTGAGCTGGCCTGTTTATGAGCTCTGGGTACCTGTTAAATTTTAGTTACTTGATACTTCACCAAGACACATTTTTTCCAAGAAGGGTCTCTTCACCTCTCCTCCAAATCGGATTTCCTCACTTACAACACTTATACTTGGGGCACCATCTTGCCTCCATACTTGTCCTTGTTCGTGTTGATTTTCATCATGAGATACCATCTTGTACTCATGTTTTTATGGTCCCCCATTGGACCATTACTGTGTGGCAGCACCATTGAGTCGCCCTTGTTTAGAGCATCCGAGTTGTGTCATCACCGCATTCATGGAGTCTACCCCGAGTCCCTTTGTATCTTTGTATAGTCCTCCATCACCCATTGTGATCCTCTCTCTGTGTCACCCATTATGGCCTTCGGTTCTGTATCCCCTTTATCCCTCATGATATTGTGTCGATCCTTTGCCATGTCATTCATGCCCTTTATGCTATAACAAGGGAAGTCGTCCATTCGCCACTCCATCCTTCCCATTTCCACCATCATCATTAGTGTCAGTCTGTCCGTCGCTCTATTGTTCTTCTCTCGTGCCTTAGTTGAGGATCTCTCATTGCCTCACCTACGGCGGACCTCCTTTTGTCGACAACCGACTCATTCATTCCGTAGGAGTCAGTTCTAGAGGCTGGCAGTAGTACCTTGGTCTCCATCTCCCACTCTGCTCCCAGTGCTGACTTCAGTAAAAGGTGGATTTCTGTACCTTTCGACTTGATTGTTTCTCGCTCCAAATTTTCTCAAAGATGATCGATATCTCGTATACTTCGGATGGTTCAAATTGGGATGCAAGAGAAGACATTGGTGATTCCTAGGTGTGTGTGAGATGTCTCAGCCCTCATGAGGGGGTGGCCCTGCAGGTAGCCCCCCACATGCCCGGATGACCTCTTCATTGCAGCCCTTGATGTAGCTCCATATATTTGATGATGTCGGCCTTAGCCGCTTGCAGCGCCTCTTTGATTTTCATGTATCAGTCAGATTTTGTGAGCCCTTCCCCACTTATAGGGGGCATTTGGGTTGTATTGGTATCTCATGTACTCAGATATTATTGTATAAGTCCTGGCTGTTATCCCAGGCACAGCATGTATGTGGGATCCTTCATTGTATTTTTATCTGGCTCATATTTATGCCGGCTGTACTTTATGGTTCGGTCCCTTGTTTACTGGACACACTATTCTTTTGTACTTTGTCTCGGCGGGCATAGGTATGCCTCCCCCGCCGCCTTTAGCACAGGTACCCCCTCATAAAATGAGACTTGTTGCACCTGCAAGTATCGTCTCCTCAGGGTCTAGTTCTTCAGCACATTAGTCTACCTTACATTTCTCTCTCTGACTTCCCTTTTGATGTATGGTGATTGAGTTCTTACAACGTACTTCGGTCATACGATTTTCTCCTAACACTCGCACGCTGGGGGGCAATCTGTTACACCATTTTTTGGTCATCTAACCTACTATCATTAGATGGACCCAAGTACACCATGTAAGACCAATTTTACCCTAAGTAAAATTACTTTCACTATGTAAAATAACTTAATAAAACACATTTATTAGGTTGTTTATGGTCTAAACAGGAAACCCCAAAAGGAAATATTAAACAAATCTATATTTTTTTTATTTTCCTCATGGAATAATTAATTAAACAATAATTTAATTACTATTCTGGGTCATATTTAACCCAAAATAAGGAAATTAATTAGATAAATCCTTATTTATCTTATTATTTTCTAGGAATAATTATTTAAATCTTATTTAAATAATATTCCTTGTTAAATATGACTAAATCATTTATAAATAATTAAATAAATCATTATTTATTTAATTATCATTCAACCAATTCCTTAAAATAATAAATAAATCATTTATTTATTTATTATTTACAAATAAAGGGATCTGACCCAAGTCAAATACATTTTCCCTCCAACAAATATAATAAAATATTCCTAAAAGGTGGTTCTAGAATTTGGTTAATAATATTTTATTCATGCACCAAGTCCTAGACTACCCTAATATTTTGTTATAAATAGAAGGGTTTTCCCATTCATTTGTCACCTTTCATTTGCATATTAGATCACTCTGGATCTATACTCTTGGTCTGACTTTGAGCCATTATCATTGTCACATTCTCCATTATTTTCTTTGTGAGCTCCCTTTGAGTTCTATGTTTGTCTGTGTTTTCTACACCAATGAGAGAGAAATTTTAGATCTGAACTGCTGAGGACTTTCAAGAACCCATCCCATTGAGGAGAATTGGAAACACCTTTCTTGATTTCCTCTCAGGTGCCCTTTAATCTAAAAATTCTTTCAAAAATATTGTTCTTGTCTTGTCTATTGGATGCATGGAGCAAAACTTCATTTTTACTGCTTAATGTCTTTTTATGCATAGATCTGGATTTGTGTAGCTTTGTCTTGATCAAATAACTGCAGATTTGAAGATATTGGCAGCCATAATTGATGTTAGGGCTATTTGTTATGCGTAGCTAAAGTGGTCTTTTTCCGAAAAAATATTCATACTAACACCCTTGCCCAAATTATTTTTTGGGTTGGGTTTCCCATATGGACGCGATAGAGTTAGCCAATGGCATACTGCTATTCACATAGTTGACCATCAGAATAGACCCTACATTGGAAGTTTGACCACTCAAAGGAACAACGTTAACAATTGGTGGTCCTACTTGTCCTAGTGAATGTAGGGGTACCGAAGTGCCGACAGGCATATATGTATTGGTGACACTGCCCCCTGGCATAATAGCCAAGGGGTTTGAACTCAGCAATGGGTTCCAACCGAAAGGGTTGCTAAAAGGAACAGAAGTAGCCCCGCTAGCAAGAGCAGAAACCGTGGGCCCCGACGTAGTCACTATAGGAGTAGATCCCGAAGGTTTTGGAGGTCCGCTTACAGTTGTGGTGATCAGATTACTGGGACCGGGTATAGACTGGATACTGGGGTTGCAAATCATTTGCCTAGAACTGACAACTGGCAAGGAAGATGGTGGTGGAACCGCGTTTCCCACCAATGGCATTGACCCTATGGTTTCCAGTTGTGAAATGGATGTAGGTGCATGTTGGGTATGTGTTATATTCTTTCCACGAAACTTCTTTTGGACCCTATTTTTGTGCATGGGTTTGCACATGGTTTTGGGGCATGATGGTTTTCGGCCCTTGGTATTTTGTAGATCTGGTCAAGGGAAATACGGTTATGTTCTAATCCTGGGTTAATGGATTGGGGTTTATGTATGCTTCGACATGTATATATATGTGTTGTAACACTAAAAGGAATATAATGAAAAATCAAGCTGGTGGTCCCGATTTGGAATCCAGGGGAAAATCTTTGTGTATATCTGTTTTATGTTTTATGCTCTCGTTATTGTTTATTTCCTATTTTTAAGATTTGTTTGCAGATAATTTCTGTACAGAGTTAAAACCTACATTTGGTATCAGAGTTGTTTTGGCTTCAAGGGGACACCTTTGCTGCTGAGGGGTTTTTTTCTTGGGCCTGTGGTAGACCCTGTTCAGTGGGAGATCTGCAGGATCGATTCTTGCAGTGAGAGAAGATGGCGAGTAGTGGAAAGATAGAGATTGAGAAATTTAATGGTCAGAGTTTTGAGTTGTGGAAGCTCAAGATGGAGGATTTTTTGGTGGATAAATACCAATGGATCGTGGCAGATCCAGGTACTAAACCAAAGGCATTATCAGATGAATATTGGAAGAAGTTGGATCGGAAGGCGAAGAGCACAATACGGTTGTGTGTCTTAGATTTGGTATTGTTGAATGTATATGGGGAAGATACGGTGAAGAATTTGTGGGACAAACTTGGGACTTTGTACCAATCTAAGTCTCTTGTGAATAAATTGTTCCTGCGGAAAAAGTTGTATTACCTGAGGATGAAGGATGGAGAATCGGTGACAGAGCATCTGAACGCTTTTAATACTGTAGTAAGTTAGCTGTCATCTGTTGATATTAAAATCTCAGATGAAGATAAGTGCATAAATTTGTTGTGTTCTCTACCAGACTCGTGGGACAGTTTGATATTACAATAGGTAGCAAGACAACTACCTTGAATTGATGACATTGTCTCAGCCTTGCTGTCGGAGGAAATGAGACAGAGAAATATGGAGGAACAAAATGGAGATGCCTTATCTGTACGAGGAAGGTCCCAGAATAGAAACAAGAATAAGGTTTCGAGTGGGAGATCTAAATCTAGAGGGAGATCTAAATCTCCTGGAAATTTTGTAAAGGTGTGTTGGAAATGTGGAAAGGAAGGGCACTACAAAAAGGACTGCAGATCTAAAGCTCTTGAGAAAGGAAAGGGATCTGATGATTCTTCTTCTACAGAGGCAAAAACCACCTCGGATGAAGGTGGGGATGTGTATTTTGCTTCTTCTTCAAATACACATGTAGATCATGAGTCATGGTTGAATGAATCAGGTGCATCCTTTCACTTCACTCCCCATAGGGAGTGGTTCTGCGAGTATGAGAAATATGATGGTGGTGATGTCTTATTAGGTGATGATAGGAAGGCCAGAATCGTCGGAAATGGAAAAGTCAAACTGAAGCTGCAAGATTGAAGGATTAGAACACTTCCTGGTGTTCTGCACATTCCTGCATTAGCTAGAAATCTGATTTTTGTAAGAAAGATGGATGATGCAGGTGTAAAAACAGTGTTCGAGAAAGATACCTGTAAGATGGTTCGGGGAGCACTGGTATTAATGCAGGGAGTTCACATTGGAACTCTGTACAAGCTTCAGGGCAGCACTGTTATTGAGGGGTGCAACAGTTCTATGGTTCCCAAAAGTGGAGCGGAAAGCCTAGCGGTCTCTGGAGAAAAGACCATGCTATGGCATCAAAGGCTTGGACATACTGGAGAGAAGGGCCTTCATATACTGCGTGGAAATGGTATGGTAGAAGGTATGTCTAATATCTCTCTAGACTTTGATTTCTATGAACATTGTGTATATGGGAAGCAAAATCGGGTGAGTTTTCCTTCTAGTGCTAAGAGGGCGAACAATATATTAGAGTTTGTGCACAGTGATGTGTTTGGACCTGTGTCAGTTCCATCATTGGGTAAGTCTATGTACTATGTTTCATTCATAGATGACTTCTCAAGGAATACATGGATATATTTATTGAGGAAGAAGTCTGAAGTCTTTGAAAGATTTAAATAATTTAAGGCTCTAGTGGAAAACCAGACATAGAAGAAGATAAAGGTGCTGAGGACATGTTGGGTTTGTGTTATATTCTTTCCATGACTAGTCACGTGTGAAGGAGTTAGAGGCGTAACAGGGGGGGCGATAGCCCCCCCTGTATGTTGCATTGGGTGCAATGTATGGGGGGGGTGGTAACCCCCCCTGTCGGCGTCTAGGGCAGCTCCCTGGAAATTTTTTTTGGTCCTTATTTTCCAGTGGGCGGACCCGCCCATGGTTTTGTCCATGGGTTTACACATGGTTTTGGGGCATGATGGTTTTCATCCCTTGGTATTTTGTAGATCTGGTTAAGGGAACTATGGTTATGTTCTAATCCAGGGTCAATGTACTGGGTTCTATGTATGCTTCGGCATGTATATATATGTGTTGTAACACTAAAAGGAATATAGTGAAAAATCAAGCTAGTCGTCCCGATTTGGGATCCAGGGGAAAATCTCTGTGTTTATCTGTTTTATGTTTTATGCTCTCACTATTGTTTATTTTTTGTTTTCAGATTCGTTTGTAGATAATTTTTGTACAGGGTTAAAACCTACATTTGGTATCAGAGCCAGGTTTCCGCTTCAAGGGGACGCCTTTGCTGCTGAGGGGTTTTTGCTTGGGCCTGAGGTAGACTCTGTTCAGTGCGAGATCTGCGGGATCGATTCTTGTGGTGAAAGAAGATGGCGAGCGGCGAGAAGATAGAGATCAAAAAATTTAATGGTCAAAGTTTTGAGTTGTGGAAGCTCAAGATTGAGGATCTGCTGGTGGATAAGGACCAGTGGATCATAGTAGATTCGGGTACTTATCCAATGACAATGTCAGATGAAGACTAGAAGAAACTGGACTGGAAGGCAAAGAGCACAATACGATTGTGTGTCTCAAATTCAATATTGTTGAATGTATCTGGGGAAGTTATGATGAAGACCTTGTGGGACAAGCTAGGGACTTTGTACCAATCTAAGTCTCTAGTGAATAAATTATTCCTACGGAAAAAGTTGTATAACCTGAGGATGAAGGATGGAGACTCAGTGACAGAACATTTGAACGCCTTCAATACTGTGGTAAGTCAGCTGTCATCTGTTGATATTAAAATCTTGAGATAAAGATAAATTTTTATCGATTCTTATGTTCTCTACCAGATTCATGGGACAGTTTGGTTATTGCAATAGGTAGTAATACAACTACCTTGAATTTTGATGACATTGTCTCAGCCTTGCTTCCGGAGGAAATGAGATGGAGAAATATGGAGGGTCAGAATGGAGATGCCTTATATGTATGAGGAATGTCCTAGAACATAAAAAATAATAAGGTTTTGAGTGGGAGATCTAAATCTAGAGGGATATATAAATCTCCTGGAAAGTTTGTAAAGGTGTGCTACAAATGCGAAAAGGAAGGGCACTACAAAAAGGACTACAAATCTAAAGCTCCCGAGAAAGGAAAGGGATACGATTCTACTCATTTGCGGAGGCAAATTCCACCTGAGATAAGGGTGGGGATATGTGTTGGCTTCTTCTTCAAATACACACATGTAGATGCGATTCATGGTTGATTGACTCGGGTGCGTCCTTTCACTTCACTCCCCAGCAAGTGGTTACAGAATATGAGAAATATGATCGTGGTGATGTCTTCTTGGGTGATGATAGGAGAGCCGAATGCGTCGGATATTAAGAAAGTCAATTTGAAGTTATGAGGTGGAAGATTAGAACACTTCTTGTTGTTCTACATTCTATTGACGAGAAATCTAATTTCTACAGCAAGATGGATGATGCAGGTGTAAAAACAGTGTTCGAGAAAGATACATGTAAGATGGTTCAGGGAGTACTGGTATTAATGTGAGGAGTTCGCATTGGAACTCTGTACAATCTTCAGGGTAGCACTGTTATTGATGGGTGCAACAGTTTTGTGGTTCTCGAAAGTAGAGAAGAAAGCCTATGTCTAATAGCTCTCTAGATTTTGATTTCTGTGAACATTGTGTATATGGGAAGCAGAATCAGGTGAGTTTTCCTTCTGGTACTAAGAGGGCGAACAAGATATTAGAGCCTGTGCATAGTGATGTGTTTGGACTTGTGTCGGTTCCATCACTAGGTAAGTCTGTGTACTATGTTTCATTCATAGATGACTTCTCAAGGAATACATGGATATATTTATTGAGGAAAAAATCTAAAGTCTTTGATATATTTAAAGAATTTAAGGCTCTGGTGGAAAACCAAAAAGAGAAGAAGATAAAGACACTGAGGACAAATAATGGTGGGGAGTTCTGCAAGAAGGAATTGAAGAGTTCTGTAAGAAGTGTGGTATATCATGGCGGAAGACTACTCCATACACACCTCAGCAAAATGGAGTTGCAGAAAGAATGAACAGAACATTGATGGAAAAGGCAAGAAGCATGCTCAGTGGTACTGGGTTAGGACAAGAATTCTAGGCAAAGGCAGTGGAGACTGCATGTTACTTGGTTAAAAAATCACCTTCATCAGTGTTGGAGGATAAGACTCCACATGAGGTATGGAATGGTAAGAAACCCTCTCTTTCACATCTGAGGGTATTTGGATGTGATGCATATGTACATGATCCAAAGGAGAAAACGAGCAAGTTGGATAGTAAATCTGAAAGGTGCATCTTTATTAGGTATAAGGATGGTTTAAAGGGTTACAAGCTTTGGAACTCGGAAACAAGGAAGGTTGTGTACAACCAAGATGTAGTGTTTAGAGAGGTGAAAGATATTTTTAAACATGAAGTCCTACTAAAGGAACCTAAGAAGACAGAGTTTGATCTAAAGGAGGATGAATCATACTCTACAACAGAAGAAGACTCGGAAGAGGAAGAGTCACAAACTCCAGCTGTGAGAAGATCAGTTCGGGAAAGGAGACAACCAGAAAGGTATAGTCCATCTGATTTTTGTTCAAATTTTGATTTAACTATAACTGATGATGATCCCAAAACTCTCAGGGAGGCAGTAGATTTAGAGGATGGAAAACTCTGGAAGGAGGCCATGGTTGATGAAATGGCATCTTTGCATAAAAATGAGGCATGGGATCTATGGAGTTTCCAGCTAGAAGAAAGCCCATCAGGAGAAAACGGTTGTTTAAGAAGAAGATTAATGTAGAAGGCAAGGTGGAGAAATACAAAGCTCGGTTGGTAGCAAAAGGTTATTCCCAGGTGCTGGGAATTGATTTTGGTGATATTTTTTCTCCTGTTGCTAAAGTTACTTCTATTAGATTACTTTTATCTGTTGCTACTGCATTTGATTTTGAGGTAGAATAGATGGATGTGAAGACAACATTTCTTCATGGGGATCTGGAAGAGGAGATATAAATGAAACAACCTAAAGGATTTATGGTGAAGCGGAAGAAATAACTGGTATGCAGGTTAAAGAATTCTCTGTACGGGTTAAAATAGTCACCAAGGATGTGGTATCAGAAATTTGATACCTATATAAGGGGACTTGGCTTCACCAGAAGCAAGGAGGATCATTGTGTTTATTTTAAACTAATTGGTGATCGTGTTATTTATTTGGTCTTGTATGTGGATGATATGTTGTTGATTGGAAATGACAAAGAAATTATCCAATATTTGAAGACCCAGTTGTTCTACAAATTCGACATGAAGGATCTTGGTGCTGCAAACTATTTTTGGGCATGGAAATTAAGAGAGATCGGGCAAAGAGGAAGCTCTGGTTAAACCAGAGGAAGTATGTTGAGACTATATTGCAGAGGTTCAATATGCAGGATAGTAAACCGGTGAATGTTCCGATTCCTGTAGGTACAAAGCTGTCTGTTGAAAAGTGTCCCAAGGCACAAGAAGAAGAGAAGGATATGTCCCGTGTTCCATATGCAAGCACAATGGGTAGCCTGATGTATGCAATGGTCTGTACTATACCAGACATTGCACATGCAGTGGGAGTATTGAGTAGGTTTATGTCAAACCCAGGGAAGGAGCATTGGACATCAGTGAAGCGGGTTTTCAGATATTTGCATGGCACTAGTGATTATGGCTTGTGCTACAAGGGAAGACCAAGATTGGAAAGAGTGTTGGACATTCGTGGTTTTTTTTATGCTGACTGGGCTAGAGATCTGGACCAAAGAATATCTACAAGTGGGTATGTGTTTAGCCTATTTGGAGGTGCAGTCAGTTGGATGAGTAAAAGACAATTTTTAGTGGCTCTTTCAAGTACAGAGGCAGAATACATGGCAGCCACTCATGCAAGCAAGGAATCAGTTTGGTTGCAAATATTGTGTTCAAGTATGGGGTTGGTGAAGAAAGCTATAAGGATAGACTAGGATAGCCAAAGTGCAATTTTCTTGGCTAAGAACCCTGCTTATCATTCAAAGACAAAGCACATTGATGTTCAATATCACTTTGTGAGATATATGGTTGAAGCTAAAAGGGTGTTGCTGGTAAAGGTGCACACTTTGAATAATGTTGCAGATGCATTGACAAAGTCTATGAGCACTCAAAAATTTTCTTGGTGTAGAGAAAAAATGGGTGTTGCAAAGCTGGGATAATGACTCGGCTCTCTTGTGGCTCCATGCGGAAAGTAAACAAGAAGTGGGAGAATGTTGGGTTTGTGTTATATTCTTCCCACGACTAGTCACGCGCGAGGGGGGGTAACGGGGGCGATCGTCCCCATTTGTATGTTGCGTTGGGCGCAACGTATGGGGGGGGTCACAAGGGGTGCGTTTGGAACACTTAAGACGAGTGCTGGAAATTTTGGTCCTTATTTTCCGGTGGGTGAACCTGCCCATGGTTTTGTGCATGGGATTGCACATGGTTTTGGGGAATGATGGTTTTCAACCCCTGGTATTTTGTAGATCCAGTCAAGGGAATTGCGGTTATGTTTTAATCCAGGGTTAATGGATTGGGATTTATGTATGCTTTGACATGTATATATATGTGTTGTAACACTAAAAGGAATTTAATGAAAAATCAAGCTGGTCGTCTCGATTTTGGATCCAGGGGAAATCTTTGTGTTTATCTATTTTATGTTTTATGCTCTCGCTATTGTTTATTTTCTGTTTTTATATTCGTTTGCATATAATTTCTGTACAGGGTTAAAACCTACAGGACAGATAATGGTGGGGAGTTCTGCAAGAAGGAATTTGAAGAGTTATGTAAGAAGTGTGGTATAACACAACAGAATACTATTCCATACACACCTCAGCAAAATGGAGTTGCAAAAATAATGAATAGAACGTTGATAGAAAAGGCAAAAAGCATGCTCAATACCGGGTTAGGACAAGAATTCTAGTTAGAGGCAGTGGAGACTGCATGTTACCTAGTTAACAGATCACCTTCATTAGCGTTGGAGGATAAGACTCCACATGAGGTATGGACTGGTAAGAAACCCTCTCTGTCACATCTGAGGGTATTTGGATGTGATGCATATGTACATGTTCCAAAGGAGAAAAGGAACAAGTTGGATAATAAATCTGAAAGGTGCATCTTTATTGGTTATAAGAGTGGTTTAAAGGGTTACAAGCTTTGGAACCTAGAAACAAGGAAGGTTGTGCACAGCCGAGATGTGGTGTTTAGAGAGGTGAAATATGTTGTTAAAAATGAAGTCCTACCAAAGGAATCTGAGAAGATAGAGTTTGAGCTAAAGGAGGATGAATAAGAATCTACAATAGAAGAAGACTCAGAAGAGGAAGAACCACAAACTCCAGCTGTGAGAAGATCAGTTTGGGAAAGAAGACAACCAAAAAGGTATAGTCCATCTGATTTCTGTTCAAATTTTGATTTAACTTTAACTGATGATGATCCCAAAACTGTCAGGGAGGCAATAGATTCAGAGGATGGAAAACTATGGAAGGAGGCCATGGTTGATGAAATGGCATCTTTGCATAAAAATGAGGCATGGGATCTGGTGGAGTTTCCAGCTGGAAGGAAGCCCATCGAGAGAAAATGGGTGTTTAAGAAGAAGATGAATGTAGAAGGCAAGGTGGAGAAATACAAATCTCAGTTGGTAGCAAAAGGCTATTCCCAGGTGCTAGGAATTGATTTTGGTGATATTTTTTCTCCTGTTGCCAAAGTTACTTCTATTAGATTACTTTTATTTGTTGCTGCTGCATTTGATTTTGAAGTAGAACAGATGGATGTGAAGACAACATTTCTTCAGAGGGATATGGAAGAGGATATTTACATGAAACAACCTAAAGGCTTTATGGTGAAGGTGAAGAAAGAACTGGTATGCAGGTTAAAGAATTCTCTGTATGGGTTAAAACAGTCACCAAGGATGTGGTATCAGAAATTTGATACCTATATATAGGGACTTGGCTTCACCAGAAGTAAGGAGGATCACTACGTTTATTTTAAATTAATTGGTGACCGTGTTATTTATTTGGTATTGTATGTGGATGATATGTTGTTGATTGGAAATGAAAAATAAATTATCCAAGATTTGAAGACCCAACTGTTCTCCAAATTCGACATGAAGGATCTTGGTGCTGCAAACTATATTTTGGGCATGGAAATTAAGAGAGATTGGGAAAAGAGGAAGCTCTGGTTAAACCAGAGGAAGTATGTCGAGACTATATTGCAGAGGTTCAATATGCAGGATAGTAAACCGGTGAAGGTTCCTATTCCTGTAGGTGTAAAGCTGTCTGCTGAACAGTGTCCCAAGACACAAGAAGAAGAGGAGTATATGTCCCTTGTTCCATATGCAAGTGAAGTGGGTAGCTTGATGTATGCAATGGTCTGTACTAGACCAGACATTGCACATGCAGTGGGAGTATTGAGCAGGTTTATGTCAAACCCAGGGAAGGAGCATTGGACAATAGTGAAGCGGGTTTTTAGATATTTACGTGGCACTAGTGATTATGGCTTGTGCTACCAGGGAAGACCAGGATTGGAAAGAATGTTGGACATTCGTGGTTTTGTTGATGCAGACTGGGCTGGAGATCTGGACCAAAGAAGATCTACAAGTGGGTATGTGTTTAGCCTATTTGGAGGTGCAGTCAGTTGGATGAGTAAAAGACAGTATGTAGTGGCTCTTTCAAGTACAAAGGAAGAATACATGGCAACCAATCATGCAAGCAAGGAATCAGTTTGGTTGCAGAGATTGTGTTCAAGTATCGGGTTGGTGCAGCCGGCTATAAGGATAGACTCCGATAGCCAAAGTGAAATTTTCTTGGCTAAGAACCCTGCTTATCATTCAAAGAAAAAGCACATTGATGTTCAATATCACTTTGTGAGAGCTATGGTTGAGGCTAAAAGGGTGTTGCTGGTAAAGGTGGACACTTTGAAGAATGTTTCAGATACATTGATGAAGTCTGTGAGCACTCAGAATTTCTCTTAGTGTAGAGAAACAATGGGTGTTGCAGATCTGGGCTAATGCTAAGCTCTCCTGTGGACCCCTGCGGAAAGAAAACAACAAGTGGGAGAATGTTGGGTATGTGTTATATTCTTTCGACGACTAGTCACGCACGGGGGGGGTTCACAGGGGGCAAAAGCCCTCCTCGACGTTGTGCCCGGCGTAGTAGGGGGGCCCGCAGGCGGCGCCCCTGTTCGGGGTCTAGGGTAGCCCCTCAGGAAAAATAATTTAGACCCTATTTCTCAGTGGGAGGACCTGTCCATGGTTTTGTGCATGGGTTTGTGTTATAGCATCATTTTTCACCTTCATATGATTCATGATTTCTTTTATGGCTTTGGGCACCCATTCCTACAGACTTGAACAAATTCACTAAAAAACAGTGTTAAAAGTCCCATACGCAGTTATGCCCAGACTTTTCCGTGTGTATACGTGAGTCCATATGTACTTTTCCGCGTATGCCATTAAAACCATTAAAAAATATATATAAATTCCCTATTTTCGGGCTGGGTTGATGGTTACTCCAGTAGTTCAACCACCCCAGCACGTGGCCAACTGTTTCCAACTGACTGAAACTACTTTGAGGGAGTATAAAAGCACCTCATATGCATGGCCTAAGGGAGAGAGAAATTTTATAGACATTATACTCTGTTGGATTCCCATCTGTTATAACATCATTTTTCACCTTCATATGATTCATGATTGCTTTTATGGCTTTGGGCACCCATTCCTACAGACTTGAACAAATTCAATAAAAAACAATGTTAAAAGTCCCATACGCGGTTATGCCCAGACTTTTCTGCGTGTATACGCGAGTCCATATGTACTTTTTCGCGTATGCCATTAAAACCATTAAAAAAATATTTAAATTCCCTATTTTCGGGCTGGGTTGATGGTTACTCCAGTAGTTCAACCACCCCAGCACGTGGCCAACTGTTTCCAACTGACTGAAACTACTTTGAGGGAGTATAAAAGCACCTCATATGCATGGCCTAAGGGAGAGAGAAATTTTATAGACATTATACTCTGTTGGATTCCCAGTTCAAGTCTGATTCCCCGTGCCTCCTGTACTTTCCCAGATTTATACAGGAAACCCTTGTTTCCTGGAGATGTTCATCCATTTATATGCCATCTCGAGTGCACAACTCTTGAAAGTTTCTTAGCGAGGCAAGGGCGAGACGAATCCGGACGACAGTCTGCTCGAAGATCGTGGAACGATTCAGGTGATCTCTCCACTCTTTATTTCTGTACATGCTGTTCATAATAATGAAGAACCGTCTTGTTCCTGAACTTCTGTGTTAGTATCTATTTTTATATGTGGAAAGATTGATTATTAAGCAGTTATTATCGTTTAATCCTCAGAGGAATGTTCCATCCATAGGTAAAAGGGTGTCAAGTCGCGATAGCTAAGTGCATGCAATGGTTAACTTGTACAAATAGACAAGGTCAAAAGTTGGCTTAAGCATCGAGTCCAAATGAAGCCGGCTAAAGGCCAGGATAAACAAGTAGCCAATATGCAATGCAGTAATACAACTCAACAACACCAGGGAGCCTCTAGGGTAATAGGCAGAAAAAAAATGATAGTGAAGAAGGATAAGAATGGAGCTTCAACATATAAGTCATGGCGGGACTAAAGAGGACTCCCGAGCCTACATAAAACGCAGCATGGGCAACAAGTGATAGCGAGGAACTAACTAGGAAGCCCATGTAAAGGAAGGCTCTACCACCAAGTCATGATTAAATAATCGGCGAGTGAAATGGGTGTAATGCTCATGACCTGATGGGATCGACCCTATGGAAAGTGATCAGTATGGAGGCTAGTATGCAAAATGCAATGGAAAGTGGATTTCCTAACCTATATGGAAGTTTTAGTTTATAAAAAAGGGATTTCAAGAAGACCAATTGAACTATCTAGTAACTAAGTCAAACAAACTCTGAATTTCAAGTATAACTTCAACAAAATGCTCAAAGCCAACCATGCCACTCTCGCAGTGGGGCTTTATACGAGCAAAAAGGAAGACAAGAAACTCAACAAATCAACTCAGTACAATAGTATAAACTTGCAATAAAAACTTCAAAGAATCAAAAAGAGACTCTTCGAAAATTGCAACAAAACTAGTCTACTGAACATAAAGGAAACCAAACGCACCAAATAGGTAAAAAACCAGAATGTGCAACAACGCACAAGGAAAGAGTAAATGAGCAGGAGCTCTCTATTCTGATTAAGTAGAACAGCCAAGAATCTTCAAGAAAAGACCTTGGTACTCAAACCAAAATTGCAAACGTAACAACCAAAAATTTCACCAACCAAGAGAGTCTTCACACAAAGGAGAGAGAAATAGACATATAAACACTTTAAACATAGTCCAGAGATTAAAAAACACTATAGAAACAGGTCACCACAGGCAGACAAGACTAGAAAAGCTAAAAACCAAAATTTCAAAATTTGCCCCCAGGCATATGCACTTTAACAGTTTGAAACAAGCGTGCATACGCGACTGTGGCAAAGGAAAGCCGCGTATATGCAACCACCTTTGACAGAAGCAACGTGTATACGTGACTGTGCACAGAAAAAACTGTGTTTTCAAAAGCAAATAATGAAAAATAAAAAAGATTAAGCCTGGATAAAAAACCAGGGCTTCAGTCTGACTGAGAAAGAGTTCACTGGACTGGAAATAAAAGTTAAAACTGTTGGAAACCTATCAAACAGCTGAAACCACCCAACATGGGAATCACAAGAATGCGATCCCCAGCAGAGTCGCCAGTTCTGTTTCGGGGAAAATCATCCTAGAGGTTTGTTGGGTCAAAACCTCCACATAGCAGGGCATGCCATTCAGAAGGACTCACACACAACCATTCTTGAATGCAAAAAATTAGATAACAACGATAACAGAACTCACCCGTAGTCCTACGTTCGATGTAGATCCCACGAGGTTCAAACCCCTAGCAACCTTTCTTCCTCCTTCAACCTGAAAACAAGAAAGAACGTGCACGGAAACCTAGTTGTACAGCATATATTTCTCCTAAACGTTAGTGTAATCCATGTAAAAGATGATATAAACAATAATAACTGCTTAAAAATCAATCTTTCCACATATAAAAATAGATACTAACACAGAAGTTCAGGAACAAGACGGTTCTTCATTATTATGAACAACATGTACAGAAATAAAGAGTGGAGAGATCACCTGAATCCTTCCATGATCTTCGAGCAGACCGTCGTCCGGATTTGTCCCGCCCTTGCCTCACTAAGAAACTTTCAAGAGTTGTGCACTCGAGATGGCATATAAATGGATGAACATCTCCAGGAAACAAGGGTTTCCTGTATAAATTTGGAAAAGTGCAGGAGGCATGGGGAATCAGACTTGAACTAGGAATCCAACAGAGTATAATGTCTATAAAATTTCTCTCTCCCTTAGGCCATGCATATGAGGTGCTTTTATACTCCCTCAAAGTAGTTTCAGTCAGTTGGAAACAGTTGGCCACGTGCTGGGGTGGTTGAACTACTGGAGTAACCATCAACCCAGCCCGAAAATAGGGAATTTAAATATTTTTTTAATGGTTTTAATGGCATACGCGAAAAAGTACATATGGACTCGCGTATACACGCAGAAAAGTCTGGGCATAACCGCGTATGGGACTTTTAACACTGTTTTTTAGTGAATTTGTTCAAGTCTGTAGGAATGGGTGCCCAAAGCCATAAAAGCAATCATGAATCATATGAAGGTGAAAAATGATGCTATAACAGTTTACACATGGTTTTGGGGCATGATGATTTTTGGCCCCTGGTATTGTGTAGATCTGGTCAAGGGAACTACAGTTATGTTCTAATCCAGGGTTAATGGATTGGGGTTTATGTATGCTTCAACATGTATATATATGTGTTATAACACTAAAGGGAATATAATGAAAAATCAAGCTGGTCGTCCTGATTTGGGATCCAGGGGAAAATCTCTGTGTATATCTGTTTTATGTTTTATGCTCTCGCTATTTTTTATTTTCTATTTTTAAGATTGCTTTGCAGATAATTTCTATATAGGGTTAAAACCTACTGTGCAGTCAAAGACATGACTAGCACTGGGGTAACCGAAACTAACAATGGCCTCGACGGGTCAGTGAGAGGAGGATTGTAAGGAGGTACGAATCCTTACATCAAAGGATCCTTTGGAAACTTCATATGATATGGAGCTATATGAAAGTCACAGATTGTCACTAGAGATTGCTCTTCCGGAGAAGGCACTGGCCCACCGAGACTCAACTCCTCCCCCGATGTCAATGGAGGGAGACCTTGTTGCTGTCTAGAAATACAACGAGGGTCGAAGGATGCCACGATGACTTGTTTAATTTTATCAAATTATTATTGTGATGTATTATAAAGTCTCAATGATAGTAACGACACACCTAAAAAGAAAAAAAGAAGGACTTATAAAATCAATCAATCAAGCAACCAGAAGGGGTATGACCCTGTCTGAGTACTACTGTTTGCTAGAGATGAAACCCAGTATCACAATATCATACAGAGAGAGTTGGTCAGATATAAAATTACGGTTACTCTAGAGCTTTGCCTGAACCTCAGACAATAGGTGTAAGTACTCTCGTCAAGACGAGTACCCTCCCAAATACTAAAGACAGAGTAGGTCCGTTTGTTTTAGGTACCTGGACAGCCTGCCCTAGTCACCTTGTGTAAGTCCCTAAAAATTCTGGTAACTAAAGTTACCTCAAATCACAGACACTGTCATGGGAGCCACAGTGATAGACAACACGCTTTATGGGCAGAACACCTAGATCCTCGATCTAGTTTCGACATCCCTGAAGGGAAACCCAATATATAACATGCCCACTAAATGCACTCCAAGGTGGGCTACCTTCTCATGCACCCTAGTGTTGTCTCGCACTTAACTCTAGTAGTAGTGGAGTGGTCCCGACAGTATGAGTGCAACAGGATTTCACTTTTTAAGTGGAGTATATTGTTTCTTCCACTTGCTGCACACAAATTATATGGATGAAGCAGATGTTGAAAGATATTAAGGTAGAGTTGACTAATCTGATTTCAATTATGTGTGATAATACAAGTGCCATTAGTATCTCTAAAACTCTATTCATGCATTCAAAGACAAAGCACATTCCTATCAAGTTTCATTTCTTAAGGGAACAAGTTGCAGCCAATGTTGTCAGACTTGAATACGTGGCCACTAAAGATCAACTTGTATATATCTTTACCAAAAAAATGGTAAGAGAACCCTTTCAATATCTCAGAGAACAGACAGGAGTTGTAACTCCTGCTTCCAAATGAATCTTTTTTGGTCTGTATGCTGGCAGATACTCAACATGTAGGATTGGTGGAAGAGTAGGTTGCAGTGGTTCAAGGGGAGTATTCAAGAAGTATTATTTTCCATTGATGCCAAAAGGGGAAAAAATTATTGGGCACCATTTTAGTGGGGGGGGGGATGAAGAAGATCATGCTTAGCCTCAGGGGGGAGCTAATCGTGTTCCCATCAATGCCAAAGGGGGAGATTGATGGGTAGTTGGAATTGTCTAGATGACTAGTGGCTATGAGTGTATCGAAATTAATTTCAACCAAAGGAAAATGGTGATTAAGTGCCCAGGAGGAATCCAACGATAGCTACATGTTTCTGGTAGAGAATAACCATAGTAGTGGGCTTATTGAAAATCCATAAAAAAGATTATTTTTAAGTGTCTAGAAGGTATCCAATGGTAGTTTCATGTTTCTAGTAGAGAATCACCAGAGTAACATGCTTATTAAAAATCCATAAAAACATGACTATGCTGAACTGGGTGTCCAACTCTCGTGCATCATCCTTTAGGTTTTGATCCATCTTGTAGGTTGAAAAAGGGCTCAAATAGTGCATCAAATTGTCTTTGGAAGAAAGTGTCAAGAATAAGATTTCCAACTGTACATGGAAATCCAAAAATGGCCATTGGAATAAAGAGATTTTGATTTCCGAAGTAAGGAAATTGGAGGCCTTTGAGGAGACCAAATATAGGAACATCGGGGTATTGAAATATCAGAGAGCAGGAAGCATCAGAGAATTGACATATCAGAATATCAAAGAGTAAGAAGTAATAGAGACACAACATATTGTAATATCAAAGAGCAGTAAGCATCAAATCATTCTGATATTAGTGACAAGAGAATCAGAGCATCAAGATATCAGAGATCGAAACATAGGAGCATCGGAGGTCCGAACATATCGGAATATCGGTACCTAGTAAGTTTGGTAACTTGCAATTCCATGGAAGTTCTGAGGTTTCTAAAAGAGAAAAATACAAAGGAATTTTGAGAAAAACCAAGGAGCGAGAGGACTCTTTCTCTCTCCTCCTAATAGACATGTGGTGGCAGCCGATTGGCTCATAGGACCTGAAGTGCCAAGTGATGTCAGCATGACATAGCAAGAGTTGTGGACACGTGGAAGCTAGACGTGGCATTTTTAGGGGAATGGATGGGGATAATCAGTGATCCAGGTGGATATTGGTGGTCACCCACCTATTCCACTTGGGGCTCCACCATTTTCTATTTCAGTTTTTCAGTTTTGGCACAGTTTACTATTTTTAGCAGTTTTTCGGGTCCTAAACTTCCGGAGCTGTTTTGAGGCCCTAAACGACGTTTTTTGGGAAAACGGAGAGCAACATGGGTTTA